>JAVJAQ010005204.1:0-530374 GCA_032362365.1 Zygogramma bicolorata
TAATATAAAAAGCTGAAAAAATCTATTGTATAATATCTCAGTTTACTAAATTGGAGGCGCTAACTTGTCTTCTTCTTCTATACCAGAGGTCATTGATTTACTATATAACAAAAACAGTAACTTTTGATTATTTTTGTATGCAATTCACATTTGAAGTTTCACACATATTAAATATAAGACTATTTCAATCGAAAATATTTCCAACCATTTTATAAAATCCAACGAGAAACGTTCGAATCCAACGGTAGAAACTACTATAGGTATACAGTTATGTGGACACCAGCTATGGTAAATTGCTGGACGCATAAAAAACCCATTTTAAACGAGTTTTCTGAGTTCATCGCGTTGTATGGGGGAAAAGTTTTTCCAAGAACGAAAAATCAACGTCGAAATCGAGTGGATTAAAAAATAATGTTGAAAAATACTGACTGATAAGACTTGCGATACGAGCTAAATTTATTCAGGGCTTAGTAGCATATAAATACTTCGATAATTTCAGTATGGAATATTCAAAGGTTACTAGATAAACCTTTGTGCCCACATGTTTCAGCGAACGGAAAAAGAGAACATAGATTACTCACCCGTAGGTCATAAATAAATATAAAGCGTTGAATAAATTATTCTTACCTTGTTTTGTACTACGTCCACTATGACAAAAATGAGCAGGACGATTTCTTGCTCGTCCGATCCCATAAGGGGGCCCTGTAGCCCTGCCGTGGCCACATACAAAACACAAACGTAGTGGGGCCCGATCATGTTTAAGCCCTTTATGCTCATCAGTGACAGATATATCCCCGAAACAGCTTTATCGCCGCATATTTACACAAGCCAATTCATAAACAATCCGACATTTTGCCACGTGACACCTGTTTGATTCAGGTAAAGGTGAAATCCGTTGAAAAATGTTTGTTTGGAAAGTCTCTTGTTTTCGTTATCGGGGGAAACTGTCTAGTTTTCGATGATTCGTGGCATGGTCGTTATAAATAAAATCACAGTCATTTGTTATAACCTAAGTTCCGACAAGTAACGTAACACACACGAAAGTACAATAAAAATTAAAATATCACAATATTAACTGATAACGAACGATACGACGATATTTAGAGTATTTTTAACGATTCTGGTGTTGTGCAGGCTTTTCGATGGGTGGTTGTGTTTTTTAGGTCTCCACTTGTGTATCGTCGTAAAAGAACAAGATCACTAGTCACTCCACAATGTAATTACAAACAGTTTATACGACACACTAGGATTTGACTCTTCCAACAGGTAAACCGCGTCGAAAACAATTGAAAAACCGATAGTGTTCACAGCCCTCCTGACATTTGACAAGTTCGTCTAGTTTTGTATGTTTTCGTGTGATTTTGCTGTACAGGTATCTGTGTAGCCTCAATTTCCCGTGCGAAGAGACCGCGTAGACTGGTTTACCTGAGCGTGGCGAGCCAATAGGAGGAAGGGACGGTGTACAGTCTAAGGCAAGGTGAGTAACTGTACCTCTTATTCTATAGTTATATAATTAAACAACTTCGGTTGCCGCATGTTGTCTGTTTTATTTATTTATTTCTATTCGGAGCCATTCATGTTGGTGATGGGCCTCTTCTGATGCGAGATGTTATGCTTTTCGAAATGCCTGCTGCAACTTATTTCTCCTGTCGTATGTTGGATGACCGTCGCATTCGTCATTTGTTTGCGCGAAGTACAGGCCTACCTTGTTGCTTCGTGCGTTTCAATTCAGTTGCCGTTGCTAAATTAATGGTACCTATTGAAGAGGAAGAAGACTACGCATGTGGAGCTTTTCAGCTGGCCAATTAATGTTTGCTAATGAAAATTATAAAAAACTATTTTCAAATACAGCGTATTGCGAA
Source organism: Zygogramma bicolorata (assembly GCA_032362365.1). Taxonomy (NCBI): domain Eukaryota; kingdom Metazoa; phylum Arthropoda; class Insecta; order Coleoptera; family Chrysomelidae; genus Zygogramma; species Zygogramma bicolorata. The sequence continues at coordinate 1,863 of JAVJAQ010005204.1, forward strand.
ATTAAAACGCATCAAACAGATAGTTTCAAAGAGAGTTCGAACAGGTGGATTTTTGAATTCGATTTGTGGTAATAATACTTCCACTGAACAAGGTGATACATATCAGAATAATGACAATTTTCGAATGGCATACCCAGTTTATTTTAGATTTCCTGAATTTCTTATGAATACTCATTTGAAGCCCGCATCACTCATAACTATCTAATTCATACAGGGAGCTGAAAAATTACCACAAAAAGAAAGTTGTTTTCGATATCGACCTGGGTAATGTCAAGCAGGAAATGACATACAATTTGAACATTCAATCTAGCCATTTTCAACTTTATTCTAAAATTTACGAAAATGATTTGGTACATATGCGTGAGACATTTGAAAAGCCAGTACCATGTATAGTGAAAGTATTATGGTTAATACCACAAATTAAATTTAAAAATAGTCTTGTCGGAGGTTTTCCTTCAAAACTCTTTCGTTTCGGGATTATATATATTTTATACGTTTATTTTGCAAGGTCCTATAGATTGTTTTATAATGATTTTATGAGTGGACTATGTAACTAAACAGCAAATCTCAATGTCAGAAGCAAATAGAATGTGATCGGAGGACAAGGCCGTGACAGAGTTTAGGTTTGGTACTTTTTACAAAACAAGATTGGGTCTCGCCACTTGAAGACAAAAAGAAATACCTATCTATGATTTTTTTCAATTTGATTACCTGAATCGAAAGGTCTTTCAACTCTCTATAAAACCTTGGTTCAATTCTCTATACAACCTTGGTTCAATTATCAAAGCAGATTTCTCGTTATTGAGACTTCTCAAGCAAACGATAAACACCTCAATTTGAATTGAATTTTTTTTAACTCATATTGAAAAAATAGTGAAACAGTTTTCTGTAAGATTTTTTAATGTTGGCCATGCCCGTGACAACTGTTTTTGTTATGTATTTCATGAACGGAATATTCTTCAATATAGCCTGATATTATATTAATTTTTTCTAAGATCGAATCAATATTTCAATAATTGATGTGATAGAAGGTACGTAGGTATGCCATTCTAAGAAAAGGCTATTATATAACGAAATTACACTTTAGTAATAATTCGTATTGTATAGTTATTTAGTACTAGTGTTTTATGTTGGAAGTAAGTCACGCGGGAAAGATTTAAAAATTCTCAGGTGAGTGTTATTTTTTAGTCTACTTGTCTAAAATGACATTGGTAATGACAGTCATAAATGTCATGTTTTGGATAAAAAAATGAATTCGCAATCACATTCCTTCATTTTTGAGGAACTCTATTTGCTTCTTCTTCCTCCAAATCACTTTGAAAAGAAAAACAAAATTTCTATGAAAGAAATGACACCCTCTTGATTGAACGTAATCTATTCATAAAATCATCGTAACCCTCATTTACTTAAAGACCTTTGAACACAAAATAGATCTGCTCATTAGTAACTCTAGAACGACTAGTCCGGAGTGAACCATTGGTTGATAGAAATTTATAAGGCCTTTCACAATACTCCCTTTTTTGGTACGACCCTATGGCCATGAGTGATGTCACACAAACAGAATTTTTTTTTTTCGTCAGAAATTACATAAAATCGTACCCTCTATCAGGCAATTTTTTCCTGACCTTGATGGAATCTTCCCAATTAAAAAGTGAGGAAAAAAGGGCGTTCTGTAACCAACTGTATATACCGGACCTGACCTGACCCACAAGGATATTTTGCAAAATTCAATCTGATAATTGAATGACTAAAACAAACGTATCTGAAGGTGAATTCATTCAATTTCTCCATCGTGAACCGGTGGACTGTCATGTTGGAAAAGTAAAATAGTATAGAGAAATGAAAGAATTAATCGACAAAGGCAGTAAATGTAGGAGATATAATATTAATTATTGGAGATTTCAACGCTCAAACAGGCAGAGAAGGTCATATCGAGCAGTAGCTGGTAAACAAACAGTTCATGAAAGAGTGAGTGGGGCAGAATAGTGGACGTAGATTTTCTTAATCTTGCATTTGAAACAAACATGATGATCAGTGCTTTTTGGTTATTTCTAGTGTACGAAATCATAAACACGCTTATAAAGGCCTGATACGAACATGACTTGTTCATAATTTACTGATTTGAACAAAATTTGTATTTTTGAAATATGAATCAGCGGTTTTTTAGATGGATATAGGTATATGCTCAAATCATTATGCCTGTCCCGTATGATTGAGCTGAAATGAAGTCTATAATAACAAACATTATTGTGTAATTATGGTACTGTTTGAGAGTATTTTTGTATGATGATGAAATCAAGTTTCTTGGGTTGATGGCCCACCACAATCTGATAAAATATAGTTTTCAACATCAATTAGTCTCTTTTATTCAATATAGGAGGTTATCAACCCAAAAAAAGTTATTGATGATATAATATGATTTGAACTTTCAAAGAAAAGTCTATTAGTGAAATAAAGAAATCATAGCCCACTTTAATTCTACGTTCAATTTTGATGTTTTCGAATCCAACTGAATACATTTTGTTGTTATTATTGATTTTTTTTTTGTCAGAATCATCGGTTTTCGGATAAAAAATGTTATTGAATCCCCTCAATCTGAAACGTCGTGTTTGTAATAGAATTTGAGTAAAATATTTTTTTGATGAGATATGTGTTGAACAAAAGCTTGATAAAATTATTTCTCAGGAAAAATTATCTGTTTGATTAAATTTCTGTATGCTTTTTGTGAATGAATAAAACGTCTTTGAATGATATATATATATATATATATATATATATATCATTCAAAGACGTTTTATTCATTCACAAAAAGCATACAGAAATTTAATCAAACAGATAATTTTTCCTGAGAAATAATTTTATCAAGCTTTTGTTCAACACATATCTCATCAAAAAAATATTTTACTCAAATTCTATTACAAACACGACGTTTCAGATTGAGGGGATTCAATAACATTTTTATATATATATATATATATATTGTCAAATTTTATTTGATTTCACTTCTTTCATAGAAGATGTAATTTCTAGTTTTATTTTACGGAGGAAAAGAAAAACAACAAATAATTCTCAGAAACTTCATTTTCAGTTTTTTTTTCAAACATCTCTTATTACTTTATGAACCTGTAATAAACCTCGACGAGTCTTAAAAACTGAAATGAAACGAAACTAGACCAGAAAAATTGAATAAATAATCAATCAAAAACGAGTGAATGAAATATTGGGGTATATCATCAAATGGAACACAAATTGGGATGAATATATAATAGAAATGAAAAGATATTGAAATGGAAAATCAAAAACCTAGGGAAGAGAAAATTAGTAGAAGGCTTTCAATAATTATAGAAATGAATATTGGATTAAACACTAAGTAAAGGGTGGGAAAATTCTACTCGTCAGGTCAACTGCGATTAAACTATTAAAGGTAAATCGAGAGCAAAATATTCGAGTATAAAGATGGGATAAGTTGAAAAGGCATCAGGCTCAGTACGTAGCCAGGTATACACCGAGATACCCTTTTTCATTCATGTAATTACGCACTATATAATCAGAGATTTGAAGAATCATTCACAATTAAAATTCAAGTTACCTCATATGAGGTATAGTAATGGTGAATGAATTTTGAAAGTTTTTGAAATGCAATAATATCAACTTATTACACCAATCATTACGAAATTAATTTTTTACATTAATTAATATTTCTTAGTTGAATAACTTGACACGGATTCATTTTCAAAACTTGTTCCTGACCAAAGTAAGGTGAGTGATCGTCAAAATGAATTCCATCAGAAAGTATATTCGATGAGGCTAAATCAAAAGTATATCAGTGAAAGATATAATACCAATAGTCTGGGAGCTTCTTTCATCATTAATAGTATAATCGTCAGCAGGTATACCCGATGACAAAAGAATAATAGCAATCAAAATGTTGCGGTCAGTTCTCACAAATCGTTTTGTTTTGAGAAAGTCCATAATGATGATTTCCTGTCAAACTGGCAGTTGATATTGAAATCAGGTGCTACAGCTTATTCCATCCATCTTGGCACAAACCCAGATACTTTTCCAGTTGCACACTGGTAGTGTAGACCATGACGAAAGGAAAAACATCTTCTAGGAATAAATTTCAACACAGTGAACACATATAATAGGTGTTTTTTTATTTTAGTATACTTCACAGAGATTGCTGGGCATATACGTCATTAGTTCTGAGTTCTGTGCCAAGATGGATTGGATATAGTATTGGAATGTAGACAACATATTGTATACAACTCTAGCCAAAAAGGAATAAACACTGGCTATTTGCTTCTGTTGAATAAATTGTTGTAAATGATTGAAGTTTTCTTGGAGTGAACTGTAGAATTATTTAATTTCGAGTGAACTTATCAAGTTAACCTTGCACATCCTGGTATAAGAATGGGGTACTCTCTCAGGAAATGAATTCGTAGAATGATACCTGCCTCTAATAGTGGATTTCAGAGAATCGCCTTATTGAATCATTTGAAAATTACTGAACAGGTTGTTTCCTCACAGGTAGTAAGAATAAGATCAACATTAAGTATTGCTAATATGCTCCTGCATGAGTACCACACGGTTCAGTATTTGACCGTTCTAATGAATAAGGATTTTTCAAAAAACAATATTCGTCCGTATGACATTTCTAAATGATAGAAATTATTTTGGAATGAATTAATTTTTAAGAACGATTCAGGCATTGCAAATATTCATCAGGTTATCTGATGAAATCTTCATATGAGCCATATTTTGACAAGAAATTGTTTCAATTGTTCGGAAAAAATTACATTTTCCGTCATGCTGATATTGTCAAATATTATTGAAATACGTATAACAAAACCACCTCAATAGAAGGAATAAAAAAACGGGTTGAAGCAAGTGTCAATGATTTGACTGTATGGGTGAAGAGTTTTTTGTCGATTCATTGTAAGTGTGATCCTTGAGGCGTAAAAATTGTAGGATCTTGGAATACAGGCCAGGTCAATGAATTCCCTTTGAAACTGTTGGACTGCATTGTTGAAAAAAGTTCAAAAACAAAAAATGTGCGATCTTGAGTACAACAAATTTCAGCAACAATATACTAAAAAAATGTGGCGGACAAGAAAAAAATTATTCAAAACAGCGGATTATATCTGATGAATAATATTTGCATAGTAACTTAATATCAGATCATTGATATTTCCCGAAGAAAACCTTTGCGTTTAATTGTTTTCCCAGATGACGCACAGTCGCCATCTGCAAATTTTCATCTGTCAATTTCACTCCTTCATGCATTGATTTCATTATCCCAATTTCCCCCCAATGGGGAAGGACATTAAAGAAAGCCACTGTATATAGTTTAAAATAATTTTTTTATTGTAACTTTTTTTGCAGGATATGAATGAATTAACATTAAATTCGCTATGAAAATACCGTTAATTGGGTATAAATCCTTGATCCTTGCTTTAAATATTTTTCCCTTGTCCTCATTTTTCAGTACATTGTTGTTCAAAATTTTTGTGATCAAGATCGCACATTTTTTGTTTCCCAACTTTTTTTTTTGATCTTTGAAAAATCAGTAATGCTTTTATGAAGATCCATTGACCTGCCCTCGATTCCGAGGTATAAATCTCACGGAGCTCCACTGTATGTATTCTATAGCAAGAGATATTCATCAAAATATATTCTGGGTGAGGTTGGAATTGGGAAGGTCCTGTCCTTGGCAATATATAACAAAACTACTGAACATCGTTACGACATACCTTCGAAAGAATGCATTCAGCTCGAATATTGGCAATGATTATAGACGTAGGATAAGGAATAATATATTGAATCATTCATTTGGCAAGTCTTGTTTTCGCCTTCGTAACTTTCATGCCTCTTTTTGTTTCAGCTGATGCCCCCTACGAACGTCAATCCTCAGAGGTGTAAATGGAAGCCTGAGCTTTCACGCTTTCATATTTTGCATTGATTGGTCCAAAACTAGTTAGAACACCCAGGTCATTTATACATTTTCAAATTCTACGGTTCATTTTTTCTATGGATATTCTAATCTGGAGAAAGAATTCAGCGATTTTTTTTTTGTATTATATCAAGGAGGTGAACTATATCATTTAAATTCCAGTATCATGGCTCGCAGAATTATTCAAAAAGATTCCTGTTTCAACAATGTTTTGACAAAACGAACGCCCAAATTGACGTGTGCAAAATCATGAAGTTGTTGATGAAATATGAAGGGGGCCTACAGGATGACTAGATTTAACACCGCAGTATTTATTCACTTGCAGCATATTTGTTCGATTTGTTGAATGAACTGCTGAATACAAAAATGTAAACGTATACCATTCGGTTCATTAAAAAACACCTTTCCACATTTTGAACAAAATTTAGTAGAAAATATGTTTTGAACTTCTAATGACTAGGATGAGTTTATTTCTTTTCACATGGTTCCTTAATGTTTGGCTCAGGCTCTGTTGAATACAACCGCAAATTAAGTTTGCTTCTGTTCTTAATTTTGATCTAAGTTAAGCTCCTCTTCCACTTAGGTATGTGGCTGATAATCCAATGAGAGTGTAATACTTGAAATTCTTGGTAATCCTGAACATTTTGAATACCTTTAATATTTAAGGCGTAACTTTTATTTGTTTATAAGCTGAAATTTCATATCTTCGAAAAATATATTGTCTTAAAACCCTATTCTTTTCAGCTCAATCCTGAATGTACATGCTGAAAAGAATCACCCTGATCTTTTTACCTTCTCAGGCTTGAGAGACAAGTGCTATTTCGAGATTATGGCTAAACAATATAACATGGCTGGATAAAACTTACCGATATCTCTTCAGGACAGTTTCTTTCAGGTGGTGAATTAATTTCAGAACAGTACTTTATAAGGAAACCACGTAAACACAATAATACATTTCTCGAAAAATTGATGTTTGACAGTGATTTACTGTCAAATTAATTATTCTGCTCGATTTTTGCACAGGACTCATTTTGAAGATTTCATTCCGAAGATAATAACATCAAAATAGTGACATTTGTTTTTTTTTTAATTTTTTTTCGCCAAAAGTCGTCATTTCGCGATCCCACAAATTTCACACTATATTTTTTAAGGTCCATACTACCTACAGAAAAATTGGCGATTTGGCATGGCTGTTGAATAGAATTCATGTTTAAATAAATAATAAATTGACTTTTTGGTGAAATTCATTCATTTCATAACCAAAAACCAGCTGGTTTTCGGTTGTCACGAATGAGATATTTCGGAATTGTTCAAAGATTTCAGTGTAAGTTTTGAGTAATTCACCCCCTTTTCCACTGAAGGGTTCAAAAGATAATTTTCTCTAAGTGAAACGATATCATTTATGGGTTGGAATGAAATACTATCCAGCTGAGTGAGTTTTTTTTCTACAAATAGCTCTCTATTTTGCTTAGTGTAGATATTCCTATGTTTGGTATCTATTTGATTCAATTTTCATAAGCTTGGTACACAAATTGAGCAAGAAAAAGTGGATTTCTATGTAAACCGATGCCCGTCGTCGCCATATAGCCAGGGGAGTAGCTGTTTCAGATGGACTTTTTCTACCTTTTTGTGAAAGAATCAAACGTATTTGATCGATATACACAACAGAGAGTGTTTGTGATTTTTTTGATTTTACTTCTTCCATAGAAGTTGTGATTTCTAAGTACTGTGAACGTCATTATTTTATGGTGGATCAATATTTGCCCCGTACTTTTTTTGGGTTTGTAACCTACCAAAATCTGAAAAAATAAGAAATAATATTGTAATCTAAACAAGTGTAGAAGAGCAGAATTTCAATATACCCCAAAAAGTTGCTGCGTCTGTTTGAAAAACAGTTCTTTCTGGATAGAACAAGTCCAATTAGTCAGCAACTTCTCGTATAACTCAAATTTTGCCTATCAAATTCTTTAAAGGCTTACGTTTTCGAATCCTACAGACGTGTGCAGTGGAGGTGTTTTTTTTTTGATATATTCGATTTGATGGCCTCATAATCTTTGCCCTATATTTTTATTCTGCGACGGTAAAGATGGTGGAGATGACGGGTATTATAATTATTGATAGTGGAATTGCAAGACTGTAATATATATGTACACACATATATATATATATATATATATATATATATATATATATATATATATATATGCTTGTCATTATTTCTGCAAACGCAGTTGTTAGTTGACGTGGCGAACTGTCACCACTGACGGAAAACTGTGACAGCATTTTCTTACAGTGTTCACCCTAGGTGGTTCCACTTATGTGTCGCTTGCCGTTAAGGCAACCGTCCGGGAAGTACCCACTTCCCGGACGCTTTTTCTTTGAGAAAGTAGCATTTTTCCGGCCTAGTCCGGGAAGTACGTACCTCCGAAAAAGTATTTTCATACATATATTAGTTCCTATTATTTTTTTTGGCAAAATTTGAGTTGTACAAGAAGTTGCTGACTAATTGGACTTGTTCTATCCAGAAAGAACTGTTTTTCAACAGACGCAGCAACTTTTCGCGGTAGAATGAAAATCTGCCCTTCTACACTTGTATAGATTCCAATATTAATTCTTATTCATTCAAATTGTGGTAGGTTACAAACCCAGAAAACTACGGAACAAAAATCGTGATTTATAATTTTTGATTCGTGTGAATCTGCAAATGAAAAAAAGAAAAAAGACAATGAATAATTCATGAAACTTCTTTCTCTCCACAAAATACCCAAGTTCTTAATCTCTTTGGAGATTGCCCGGGGAACCGGAGAGGCTGGCCTCTTCTCCGCGTTACCAAAAATTGATAATCGTGTCGGTTTCTCGCATTCCGGAACTACAGGCCGCTCGTCAGTGGTTCAACGCTCTCCGCAGCGGTCATTGGCTGCTATCTTGTCTTCTTGGCGGTCGAGAGTCTTGTCTTGGACCGGCTGGACTGCGTATTGGTATAGCTGTAACGTAACGTGACGTACGACGGTTATTTTAATTTTTGAAAATATGATAAATTGCGTAATCTTCAAGTTGAATATAGTCCTGAAAAGTGAAATGAAAAAGTCGAGAAATAAAAATTTTTGAGAAAAGATATGTATCCCAGAAGATGAAGTGTCACACCAGCGGCAATTCTGATTTATTTTGAACTTCCGGCTAAACGCCCGATAGCTTTCCTTCCATTCATTCGGGTAGTCACTGATAAAACACATTTCTCACAGCAAACAATTACATATCCTCTTTCCTGCACTCACCTAAAGATATAATACCTAACGAATCACAAGGAATATATGAAATTCCCTGTCACGACTGCCCGAGAAAATACATAGGACAGACGAACCGACGAGTATCAAACAGGTCCTACGAGCACGAAATAGCAGTACGTAATTCAGATATGACCTCGACTCTCTTCAAACATCACCACGAAACCGGACATAAAATTGAGTCCAACAACAAGAAGATCATTGCCACAGCAAAAACACTCCACTCCAAAATAATTCGCAAGGCAATAGGAATTGAAAAACGCCCTCAATGCCTCAACAAACGAGACGACTCACAAAGGCTTTCCAATTCCTGGAAACCATTACAATCCCATCGAACGATTCCATTAATCAATCCTTTTCAAACCACAAACCAACATGTGGTCCGACAGTTTCAACAACGTCGGACTCTCATATAGCCATAAATACCATCTCTCTATCCATAAAACTACAGTCTTCACTTTGTCAAGATGAGAGCTGGGGTTAAGGAGACAACAGTACTTACATCGAAAAAAAGGATATTCACTAACACGAGGTTTTGTATGAAAATAGCAAAACGACTTCCTGGAAAAATTTGTACTAATATTTGTGGTATTATTGAATTTCTGTAATATCAATCTTTTGTTTCTTGAAATAACACACATTAAAATTCAGTGTGATAGTGTTCTTCCACTGACGTGATTTTTAGCGATTTTATTAATGATTTTAAACTACCTATCAAGCTGAATTTTAATGTGTGTTATTTCAAGAAACACTGCTCCTACTGAATATGTAGAATCGTGCATGATAGGTGAATAAGGTTCGATGTCAATTCGTTTACCAATTTCAGATTAAGTTCCTTTTATTCTTTGATAATAGTATTTTTTGTTTAGTCTGCGTGTATTGACATTTGACGGGACGTAGCAACGAACAAACAAAAATCCTACTCTATTCCAACTTTCTCAACCTCGGTTATTAGTTGTCAACCAAGTTGACCTAACTTTGTCCAAGGCAATGAATACAATTTTTCATACAGGAATTAAGAGCAATTTGAGTGTAATTACAATTGTTTCAACAAATATTAAGGGGCACGGCCCAGCTCTTCTGGTTGACTGAGTCATTCGGTATCTGAAGCTTAGCAGCGCCGAGCGCGATTAGTACTTGGATGGGTGACCTCATGCGGGGAATGACCGTGTCGAAAGCCCATACAACTGCAGTAACATAGCATCTCGTAGCTCGTAGGCAATATATCAATGAGCACAAGATGTATTGAGAATATGCCGTCCTTTGGAGGGGACGTAAAGCATGGATGTAACATTTTGTATATTAGTGTTGTCTTCTAATAGGATTTGTGATTTTTCTTCGAAAAAAATGGCATATCAAACGGAATCGTGAAACCAAGCTATCACTTTTAATTCATTCATAGGCAAATAATATTTACAGTGAATAACAATAATGTCATTGGTTGGAACATCGATGTAGTTTGTCTATTTCAGTTGAAGTTTACTTTAAATAACCTTGAAAATATTCCTCTATTATCTATATTTATTATATCCGATTTTTTCGAATAATTAAAAATTAAATTGAATGGAAACCTTGGCAAAAGTAACATTTCTCTCACGAGAAATTGCTCACCTCAGCCTACGCGCTCGGCCAACAACCTTTTTCTCTGCAGATAAATGATACAATTATCGCCTCGGTAAGAATATACTATTTTGGTAGCCTTCCTTTGACTTTTTGCTATTACCCGAAAAATTACTCAATCAATTTTTTATTTCATTTTCAGATTCATATGAAAGGAAAAACCGTATGGAAAACATCGCGTGAACCGAAAGGAAGGAAATACACATTAGCATATGCTACAAATTTTTCAAGGGTCATAAAACTCTGAAAATAACTTCCGTGTCGAAGAATATCAAGGCATACCCGTTTTGTTGTAAAACGACCTCCGTGTGAGAAACTTTCGGAAGGTATGCGGGCTCACGTCAGAAGAGCGGGAGGAATGTGATCAACGGGTGTGCCGCGATGGAACAGTCAAAGAGGGAACTATTGATATGAGAACAACGACAATGGAAAAATCTATAGAAACGGGGAATATCGCCGACTTTTCTATATCATTCTAGAAAAGTGAGTGAATCTGTAAGCGAGCATCACAAATTTCCGAATGGAATCCAGTAGCTTCAATGCATATTTTGGTGATCAACTCCACACACGAGAACGGTATAGTGAGTACTTTTGACTGCACAACTATACATCAATCAGACAATCTTCCATGTGAGGCCACCCTTGTTGACCGATTGTTCAACATTAAGAGATTCGTCGACAGCAAACCCTCAGAGGGCGCTGCATATATCTTCGTCGACATTTAAACGCCCTAGTGACTCAGTTGGTGCGACATGGGTCACATGGATGGTAGATGATTATTCACATTTTCTTTCCTATTGTATTACATAAATGAACTTGAAATATAGTTGGTTTGTATCTGTTTACGTTTGTTCGGTGTAAAACTTGAAAAACTCCCCTTAGAAGTAATTAGTTTTCTCAACATCTCAGGAACTTTATTCGAAATATTTTTCATAGCAATTCCTCAAGGTGAGGTGAATACATATATAGTCGGAATTACAATTTTAATTTATGGAGAATTTCCAAACTTTGATGAAACTTTATTTTGATAATAAATATTGATTTTCAATAAATAAACTGCTGATAAAATGTACATTCTTTGTCATAGAAATAATATCAACAATCTTTAGAATAAAAAAATCATTCATGTTTCGGCATATATCTTAGGCAAAATATAACAATGAACATATCTAAATCATTTTAAAATTATTTAGCAAGACTATAAAATTGTATTAAAATACTGATATTTGATAGTCAACAGTAAACCTCCTACTGAAGTTGTACGATTCAAAACATGACTTCTGTTCTGTTTATATATACAGGGTGTTTCAACGAAAAGTATGCAAAAAGGCTCGGACACGTGAAGTTTGGTTTCAAAGGGGAAACATTTTACAGATATTTTTCAAACACTGCCCTTAAACCCCTAGCGAGAGGGTGTCACAACCATAACATTTCAAATGGAAAGTGGGGTCGAGTGGTAGGTGAAAAGATATAGAATTATCTTTGCAATAACATCCTGTTCGGATATAATTGCACGAGTGCATAAAAATTACCGATAATTATGCAAGAAAGCGTTATATCTAAAAATTGCAAGTTTATTTTCATATTTTGGCTCTTTTACAAAATATGAAAATAACCGAATGCAATTTTTATAAGATATCACGCTTGAATGCAAAATTATCTGGTCATTTTTATGCACGAATGTAATTCATTGAAATATTTCACGAATAAAGAAATTCTCAAGGAAATGTTATTTTTTGTTCATTTATACTTTCCTCTATGAATTGTATGGAGTACTCACCAGAACGCGAAATGTTTTTCTCTTTTTGAAGTCTATCTGACATTTATTTGTGTTGTTTATTGACTCCTAGCGATGCGGTTTCGATACAATGCAATTACAGCTGTGAGTTTTCGATAATTGCATTGCTCTTAGGGGACATTTTATATATGAGGGAAATATTCGTTGAAATTTGCCCAAACATCCATTGCAAAATCAGAGTTAAGAACATCAACCAGATAGTTTTGGTACTGATGAAAGATACAAATCAGTTTTGGGATTTGAGAATCAGAATAACTACAAGCCTTTGAGTTACTTCATTTTAACGAAAGCATAATTTCACTGTTGATATTATTCTTCATTACAATCAAATTTCCCGTTTATCGCTTGCTTTTTTTGTTGGAAAATAATTTAGACAAACATTCATTCTTATCTCAGTCTCGTCAATTTCACCATAAAACATGGTTAATTTCATTCCAGAATGAGTTTAAATTGTTAGTATTCATTTTCGAAAAAAAATATTTTTGCATGACTTACTGCTCGCTTCTTTGAGTACATCCATCCCGATAAAATAACCCAAATTTTGCTATGTACATTGAGTATCAACCGGAGAACCCCACCAGAAAAAGATTTTGGGAATTATTTTCAACAAAATCTATAATATTGCATAGAACACATGGATCACATTTTCATCTCTGAGGTTCCAATAAATCAATCCAACAACTTGTTCGCTTTTTTACAAAGCACCGTTACAAATATCAAACATTGAAACCTCCCACTAATTGTAAATGTTTTGATTCCTAATACACGAAACTTTCGGGTTAATGGTCTTGACACCGTTTTCGATCAATTCTTTAAGTAAATTTCATTAGAAAGATAATTTTGTGCCTTTTCACATGTTGTATAAAACTCGACCCCATTTTCCATTTGACATTTTAGGGTTATGACACCTCGGTGTCCGAGTATTTTTACTTTAAATTACAAACAAAAAAGAAAAGATAGGTGCATACTTTTCGTTGGCCACTCTATATAAACTTGAAATGAGGTTGAATGATATCTGTTTGGTGTACACATTGGACTCTACCATCATTTTTTCAACATACCAGGAACTTCATTCGGTATATTCTTTACAAACTCTGTAGTGATATGTATTTTTGAGTACTATTTTATATTCCTGGAAAATTTTCAAAGTTTGATAAAACTGTTTTGAAAAAATTAAGAGCAACAAAAAGTAAATATTACAACTAAAACATAGAAAATATCTTCGGCATGATAGGTTAGCTACGATCTCGAGACAGGAATGAAACTTCCTTCCAAGGTTTCTATACTATTTCATTTACAACCATATCATATTTCGATTAAAATTATTAAATCTCAGCGCGTTTTTCTCAGAATAATCAAGTAGATATATTGTTAAAAATTATAACACCCAATGGTCATTGTGCAATATTTGGCATGGGCTGAATAAGACGTTCTGAAATCATTCTAAAATACCATCGACTCAATTACAATAATTTACATATTATACAATTGATGTAAATCTGAAATACCTACAACTGTTTGAGTCTAATTACGTTTCTTTGGACTACAAATTGAGTAAAACAAACTGGACCTAATTTTGAAATATTTTTCATAACATTTTCCATGTAGAAGTGAAATATATTCTGAGTAGACTCTTCATGGAAAAATGACAGCCTTTGATAAAACTTTGTTTTAAATCAAAACCTTTCCAATAACGGTAACAAAAATCAAATATAACTGCTGAAAAATCGTACTTCCTGGTCATGAAGATATTATTTAGATCTACTACTAGAGACTCATTCATATTTCCGAAACGAATATCAAAAAGGCCCTAGTCGCTCAAAACATTTCTAAATCATCTTATATACATTGAAAATTTGACTAAATTGAAATTACCTATCACCCAATTAAAATTGTGCAATATTTGGCATAGGGCAAACAAGACTTTTCAAAATTGTGCTAAAATACTGTCGACTCATACTCAACTATAAATCGTATTCACTTGTTGAGTACACCTAACGAAGGTAGCTCGTCGCGGTAGCTCCTTGATTTTTGACGCCCCCGTATAAGTGCAGGCGCTACGAAGGCCTCCCAGGATGTCCAGGACGGTGTCTTGGACGTCGCCCCTGTATGGAACCTCCACGGTTTTTCCTTCAGATGATCGATATTCAGCTACACCACCTGGAGAGGTTGAAAATGTTGAAATAAACAAAATATACAGTTACTATTCTGATTATGAGATATGTATATATATATATATATATATATATATATATATATATATATATATATATATATAAAAGTAAGAGTATAAGTTGAACCGCGTCTGGAATCGTTCTTCTGTCGACGTTTAAGCTCCCACTTTGGAGCCATTCTCAAGACATCTTTGCGACTTATGGTGCCGAGGCCTGAGTCTACTTAGCTAGTCTCCTAAGTGAAGACTGTGGTTTTGTGGATAGAGGGATGATATTTATGGCAATATGAGAATCCGACGTTTTTGAAACTGACCTTATGTAGGTCTGGTTTGAAAAGGATCAAGGGATTCGTTCGATGGGATAGTAATGGTTTCCAGGAATTGGGAACTCTTTGTGAGTCGTCTCGTTTGTTGAGTCATTGCGTTTTTCAATTTCTATTGCTTCACGAATTATTCTGGAGTGGAGTGTTTTTGCTGTGTCGAAAGTCGGAGTCATGTCCGAATTACGTACTGCTAGTTCGTGCTTGTAGGACCTGTTTGATACTCATCGGTCGTCTGTCCTATGTATATTCTCGGGCAGTCGTGACAAGGAATTTCATATATTTCTTGTGATTCGTTGGGTATTATCTCTTCAAGTGAGAGCAGGGAAGAAGATATTTGATTATTTGCTCTGAAAACTGTCTTGAAGTCGTGTTTTGTAAGAATTCGGCTCACTTTATCAGTGACTCCCCGAACGAAAGGAAGGAAAGCTTTCAGGCGTTCAGCCGGGTCTTCCGGTGGTTTGGGATACGAGAAGCGGGTTTGTTGGCGTTGAATAGTTCTCTGGATCTGGGGGGTAGGAATAATCGTTTTGAAGAAGGGCGAATGTGAGCTTTTGCAGCTCACTGGGTCTGTTGTGGCCATCTGTGAGTTTTGATGGATCTATTGTTAAGAGAGTTCAGTACGGAGCTCACCTGGGCTGGATGATGGTGGGAATTGGCATTGAGAAACCTATTGGTGTGCGTGGGTTTTCGGTAAACAGTATGAGTGAAGTAATTATTGGATTTTGTGATATGGACATCTAAGAAATTAATAGCTTTGTTCGTCTCCATTTCCATAGTGAATTTTATATCGGGGTGAATGTTGAGAAAGTTCGGATCCATAAGGCCAGATAGCAAATCATCATTCACAAAACGAAGCCAAGACGTCGATCCAAAGTGGGAGCCGAAATGTCGACAGAAGAACGATTCCAGACGTGGTTCAACCAGTCATCAAGACCGCGGAAGCCTATATATATATATATATATATATATATATATATATATATATATATATATATACATATATATACATATATATATATATATAAATAGAAAACTCTTCGATGTTTGTCAAGCTTTTGGCACTATTTAATACCTTCTTCAAGACAACTAAAATTCTAATAATATACAATATATAATGATATAAGTAATGATATGAAATCGGCAAAATATTTTCTATACGATATAGTTATTTCAAATAAGACTGATTGATTATTGCAAGTGAATTGTTATTCAGTTGAGGATTTAACATAAATGATTTGAGTGGTAGAAATTTTTACTGCCGTTAACCCTCAGAATTCTAAACTTCTAAGAACAATGGTTTAACGAGGCATTACTTTTCAACGTGCGAATCCCAGCACGGTGGCCAGGTGAGGAATCGAACAACAGTCTCCCGAATGATAGACGTGCTTACTGCTGCACCACCGAGAACCACAGGCAACAACTGTTTTCTAATTGATTCTTTGGGAGAACTAATAATACGAAACGTGTTGAATCATACCTGCATGTTTTTGCATGGCCGTACTGGAAGACATGCCATAAAACAGTTTGAATTTTTTTCCGTTCTTCTCGATAATGTCACCTTCACATTGATCATGGCCGGAAAACATTCCCCCAGCCATCACGAAATCTGCTCCAGCCCCGAAGGCTTTTGCTACATCGCCTGGACATGTACAACCCCCATCCTGAAAAAGGAACAAATTTGCTGACGTACTGGCGAAAGTCTAAACAACACTTGGCACTGTGAAAAACTTTTTTATATATTCGTATATATTCCAAGAATGTCTGGAATATTTCTCGTATATTCTTGGAAAATATATTTTTTTTAATATTCCTTGGATATTCTTTGCATATTCCTGGAATACTCCTTGTATATTAGAAATATTCTTCAAATATTCCCTGAATAATATTCTTGGAATATTCTTTGAAAATACCCCAAATAATACAATATCAATCAAAGAATATTTAAGGAATTTCTATGCTATCTGGGGCAGCCAGACATCTGAATGAAATCTGTACAAAACCTCTGAAAAATTTCATAGAAATCCCTATATACACAGGTGTGAATCTTTGAACAATTGAGGAGTTTTATGTTTAGCCCACTGGCCTCTCAGGTGATTTCTCCATGCATTACTCTTAAGAAAATTAGTGAGAAGATGAAGTATTTTTCTTCGACATCTCAGAAATGTTTTCGAATTATCTCTTACGGTTCTCAAAGGAAATTCCAGTGATTTTTTTCTTACTTTTTGACGGATTCGAAAATGTTTTTCTGTGCTTGGAACTGAATGAGGAAAGTAGTAATAAAAGGAATGAACAAACAAATAATCACAGTAAGGGGATATATTCCGTGGAGAACTTGAGGGATTTCGATAAAAAAAATCTTATTCTCCATCAATACTCAGTGCAAAACTTTTTCTTCTAAATCTATTATAGTGCTCTTTCTTCTGATTTCTTGATAGAGTCGAAAAATTCAAAATATTTTGCAATAAATACGGAGATTTCGTAGACACTCAGTGAATTCCGGAGATCTACGGAAAATCCTGTAGAAGTGGCAACTGGCAACACACTACACCAACATACCGATATTATGTGACCCTGAAGGCCATGCGCAGCATCTGCGCATTCTATCACAGCCGACAGCTGGGGGTACCCCACCCCGGTCTTGATACGTGTGGTACACACAGAACCTGGACCGATTCCAACTTTAATGATATCAGCACCGGATAAAATCAATTCTTCTACCATTTCTCCAGTTACCACATTCCCTGCCTAGAAAAAACAATACCATACAATTCCATGACGAACATTCTGTGTTTTCATGCGGACTATCATTCATATATGTGGATACATATTTTAATAACTATCAACTGACTTTTTCTTGATAGTTTTTCTTGGGTTTTCAACCTACCAAAACCTGTACCTTTTTGTTCGGAACCATAATTGAAAAAAGGCTTTGAATACGAAAATAGATTTCAACATCAATTCTTGATTTTTTCAGATTGTGGTAGGTACTAACCTAAGGAAAACTACGAAGAAACCGTCCCCCCCCCACAAAATAATGACTTTCAAACAGTTTTAACTAACCCTTTTGGGAAAAACTTATGGCACTTATCAAAATATATTTATCTGTGAATATTAAATCAGATTTAGAGTTTAGACCTTTTTCTCCATATTCCGCTGCAAATTCTCCAATACATCATAGTCAGGTCTTACAGTCAAATTTTGAATTACTTCTTTGATTTAGAAAAATACAATGCTATTTTTTTGATGAAAGATTTCCACATTTGACCAATATAATGTTTGGGCAAGAACCACACGTTAATTTGTATACTCCTGATCTCTTCGACACTGAAGTTTCATACTTATTGAAATTAATGACCTCACCCAAACTAATATTCGTTGTGTGGGCTGGATTCTTTATTCTTCATGAAACACATTGAAGTTTCTTATATTGTTCTTCTGGCAAAAATAACGCTACAAACTAGGATTGTAATGGAGGAACATCCTAACCATGGGAACTTTGAACCGCCATTGACTTGAAATAAAATAAAAATTATGTGTGAATAGGCACTTAGATCATTTCATTTTATATTCAATTAGATTATTCTTTGGACAATATATCTCCTTGCTCAACAACCAATCAGTCTATTTCAAATTTTGAAATTCAGCCAATAGAATCCGAATTACAGTGAAAATATAGCTTGTCGCTGTATTTTCACGGTGATAAACCTGCTTAGTTTTTGTTTTACTAGCTGTCAAGTGAAAATAATGATTTGAATTATAAATGTCAAATCTATGTGTTTTGATTAGTTATATTTCTTAATCAATATGAGCGATTGTTGGGGACAAATGGCGATTGGTATCATAGATGAAGCAGTGGAAAAGAGTATTCCCTTGAATACGGCCAGAAATAAAAAATCAATTACCAGGCAATTCAACAATTTTTGCTCAAACAGGGGTTATATTGTCGTCCTAAATATAATTCGTGGTATGATTAATAACCTATAATTTTTTGGAATATCAATTCATTGGCAATCCCAATGCAAGAAAATACAACTCGCCCTGCGGACTCGTTGTATTTTCAGCTTTGGGATTGCAATTCATTAATATTCCAAAAAATTATCGGTAATAATCATACCACTTATTATATTACCCCTGAAAATAAAATTGACACGTTCTATTGTGGGCATTTTTGCATCCAAAATGAATAAGTTTTTCTACTGTCACTCCGAATGTTTCCAATTTTAGTTTTTTGCCGATTTTAACGAAACGTGATTTCCATTTCAAGAAATACAAGTTCATACAATAAGTTGTTAATAGAAAGGATCCTGCAGAAAATTCTTTTTCTTTGAATACATTTCTTCTAGCTTCCTGAATTCCAATATAGAATTGACTCGGATCTGTACTGTCAGAAAAAGAATATAATTTGCTACTCTTCAGATGAAGTCGAGTTGAATCTAGGCCAGTTTCATATTGAATTAGAAAATTAGAGAAATAAAGCAAGTTTCACCAACAAAGTCGTCATCTTCAGGAGAAAGGACAGGTAGATTGAATGTCTGAATAATATATTTAGTACTATCATTACATGTTCTTGAAGAGGTAGAAACAAAGAACTAGTTTTCCGGTTATAATTCATTGATATATTGCTAAACGATTTCTAGGTTTGTAACCTACCACAATCTGAAAAAATAAGGATTATTATTGAAAGCTATTATTCAAGTGGACGTACAAAAGAGTTAACACAAGATGTACATCAGGCACAGACAGATAGGTGGTTCTAAATTATCAGAACACACTCTTACTGTCGAATGGAGCGACACCAAAATTATGACAAAAGAGAGCAATGGCAGGAAACAAACGAAAATTAAAGGAATCTGCTTTCATAATGCTAACTGGTAAAGAATACATATCTATGAGTTCGCATGATATGGATCGCATGTGGCTGCCCCTCCCGAAGGTCAAAATGATATGTCAAATTTGAAATATAAGTCAAATGTCAATTACGAAGATTGTCAACAAGACATATTTGAACAGGAATTTGCGTATAAGTTTTGAGAACAGAAGCGGATTTAGTTTTCGAAACGTTAACGATAAGTATTATTTATTTTTATTAATTCCAATATTAATTATTATTTTTTCAGATTGTGGTAAGTTACAAACCCAGAAAACTACGGAACAAATATTGATCCACCACAAAATTAATGACGTTCAAACAGTAGTTTCATTGTCCTACTGAACTCGTGAAACCGCAATTTATTCGACTTATATTTCACTTAATCATTAACAGAATATAATATATCAAGAAGCACGTTGTCACATACATTATTAATCAATTAGGAATTGCTTCAATTATTCTGTAATTTTTATCCAGGTCAGTTGGTAACATTGGATTATTCAGATCTTACTTTTCGGTTATGTGCATTATGATCTTTGAAACTAGTTCCAATGAGTAGTGGGCTTTGGCCGGTGTAATTTTTTGCTTCAATCACTATAGGGAGTTTCGTATATCTCCGACTCACGTTTTATTATGTTACCAAACTTTCATTATGGATAGGTTATACAGGTTACCTGATGACAAGTATTCCATTAGCAGAGCGTTTTAGTGTGATTGAGATATGTTTATACAAGTTTCACATCCACACCGAAGGTGCCAGAAACTCCTTTACTTCGTAACTATAGTGATAGTAAATTATGTAGCGAGGATGATAAGTGGCCCATTACGCACGAGTAAAAAATTGTGAGCACAAGGTGTTAGCCGAGTTCGGTAATTCTCGTGGGCACGTAATTGCCCTTATCCTCGAGTTGCGTACTGAATATTTTCTACTCACACCATGCTTGTGCTGTGATTTATGGTAGTGTAGCACAAATTATTCCGTTATCACTAGTTTTCAATGAGCGTCGAGCCACTGAATGACAAGTAGGTAAAAAAAATTGCTTTTAGACTCATGGATATAGCTAGATTAACTAACAATCCTCAAACTACTGAACCATAAATTTACCAAAAACATAATAATAATAACCGTCTTTATTATTTCCATTAGAGTTACAAAAAGTACTTACAATTTTTTTTTTTGGAAATAAAAGGCGGAGTTCAACTTCTATAACGAACTGAAATTCGTAACGAAGTTGTTCTTCCACTCAACCTGAAACGCCTGTAAGACATTTAACAATCAAATGTATCTAATTGTGTAAAGTGACGAAGTGAGGGGGATTTGTTGAAATATTTTTGAAATTAGAATAAAATGACATGAAATGACATGAATGCGAGAAAAATACTATACGACAAACTTGATACGAGAACGAGCGTCGAGGTGGCAATAGGACACCCTTATGCCGTACATTGAGATTATGCACATGAGTACGGAACGTTAATTTTTCGAAAAGGTACGGAGGAACTTGGGTTGACATAATTTTGTGGAAAAGAACAGCAGTATGATGAGATCTCCTGAGTTCCATGTTCAGCCAACCAACCTCACGAAGCTTGTGAGATATTCTCTGGCGCCGCCTTACAACACAAATCATCCTCAAACATGAATTCTGAATTTTTTGTATTTTTTTTTCTGTATAAGCTGTTCAGATTCGGTCCATAGACAGAATCAGCATAATTAAAGAGCGAGAGTACCAAGCTCTCACATAAGATGACTTTTACGTGTCTTGGTAAGAATTTTCTGATACCATAGATCATTTTCAGTGACCCATAGACTCGCTCAGTCTTTTGACTTGATTCTCAAATCTCAGTTCCGAGTCAAAAATAACCCCTAAATTTCGCGCTTCTGCGACTTCTTCTATTGTTTCTCTGTTCACTTTTAAAGCAATGTCGTTACCAATCTCAATACGGTTTTTTGAAGAACCAAATAATAAAAATTTTTATCTTCAGATAATGCTCTGTAGCTTTTTCTACAAACTCGGCTATATCTTTATTTATTAAGTCAGATGCATTTCTAGCTGAAGAGGGAGGGAGGAAAACTGAAATAAATTTGTGTGTCATCTACGCACAGATGTGCTTTACAATGATTGAAAGAGTTCACAAGATTAGAGGTGTAAATAGAAAATAGAAGCGGGCCCAGAATTGAACCCTGAGGTGAGCGTTGAGTAATCGCAGTGGGAATCACCAACAGTCACTCTCTGTTTTCTGTCATAAAGATAGTTGTGAACCAAGTCAACAGCATCACCAGAGAATCCTATGTATTTCAGAATATTCAATAGGAGTTCATGATTTATGGTGTCAAACGCTCGACTGAAGTCCAATAAAACCAATGCCGTACATAAACCTTGATCAGTTGCCCTCCATATATCGTCCACAATATGAAGGAGTGCTGTCGTGCAGCTATAGCCACTACGAAATTCCGACTGAATTGGAGGTAAAATCGAAAAATTACTCAAGTGCTCATTGATTTGCCGTTCCATCGCCTTTTCAAGAATCTTCGATAAGGTTGGTAGAATGCTTATTCCCCGCAAATCTTTGAATTCAGTTGGATTCTGTTTTTTTGGTAACACTTTAACAACAGCTTTTTTCCAGCAAGTTGGGACTTTATTTTCAGTTATACAAAAATTAACAATATGCGTGACGTAAGGTATGATATGTGGACAGCATAACTTGATCAGTTCAATATTTGGTTCATCACAACCTTTTGCATTGGATTTTATTTGGTTTATACCTGCATACACAAACATTTCATACACCTCCCGAAAATTAAACCCATTAGGAATGATTGTAATTCAATTTTACAGAGAATTTGGAGAAAAAAAGTAGCTGAATTTGGTTATTGGACAATTGAATGTAGTCATGAGATCAAATTTATCAGGTTTAATGTTACATATCCCATCAATTTTTCGACTTCGGAAGCGGCCGCTATTAATTTGGAACACACGTGTATTATAAATGAGCCATTACCCAATAACTCTAAAAAATGTGATGAACGATTCAAAATAGTCACATCAACTTACAATTATTGTATGATTGGGGAAAGCAGCTCTAACTTTTCTCACGTACTCGACGAAATGTTGAGAGTAACCATTGGCGACATCCAAACAAACGAAAGATATACCTGGAACTGCGTTCAAAATATCCGACAATCTTACAAAATCGGCGTCGGCTATTCCAGAACTAGCGGCCATATTTTTCAGGCAGTCTGGATTCTCCATGGCAAATGACTTCCACTCTTCCACGGTGTAGTACTTGTGAACGCAGGTGAACAAGCCATGCTTGAAATAAAAAAATGAATACCAAGATTTTACGCACATACTTATTGAAAACATCGAAATAGATTACTTCATTGCTATCGACACGCCTCGAAATATATAGAGCCACGTTAGGCGACGCGATACCCAAAATATCTTTCAAAATGAAAGAAATCAAATGAAGTTTTTTACTGTTTTTGTATTTTCATATTTGGAATTTCATTCGTCATAACATTTCTTTAAATTTATACTCATTTAGATTTCTTGTTGGGATTATTTCAATTTTTATTTCATAGTTTGTAAACTGTGTTTCAGTAACGAATATATTTATTATTGTTTTTTTGTTAAATTCCTGTCTTCTTGCATGTTTTCTACCAATTCATTTCATTTAAAATTTTATCATCACCGGTTCAATTTTTTTTAATATTCTGATATTATTTATACTGGTGGTCATTTCTTTCGATATACAACGGCTTGAATTTATATCAGATAGCATTTAGTACCAGTATCATAAGAAAAGAAACCAACCTTGGAAAGTGCTTTCGCCATCGGGAAAGTTCCAACAGTGTCCATATTCGAAGCCATGACGGGGATTCCATTGTACGTTTGTTTTGAATTCCGAAACGTTATATTCCGATGCAAATTCACCTATAAAAATGAGTTCTGTAAATGAAAATCGACCTTTATAATAAACAGAACACATAGCGCTGACTCAACATAAATAGTGTACATAAAACAACTTCTGGCCCGATAGAAATTAGTAGTATCGGGGTATTAGACAGGTACTCTTCCCGTTGAACAAAATGAAATTATTCATCTTGTAACTGTGCATAAAAGAGATGGTTAAATAAGGCAAAGTTGTGTATTATGAATCCCATCATTATGGTGATCAAAAATCTGAGCATGTCCCCTTATTTTTGGAAATGCATTCCTTGCGTCAACACCAATCTTTGAAAGTAAAATACTAACCTATGTTTTTCATTGCATTATTCTTAACATCCGGGGCCACATTCAATAACGAAATACGAACTACATGTCAAAATATCCATTTGTCTCCAAAATATTGAGTAATAATCAATACCGATTATATTTTATGAATATTTCGAATAAGCTTTGTTTCGTAGCCTATACTCGAATTTTTAATTAATCCGTGTGCAAAATATTGAATTGTTTGACGTTTCGAGTCCCATACTGAAGTCATCATTAAGACCTTATAGATATATCTCTGTCAATACGACAATCTCTAGCCAATCAACCCCCTATGAGTTAATCCGCAAGCGAGTGTCCTATATCACCGAGAGAATAATAGATATTATACGCCTATTTTGTGAACCATACATTTCAAAAGCAATATTGAAAAGAAAATCGTTATTCTTCATCACATTCAAAATGTATAACATTTAGTTTTAATACCTAAGAGATATCAATGATATCAAAAAGATCAATAAAAATATAAAAAATATTCATAATGCGTTTTCTTCAAGAATTACGATATCCACCATCGTATTGATGAATAATGATTGATGGATATCGTATTTCTTGAAGACAAACATGCATTATAAATATTTTATGCAAGAGTCGTGGACAAAACTCATTACGATGTCATCGGTCAGATCCCTCGCCTTACTGACCGTTCAGGTGAAACAAATTAAAAAAAAACTTGAAAAAGTGAAATGTATTCAAAATTGGTGATGGAACAAGCAGATACAACATCCATTGATATATTTCTATATCTGTTTCACAAGTATGGCGTTTCACAAGTATGGTGATCTCCTGTGATCAGTTAACTATACTAGATTCTATTCCAGAGTCCCCAATATCATCAAGAGTAACAAAACTTCAGAGTGGCATTAGCATTCAATAGAATTAAAGATGATTTGGCAAAAATAATAGAATGGGGTAGCAAAAACTTTATGGAATTTAAAGTTGGGAAAACCCAGGCTTGTCTCTTCTTGAAAGAAGCCGATCTATCTTTATCTAATATTCAGATGCCAGTTGTAAATACGAAGTCAAGTATCTCAATGCTAGCAGTTACGATCAGTAATAATCTCTCATAGGAAAGCATGTGAGATCGATCGCTAATAGTAATATCTATATAACTTTTTGACTCCATTTAGAGAAAATCAATCCGTCTTGCTGGTGATTCTTCGCTCATTTCGTTGTAGCATCGCAGAAGTGTCAGAGACTTATCGTTTCTCTTCTATAAATATATTCACAGTCGGTGCTCTTCTAAATTCCATTGTTCCACCCTTGGCAGTATTAACCGATTACCCACACCTTTGTTGTGCTTGGAACCCTGTCGAACCTCTCTTGCTCAGGGACTTTTTCCTTGCCCCGAAACAGAATTTGTTTCTTTTTTGTGACTGAGGTTCAAATCATCACTTTTTCTCTTCAGTTCCACACGAAATGAAAATTCGTGTAATGTGAAGAGAACATCGTGTGAAACGAGGTTATACTTATTCTCTTGAAAATCGAAACATGCGAGAGAGAGAGAAAGAGACGAGGAAAGAAGCCGATGAGATTCACGATGAAAGGATAGGAACATTCTACTCATCGGGTCAAATGCGATGGAACTGTCAGAAGTTGAGAAATCGATGACATTATTATTGATATTTCATCTTATATGATTATATCCATGCGTGAGAATAACTTTTGGTAATGGGACCTCCAGTTCTATTTTGATATTTCTCACTGTACATCGAGACGCTTATCTGTCATTGAGATTTCAAACCTGCACTTAGACACTGTGGCAAGATAAATCTTAAGCTTGCTATCAAGGACTGATAAAGTCCTAGAAAACGATTGTTCCGATAGATGGCGCTCTGTTTTGGAATTACGGAATTTGGCTACTATGCGTTCATTTTCGCGATATATTATTCCCATAACAAATTCCTAATTTTCAACTATTTATTATTATTTCGAGGATGATCTTTTCGTTTTCATGTTGTTTCGCAGGTGGAAATTAAGTACCATATTATACTTGAAAAATGACTGGGTCTACGCACATTTACTGATTTCACTGAAATAGGAATTATACTTAGTGGCCGATCTCGAGCTATTGGCCCATTTTCAGTGCAAGGATAATTTACCATTACTGAAACATGGTTAAATATTGAACATATGTCTGAAATCAATTATTTTTCATTGTCATACCAACAGAATCTGAAAATTTACTGAAAAATTCATCACTATAAACTATATAAACACCTGATTCGGTTATTTCCATGCCACATTTTCAAGATATGAAGTCAAGGTGAAGGATTCTGATACTTGAATATAAAAAAGTTCCGGAGTATTTAAAATTTCTCGTGATAATTTTTTTTGAATTAATCAATTTTCTACTTCTCATTGCGGCGCGCTCATTAAATTGTTGATTTTTCTCAATTTCCTTAGAAATGCAAATCGAATAGGTAATAAAAAGCGACTTAATTTTCAAAAGTGTGACGATTAAATTAATCTGAAGGTGATAAATGTTTTTCAACTATTCGAATTTTCGAAAAATAGGTGCCTAATCAAGTTATCGTGATGAGGTTTATGCCAATTTTTTGGAATTCCTCAAAATGAAAATTTCCACGACGAAGATTGCTATAAAGTATCCCCTGATACTGATAAGCTAAATTCCTACTCTCACAAGACCGAAAAATTATTAAATAACCATATTCAAGCAACTGAAAATAGTATAATAAAATCAATATCCACACAGACAGCACGTATTTTACTCACATCGCTCCTGCTTTTTATAGTCGATCTTTTCGGCCTCAGTAAAACGTCTTTGAAATCCAATTTTATTTCATTTATGATATTAGGCATTTTTTCAATAGAATGCTGCCCAGAAAAATGAATTAAAATAACTTTCAGCTGACTTCTCTGATGCAAGACTACCCCCACCTCTCTCATTAGTTTTTATTGGCAGTAAACTGCAAACCTTGCGAACCACAGATAATAGTCGAACGTAGATCTGTCTACGGGTACGCCTCGACGTAAGTGTCTGGTAAGAGTAACAGTGCAGAAGTCCGTTAACCAAAATGAACCACGTGATTTTTTTTAATGTGCAGGACACACATATCATTTCAACCGAGGAAGATGAAGTGATCTGCTCTGAGAGTCACAAATCAAGAATTGGATAAAATCACCAAAGTCACTTCGCAGAGACTTCTTAATATAATTAAATACTTGGACTGTGCCTCAGAGAGATAGCATAGATCTGTAAACTACAAAATATGTCATGACATGACGGGATTGGCAATATGGCTAATATACCAGTAACGTTCTCCTTCTGGCTTGAGAAATTGACTCGTCGATGAAGTTGAAGAATTCCTGAAGGAGAAGGCTCTTAACACATTCGCTTTCGGTTTGTTCAGCTTTGACGAAATTAGCAAAATTCGTCCTGATAAAAAAAATGTAACTAAAAAATGACTTATGATATTTCAGTGCTCGATCTCCATCTCATTTCAATCACAATTTCTTTCCGAATATCGTGCCTATTATATGAACTCTGCTTGATGAATTTATGTAATATTGGATTTGAAGTGGTATATATCTCCATATTAGGGGAAGCCTTAACACTTCCTATATTCCGGTGCATATGGAAATGAATATAAGGCATAACAGACGTAATTTTCCTACCAATAATCTGTCCCTCACAGTATTCCTCATTTTAGTGCTAGCACTTCGCACTGAAAATGCATGCTGATTGAGAAAGTCACAGCTAGTCAAGTTATTTCACAAAGTCTGTGGTCACTTCACAAATTTTTTCTTATAAGAACATAAGCTTTCTTTTTCGTTTTTGGGAGCACCCATAAGATTGTCTGCAAGACGGCACAATCATATTGCATGAATATCCTATGCACATCCCAGTGGAATATTGGAATATGCCAGGAATATCCCATATCCCCCAAAACATATGATATGCATATTCCATGGATATTCAAAGTCACCATGAAACTTATTCCAGGAATATGTTTTGATATCCCAAGATATGTTCATGGCATATGCAGCAGATATGTTTTCTTGCCCTTGAAACATATGCCAGGAATATATTTTTTGTACTGCATAGCATATATGCTTTTTCTGACCGGAATAGCAGAAAGAAAACACACATCAAGAATAAAAAAATATAGGTGAACAGAAAAATGTTTATTGGAAAAAAACTCAAAAAACAGTTAAGTAAATAGGAACGCTAGATATATCACCAAGAACTTTGGACTCATCTTCTGAGACACAAGTATTCCCAACCATATTACTTGGTGAGTGATGATCATGCATCAGTTCAGTAATGATTCTTTGGTTTGCTGGTAGAGTCAAGGACTGCATTATCACCGTATAAGAACTATTTACTGTGTCTTCAGCGCTCTGGTCATTCTTTGACGATTCAGAAATTTTCTGCTCTTCAGCAAAATTGTCTCGAGAAATCAACAATGTTTGGTCAGTCAATCTCTTCACTTTTCTCAAAAACATTTCTGTTGTGTTACAGGGCAAAACACATACTGTAGGTGAATGAGTCCCTTTACTTCTTTTTGATCGGACAATATTTATTCTCAAACACTGTGAGGGGGTTGAAAGTGCTACGACACTGAACACACACACCTTTTCACCCAAACAAAGAATTTCACTTACTCAAAAATAACTATTAATACAACTATTTTATAATGAGTCAGTCCTCTTGATCACTTCTCTTCGATAAAAACTTTATTAATTTTCTCACTGTGAAACTGAACTGATAGCGGGAATGCTTTTTTTAGTTTTATACTACACCTCTCCGAATGCTCCAGGGCTCCTAAATCTAATTTCACTATTACGAATGGTAAAGCTGAAATAAGAAGTTCCGGAGCAACACACAAAATGAATGTTGCGAATTTTTTATCAAAAACACTTTTGACAAGATCACATGTCAATGTCATTTGTCAAAAAAAAACATGAATCTTCGGAACGACCAATCAGCTCTCGATTTCTCAAGCTGTGGCGTTCGGCGTAGATAATTGAATATCTCAATTGGTTGAAATTACACATCAAATGTCGTACTTGGAAAATCTAATCATGCTTCAACTTCAATATTTCGTCTACGAACCTTGAAATTCGTACTACAATATTCTCTTGCTGATAGTTATGTCTCTGTCTCTCCCATGAAGTCAAGCATAGTGCTATTACACTTTTTGCATGAAAGGTAGAATAGAATTATGTGGTACATGTTGCCAGTTGAACTAGGAACAAGAATAAATGCGTATATGATAACAAAAGAAAAACTTCCGGTGTTACATTTTCAATTAACTAGTTTTTTATATTAGTTGAATATGCTACACAAATGCATTTTGAATATTCCCAGAATATTCGAATATCTACCTTTCTGCTCGATATGACATTTGAATATACCAGTAATATTCAATAAGAATATCTGATGGATATTCGTAAAAATATATTCCAGGAATATTTTTCATGGATATTGGATAAAACACATATTTATGGTATATTCCAGAAATATTGCAATATCTACTGGAAAATGGGATGTAGTAGGGATATTCCAGGAATATTGGGTGCCGTCTGGGTGAAAAGGGTTGATAATAATGAATTCCTTGTAAAATTGGTAGAAGAGTGATAACGAAGAAATTCTTGCTAAACATGCACAAGCATGGTGTGAGTTGAAAAAGTATGCACTGGCGAATTACTTTCACAACAGTGATTCCACATTTTTTTACTCCAATCATAGAAAAATATTTCCTAAATAAATGAAATACCTCCAACCTATTCACTATTCACATAATTGCTGAAGGAAATATATACAGAAATAAAAAAATACAAAAAAAGTAAGTTTCATACAAACTTTTCTGAAAATCATTTCATTTCATTTCAGAAAGGAAAGACATTTTGTAATGTGGTCCACAATTATTATACTGGAATAAACGAAAATCTGTATGTCACACTAACGAATTATAGCAGAACAATGAACTCCATATTTCATAAGGGATTGTTAGAGTACAATAATCTCCTCCGATAATTGAACACGCTATATAGTTCATCATTTTAGAGATTTTTTATTGATTGATTTGGAAAATGAACTAGATAAGAATTGAACTCGGTTGATTTAATTTCAATACTGTTTTTACATCAGGATTTTTTCGGATTTGTCTTTATATTGTAACAATATAGATAGATCTATATACACCCAATTACAGGAAATGCAGTGAAAATTCTTAAGATAACAAACAACAAATTGAATACTATTCAATAATTACATATTATATATTTGAATATATTATCTGTACATTAAGATGCCTATTTGAACAAACAGTTGTTATCATTATATGATTTTAGGCGTATAAAAGCAACCATGAGAGCGGCTGCTCGTATGATAGCTCTGAAAATTCAAATACTTTGATAGGATTCTTCATAAAATTACTCTAAACTTGAACACGTCATGTATGCGTTCATATCTTACCTTCACTGGTTGCGTAGACACATCCATCAGATAAAATATCTGAAATTATTAGTGTTTCCTCCGCTAGATGACACTTCAAGTCTTTTATTTGAAAATACATTTTTATAAGAACTCAAAGAATACGAAGATAGTATTGTTTTTCCAAAAATGACGATGTGTGAATATATATGTAACAGAGCAAAATACAACTTTTTTGTTATTTGACATTTTTGTTATGTTTCCTCCGTAGCTTTTGTGTTATTGATAGCCTACCACAATCTGAAAAAAATATGAATTAATGTTATGGAGTCTATATACCTATATGTATTATTGGTAGGTAAATTTAAGTTACGCAAGAAGTACTGTTACTAATAGGGCGTAGTCCTTATTCAAAAGGAACTGCTTTAATTAAACCCAGCAACTTTTTGGCGTAGATTAGATATCTCCTTCTACCCTTGCAAAAATTTCAATATTAATTCATTATTTTTGTAGATTGTGGTAGGATCAAGACGAACACTATGATAAATAGTGTTCGTACCACAAAAAATGACACACGCACAGTAATTTTTGTTATATTATTTCATAAGTATTTAGGTTTATCGTAATTTTTTCAAGTTTTGTGCTGATGAGAGACTCGCTGTCCAGATGATTATCTTGATCATTTTCCTCAATGCGAATGAACGATGGGAAAGTTGAAGGCTAGAAAGCTTTTACAGAGTTTTACAGCGATTGAATGCATTAAATGACCTTTCAACCGATGGAACTGAATAAAATAAACTGGGCGTTTGACTCACTACTTTTCAGGTACTATCTCGGGTAGTATAGTGTTCCTGTGTTTTATTTTTATGTTTCCTGATATTATGTTTTCTGGAAATAATCTCAACATATATCCCTCCTCCACCAAGCTCAATCGACCAAAATGCGTGCATTTCCATGATTTTAAAAATTTCGCTTTCGTGCAAACGCTTTATTCGTGTATAATACTTTAGGTCAAAATCCCACGACCTGCGGTCTCAGGTTTTTATCAAATATGGTCATACATCCAAGACATTTGCTAGACCAAATTTCGAAAATCAAGAAGTGCAACACATTATGATGTACTGGGATATAACCCGCGAATAAATGTATTTTATTCATTCACTATAGGGACCTGTCTCTGCTTGGCACTGATACAAAAAAATTATTGTGTTTATGCCTGAGAGATAGACATATACCATCTTGGACTTTTTGTATACCTTTTCAAGGTGTACAATACTGTAATACATTATTTTAATCTTTATCGTAGAGTTCAGCCAGCGTTTGCAATTTGAGCGCAAAAAAATATGTGGTTATTTACGACATTACATTATAGAAACCACTGAAATTATCAGTGTTTCTTTACTGTGTTATGCAATTAGCTGTAATGTCTATGATTACATAGGTATGTACCTATCATATATATAAACCTTCCTCTTGTCATGCACTCTATCAAAATAACCGCATCAAAATCCGTTGCATAGTGCTAAAGATATGAACATACATAAGGACAGACAGACAGCCGGAAGCGATTTCGTTTTATGCTATGAATATAAGAAAATATTTAGATCCAATAATTAATAAAATTGTTGATGTAGGTACATCGCCATCTATTCATCGAAAGCAACAATACCCAGCTAGACTCACATAACTCATTTAAAGTTCCAGATGGCAATCATTTCATCATTTCACAAAATGAGTGGAATTTTCCATCAATATAGTTGAAAGTTATTTGAAAAGCTTCAACTTTCTTCCACGTTATCAACTTCTTTTGTGAACACTATTTCATTAACTTCCATATAAACGGAAATATTGAGGTCGTCTTGTCACCTTACTATATTTTTCAAGCAGGGGGAATAATAATTGGTATCAAGTACGTGAAATCACTTCCATTTCGTTGCCGACGTTTCAACTTTCACAGTCATCCTCAGGACATTAGACGCTAAAATTGAATGATAATTTACAAAATATGGGCGTTTCCGTTCTAATTTTGGTAATCCGACTGCTGACAGAAAATGCACGAAAATTTTTTTAAAGGCCACTTCGAAATCAGTTTTCTTTTGATGATTTCTAATCCAAGCCAAATTGTGAAATATGTTGCAACGGATATGTTACAGAGCTACAACCATAATAAATAACTTCTCTCTCTCTCTCCTACTCTAGTATAATATTTGCCTTTGCTTCCTTCAAGTTGCATTGGGCCAGCCATAAAGAGTGGCTGTGTCTAAGAGGTTTCAGCGCTTATATCATTTCACAAAATTTGACATTCCACCATGGAAAACTGTAAAATTGTGTGCAGCGCTGTAAGCTGTTAGACGCAGCCATTTCCTTCTACTTTGGGCTACGCACCGAAAGGCATTGCCGCGCTTGAAGCCGCTGAAGCGGCTTTGAGCGCTGTGAGATTGCTGTAAGCTGTTAGACGCAGCCAGAAACAACTGACAAATGACGATTCTGAAAATGTCAATTTGTGTCATGGCCACAGAACACGCAACCCCCAGACCCCCACAAAGGGCCACCAAAACGACCCAGAAGCATCAAACCACCCCACAAATCTCAACTTCTACAATCACCCCCCCAAAAAAACAAAGAAGACCAAAATAATTTCAGTAATAGGCTACTTTTTTTGCACCTCCAAAAAAAAGTAGATATAAAGTGGTGTAGGCAGCTATTTATTTCAAATAGTTTTAGATAATCAACTTAATTTTGCCGGAACAACGTTTAAAACTACTCTGATCTTGCTTTCATCCGATATCAAAAAATTATCAGTAGTAATAACCCAAGGACATTGATAATTGTTCAAAATTTAAACACCCTAACAACACAAATGTGAGGTTACAATATACAAGCCAAGCTTTCGATTCGGTCGGAACGCTTCAGTTGCGCTTCTGTGTAGATAGGGTGTTCTGTGTCATGGCCATGGCTACCTCACGAATGTTTAGGTGTTTGTTTATTATATTATTATTGCACTCTGCAAAAGGTAAATTCAAGAATCGAACTTGAGAAATTGAAATGGATCCCTTTTTATTTTTCCATATATTTCTATGGAGTCTACCATCATCCCGTATCATTTCAGGAGAGGTCCGAAAACAGCCACAGCTGAGAGAAGATTCAGAGGATGATTATGAATCATTCGATCCCCATGATCCAGGAGAACCACCTCCCGACTTGTTCATCAAACCAAACAACCTCAATTCTATACAGGACACACCACACAAGCGCTACAAGTGCCACTCGTGCGAACCACCTGACTGTTCCAATTTATCGGTTTGCACTAATGCTATTCAATGTTGGAAGTCCACTGTGAGAGAGAGTTCCGGAGAAGAAAGTGTTACAAGAGGGTGCACTGTGAATCACGAGCAGCTCCCGTTGTATTGTAGGACTCCAGCAGTAACTGTCCAACACAAACGCCAAGCCAGTGGTCAATTCCAGATAGACTGCTGTGTTGGAGATTACTGCAACGATGGACCTTTTCCTGAACTACCTCCTATGTATCAAGATGCTTCGGGCCCTTATTCTGACTCTTTGATGTATGGTTTGAAAATTTTTGCTGCTATTTTGGGCCCTCTTGCAGTGTTTGGTACTATTGGAGTCATTGCTTTGTATTTTCTGAGGAGATACTATAGAAACAGGTAGAGTAATAGCTCTTCAACAGGTGCCTTTTCTATTCCGAATTAGATCATTTGAGTAATAGAAATTTTATGTGCTTCAGCGCCTGTTGCTTGGTACAGGCAGGAAAGTAGCTATTTTAGATAGACTATTTTTCCTTTCCTGTGAATAAACCAAAAGTCTATGAATGGTATACATGTACCAATCAACAGAGTATGTTTGTTATTTTTTTAATGCTACTTCTCTCACAGAAATTTTATAATAATTTCCTTCCTTATTCAGAGAAGAAAAAGTTCTCTCTCAGAACTTTGATCTCTCAATTGTATTAAATTCTCTATTTTTGCAACTGAGCTTGAACAATATGGTGTCATTGGTGCTGCTTAAAAATTATTCAGATCCTATTTAATGAGAGAAAACACAGTGCCTAAATGAAAGATATTGATACTGGAAACTATGTATAATCAAGGGCTCTCAAAACAACACTTGGTATTCCTCAGGGTAGTGTACTTGGACCTTCTTATATTTCTAATCTTCATCAACAACGCTGCAATGGTTGCTGAGCAAAAATAAGTGATCATTAACTTTTCAGATGATAGTACCATTTCATTTTCAGCCAACAATTTTCCTGAGCTGAACATAATTAATCGAAGATACTATGTTATCAGTCCAAAACTGAATAAGTCAAGTTTGTTATGGTCTTTGTATATTGAGTAAGAACCCCAACAATAATATTACAGGAATATTTTCATATTCAAATTTGCACACTCACTCCCTTTATGGTATTTATTAAAAGTACTTTGGGGGATAGAATGGGGTAACAAACTTGGTGGAATTTAATGCCATACCATTCCTACAAATTCAAGTATCTTGATGATAGGAATTACCGTCAGTTATAATCTCTCATGGGAAAACAATGTGGAGGTCATTTTAGGAGGATGAGACTTTTGACAGTGCTTCCACTATCTAATTATGATTTTGTCAAGTTTTGGTATAAAAATAGACGTTACTTTGTGGAGTTTCAAGCAATATACTCATAAGGCATAAGAAACGTCAGTAATTAGAATGTACCCTACCATTACTTATCTGCTTCTCTTTTGAATTTGGAAAGTTCATATCTTGGTTATTTTGAATAACATCTCAAAACGAAATTTACTTAGATATGAAAAATAACATCCATAAGCCTGTAATTTCTTTAGCTATAACTAACTGTAGCTGGTTGACCTGCACCTTATTGTACTCAATTCAAAAATTTTTCTTGTAATTATAACTATACTATCAAATGATAATATACACCATCTTGATTTGTTTTTAAAAGCTCTGGAGAAGTTGATTGTAAACACCTTTCATATCATTTCTATCTTATGATCTAACTCATTACTTTTTACAGGTTATGCAATGACAATCGAGCAGACCCAGATACATACTTCGCTTCGGACGATTTGCTCAGGGCAACTGCGGCTGGTGACAGTACACTTAGAGAGTACCTAGAGCACTCCATGACATCAGGTAGCGGTTCTGGTTTGCCGCTACTGATCCAGAGGACTTTGGCCAAACAAATATCTCTAGTGGAGTGCATTGGCAAAGGCAGATACGGAGAGGTGTGGAAGGGTATCTGGCACGGAGAAAGCATTGCTGTCAAGATTTTTTTCTCTAGGGACGAAGCAAGTTGGTCTAGGGAAACTGAAATTTACAGGTAATGGGAGTATGTTTTGTATAAGATCAGCCAATGCATTTTTGATTGCACTGTAAAAACTGAAAGCATTCTGTGCTGGGTGATTGTAA
This sequence comes from Zygogramma bicolorata, assembly GCA_032362365.1. Lineage (NCBI taxonomy): Eukaryota > Metazoa > Arthropoda > Insecta > Coleoptera > Chrysomelidae > Zygogramma > Zygogramma bicolorata. The sequence goes on from JAVJAQ010005204.1 coordinate 37,985, forward strand.
TTTTTCCTTGACTCTTTGAATTATTTAAATGCTTCTAGTATGAATCTGGAGTCTTTCAAGATACCTGTAAAGCTGTGTATGTATCTGTCACTGGAAATTCCATTTTTTTATAATGTTTATATTAAATATACAAATAAACCATTATACATCCATTCATATGCGATATTTAGATGATTGTTTTCAACTTTTTCTTTTCAGCACTATTTTACTTCGCCACGAGAACATTCTAGGGTACATTGGGTCCGATATGACTTCTAGAAACTCGTGTACCCAGTTATGGCTGATAACGCACTATCATTCATTAGGTAGTCTGTATGACTACCTGAATTACACTTCATTGTCTCATCAGCAATTGATGAGACTGTGTCTGACATTAGCAAATGGTATAGTTCATTTGCATACAGAAATATTTGGGACACAGGTAAGCTCAAAGTGTGGTTTATAATCACTCAAAAGATGAAGCAATTTGATAAAAACAATCGTGCTGCTTTCAGGGTTGGGCTGATTAAAATCAAGTGATTGAAACCACGATTAAAATCATGATTTAAATCGCTTGATTTTTTTAAATTAAAATCACGATTCAAATCAATTTTTGTTTTTTTATTCAGAACCAGATAACAACATAATATAAAAGTTTTCTCGAAGATCAAAAGGAGTATCTGCTTTTAGCAAAAACAACAAAAGAGAAGTAAATAATTCCAAATTCTTAAACTGAACGTAACACCTAAATTTTATTACTGTATATCTTCAGTCTATTCATTTTCGTTATACAATTTAAGCAAAAACACGAGTTTTTCTACGCCTAATCTGTTTGCGTGAAATTGTAGGGCAACGTCAATTTATAGTTGAGAAGGAAAACAAGCCTCGACAGGAATATTCTTGCAAAAAGCGCGAAAAATGCGTTGTCACAAGTTTTTGAGCCGCAAATTGTATTAAAATTTTTAGACTTATACATTAAAATAATCAACAATAATTTCAAAGAATCAAAATGTTCAAATTTAAAATTTAAAAAATAAAAAAAAATCAAATAAATCGTGATTTAAAAAAAATAATCAGATTTTGCCCCACCCTGGCTGCTTTAGACTTTGCGTATGAAATGCATTTACAATGATGATAACATCGACCAGAAAAAAAATATAGAATTGTTCTATTTATTGATCAAAAACTATCGATATTTGGACTTCGAGAAAATTGATTCAATTCCAAACTAAAACTGTGAGGGTTGAAAATTCTACAGAATTACCTGCACAGCATTACCATTAATTTATTTATGAGTTTACTATTGCAAACAAGTTTTAGAAAAAATCTTTCTGGCCATTTTTTTCAATTATTGAAAACTATGCAAGGTACCTGAAATTTAAAATATAAATGATTTAAAATTAATTTGCTTGAAGCATTTTCTATAAGTCGTAAGATGGAAGTAGTTGGTTCAAAATAATTATTAATGATGATTATAGAATAGTTCATTTGAATTGAATAATTGATTATGTGCGTTTTCAAAAGGAATATGTTTAGCGATATACAAAAAATAGACCCTGGTATTGTGCGAAATAGAAGTAACTACCCGCATTTCTCGATTAACAGATGAACAATTTTTTGAAACATCCATAGTGCAATGTTTTCATCTTAACATCCTCTCTTATGATTGAACTGTCAAAATACAGCATTCAAGTTACATGTTTTTGCGCATTTATTGAGATGTTATTCTAAAATGACAGGCTTTGCAAGTTGAACTTTAATGCATCATTAAAAAAATAGTTTTCTATGAGCGATATTTTGAGTGAGTGAGATTATTCTACAAAATGCTTTCTGTTTATGATTTAATGTGTAGAAATTTTCTATAAACATGATTCAGCGCCCATCGCGCCATATAGGATGGGGGGAGCTGTTTCAGAAAGACTATTTCTTCCTTTTTGTGTAATAATCAAGCTTCTTTTAGAAAATTTCTGTTTTATGGAATTTTTTTTTCACATTGATTCAGAGACTGAAGCACCAAAAAAATATTTCCCCAAATATTGAAACTATTATAACATTGACAAAGTGGCCAGCTAGTACGATTATGCAGAGCTCATTGGTTTTAGACTTCAGTCACTTGACTTACAAATAATATCAAACATTTTTTTGCTGTTTGCCTATAATTTGAAGGTTGTTTAATTTCTCCATCATCTATGTTTTTTTTCAGGGAAAACCAGCAATAGCTCATAGAGATATTAAAAGTAAAAATATTTTAGTGAAAAGTAATGGTACCTGTTGTATAGCAGATTTCGGTCTGGCAGTTACACATTTCCAATCCACCGATCACTTGGACATTGGATCTAATCCCAGGGTGGGAACCAAAAGATACATGAGTCCCGAGGTGCTCGACGAATCGTGAGTATTTTGCAAAATGCATACAAAACTCTGGTGCTTTGATTTGTACCTGGGAAATCATAAGCCCAAAATTCTAGATCTCTCGCATTCTTGATTTCGAACAATTTCAAACAAAGAAATCCCTTTGAGAAATTGCCAACAGAGGCGCACTTCATTAATCTGGTAACGTAACTCGTATTCCCTGCACGCCCGACGGCAGCTTTGTAGGTTATAGGCATTTGGAAACACTCGCCTGATAGAACTTTTATTCCATGATTTTGAATTGTTGTTTTTGTATCTTTCTTCACTAAAAATGTAACAGCCATTGTCACTAATTCTGGAAAAAAAAACTGGGAAATTCTAGCAAACAATCTGTAAACCACACAAATATAACTTCTACCATTTTAATTACATACAGAAAAAAAAAATATGAAGAAATTATATTTTTTTACTAGAGTGTCCCAACACTTAACTATGCAATCACGAATAACAGTATATAAGACAATTATACAACCACATTTCGAATATTGTCCCACACTTCTATACATCACCGATTTAAACAAAATGAGAGCACTACAGAAACTACAGAATCGCGCAATGAGGATTATTTTGAGATGTGACAGGAGTACCCCAATATCTTTAATGCTAAATACTCTAGAATGGTTATCTATAGAAAGCAGGCTTACATATTTAACGATGGTATATATTTACAAAATGTTGCATAACCTTCTACCTTCATATTTTGATAAATTTGTAATTTTTAATAATCAAATCCACAAGTATAACACTAGAATAGGAAATAATTTGTATGTAAATAATCAAACAAAAACAACGTTTAACACTAAAACACTAATTTTCAAAGGATTTATCAAGTATAACAGTCTACCTGAAAGTGTAAAGTCTTCTACCAGTCTCATTCTGTTCAAAAGGAATTTATTAGATCATTTAAGAGAACATTGAGGTGATACCAAAATCAACGTGTATCTTCTGTATTTTTAATTATTGTATGAAGTGTTTATCAACAAATATTGGCAGATATTTTTTATTAATGTATTTATATGTATATTGATGTTTTAACATTATTATCTTTGTTGTATATTAGGATGTATCCTATTTTGAATAAAGTTATCATTATTATCATGATTTACCTGCGATAGCTACTTGATATGTTATGGAGATGGATGGTAGATTCGGCACTATTAACAACACAAACAATGCAAAATGTTTCATTATAAAAGTAACCAGAGGTAAAAAATGCACTTGACAATAGCAATAGTAACAATAAACAGAAGTCTCAAATGTTATTTCTTGTCTGAAAAACTCTAAAAGTATGAACCCTTATAATATTAGTCCAACAAAAATTAAAATAGTTAGTGATAAGATGATTTTGAATTATTGTTTTTGTATCTTTCTTTACTTAAAATGTAACAATTATTGTCACTAATTCTGGAAAAAAAATTAAACTGGGAAATTCTAGCAAACAATCTGTAAATTACACAAATATAACTTCTACCCAAGTAAGTTGAGAAAGGTCATTCAAGGTGAAGTTTGTTTTCATCACAGTCATAATAATCTCGCGTTCTGTTATCATTTGACATCATTTTTGATTCTGGGATTTTCAAAACTATCTTCTATTTTCGAAATATGTGCTGAAAATAGCAGATATTTTTTCTAACACTAAGAATTAATTTACTTACTACTTGATATATTGTGGAGATGAATAGTAGATTCGGCATTATTAACACCACAAACAATGCAAAATGCTTCATTATAAAAGTAACCAGAGGTAAAAAATGCACTTAACAGTAGCAATAGTAACAATAAACAGAAGTCTCGAATGTTATTTCTTGTCTGACAAACTCTAAAAGTATGGACCCTTATAATATTAGTCCAACAATAATTAAAATAGTTAGCGATAAGATGATTTTGAATTATTGTTTTTGTATCTTTCTTTACTTAAAATGTAACAATTATTGTCACTAATTCTGGAAAAAAAATTAAACTGGGAAATTCTAGCAAACAATCTGTAAATTACAGAAATATAACTTCTACCCAAGTAAGTTGAGAAAGGTCATTCAAGGTGAAGTTTGTTTTCATCATAGTCATAATAATATCGCGTTCTGTTATCATTTGACATCATTTTTGATTCTGGGATTTTCAAAACTATCTTCTATTTTCGAAATATGTGCTGAAAATAGCAGATATTTTTTCTAACACTAAGAAATAATTTACTTACTACTTGATATATTGTGGAGATGAATAGTAGATTCGGCATTATTAACACCACAAACAATGCAAAATGCTTCATTATAAAAGTAACCAGAGGTAAAAAATGCACTTAACAGTAGCAATAGTAACAATAAACAGAAGTCTCGAATGTTATTTCTTGTCTGACAAACTCTAAAAGTATGGACCCTTATAATATTAGTCCAACAATAATCAAAATAGTTAGCGATAAGATGATTAAACCCATGGTGCATTTGATAAATGTATGTTTCTCAAATGGTGAGTTTCCAGATTGTTTGAAGATTTGTAGAGCTACACCCATCCACAAACAAGGTGATAAAAATGATTGTAATTATTATAGGTTCATCACAATAACCCGGGTATTCTCGAAAGTTATCGAAATTGTCTTAAAAGACAGACTCACTGATTATTTTGAAGCAGGAGGATATATTAACGATAAACAGTATGGTTTCCGAAAGTTACACTCAACTACTCAAGCAGTAACAGACATTATTCATACTATAGCAAAAAATAAAGGCACTGGAAAATTAACCAGGGCTGTGTTATGCGATTTATCAAAAGATTTTGGTAGTGTATGCCATGATATGCTTCTAAATAAACTAGAAAAATACGGGATAAGAGGTTTAGCATTGAAATTGTTGAAATCTTTTCTAACCGGTAGAAGACAATATATACATAACATCTAACATCCAACAAATTCATCATGGAGTTCCCCAAGGATCCGTGTTAGGTCCTCTTCTGTTTATTCTATATATAAGTGATTTGCACTTATATGTTGACATTGCGGACACATTTCTTTATGCAGATGATTCCTCATTTATAGTTACATCAAGAAATCCCAGTGAACTAGAAGAAATAACAAAAGAAACACAGGAAAAATACGAACAGTATTTCAATACTAATGTTTTAAGTTTGAACAAAGATAAAACCAAAATAATAGATTTTAACAAAATAACTAAAAACGAAAATGATAATAGTGTGCGCCTACTAGGTATCCACATAGACAGCAATCTGAATTGGAAAACACACATCATTGAACTATGGTATAATGCAGGCTCATTTGCAGTATGGAATATTACTTTGGGGTTCAGTATCAGCAGCAAATGAATTCTTTATAACTCAGAAAAAAATTATTAGAGAGATGGCTACAGCAAACTACCGTGATCCTGCAACACCTTTTTTTCATTGATCTAAATATTCTAACCGTCCCCTGCTTGTATATACTCGAAGCTATATTATATGTACATGAAAATAAAGATAAATACACCACCGGGGCTACGATACACGAATATAATACCAAAAGCAAGGATATCATCAGAACAGCTGAAAAGAATTTGATGAGTACTGAAAAGCAATCCGAAGCATTGTATAATACTCTTCCACAAGATTGGAAAAACTTCTCAATAATTAAAAAAGTCAAATTTGAGGTGAAGCGGGCACTTGCAAGCCAAGCATTTTACAAAATAAATGATGTTTTTGAGGCAGCTTGGTCAATTTGATGAGACGGCACCTCTATAGATAGTTATTTTATTTTTTTAATTTCAAATGTAGATTTTGATTGTTAATAAATTTTCGCTTGACGTGTGAAAAATTGTATGTGTGTTGCCTTCTCAACTTATGTACTATTGTGTTATGAAGACCAATAAATTCTTATCTTATCAATAAAAACGTGGATAGCACAACGTGAAATGAAACGAACAAAACTAAATGGAATAGAAATGAATATTGAGTATTCGAACTTCCGAACGCATTCAAATTTCAAATAAAAGTATCAAAGTGTTAGATGAGGTGGCATTTCTACAAATTTTGTTTACTAATAATTCTATTGGTGAACGGAAGATCCCTCCAGAGTTTAGCCAATGAGACCGTCGGTATGGATTTTCACTCGTGAGCTGTCGTTTGATTGGAATTGCAGCTTTGAAAAATCGCATTTGTTTCATCACCTGTTGTCAAAAAATGTAAGCTCTTACTTCGATTTCTCAGATCGAGAGGAATTGACAAAAGCGTATCAGTCAGCGCACCAGAGTTTTTATGCATCCTGAATTTTTTTAACTTTATCCCATTCATAAAATCTTTATGTCTGTCAAATGGCAGTATGCCCTGTCAATTGATTGAACTCTCAACAGTGACAATGTGAGGCGTATCGGGTTTGATCTGAATCACCAACAATTACAGAAACAAGTTTATATCTGTTTGGTATTTTAATGGTATACCCACCTTTGAAGAATGTATTCCAGAATAATTTCTATTATCTGATACATGAACATTCTTTGAAGGAATCTACAATTTTTTTGATTTATAAAGCATAGAATTGCTCAGCCTAAACTTATTATTATATGAATTTGAAATCAATTATTGAAAATGAAGCATTGAAACTAATACTTCAGAATCAAATTACCAATCATCTTGTCACAACCTTTCTTGGCCCTCCTGAGTGAATAATAATTGTTTACAGACTACTCCGAGGAAACAAAAAAAAAATTAAATACAAACTTATAAATCGTGTTTTTATTTTGCATATTTTGAGATCTTTCTTTTTTTCAGTATACAAATGGATGTTTTCGATTCATTCCGCAGAGCTGACATTTACGCTCTTGGTTTAGTGTTTTGGGAAATGTGCCGAAGAACTGTTAGCAATGGCATAGCCGAAGACTATAAACCGCCGTTCTACGATGTTGTACCAAGCGATCCAAGCTTCGAAGACATGAAGAAATTGGTTTGCATTGATCAACAACGACCTAGTTTACCTAACAGGTGGATTAATGATACAGTAAGTAAATTGTATAATAATGTATTGTGAACATCAGTCAACTCTTTTGAAATTCTTTTTGAACCTGCATTGAAGATTTTAGTGCTTTTTTCTATGCCTAACTTGGAAAGATGAAAAAATGTCCAATTGCCAGATAAAAAATTAGGCTTCATCAATGTTGAATGAGTTCAGAACTTGTTTTTTATCCATTTGTATTAGCGAAAAAATCTTAGTGGTTACAAAAAATAATGGTATAACAATGAACACATCTTTCATCAGTTCTATGTTTTAATTTCATCGGATTTACTTGGAAATTTGAAACGGTTAAGATGTATATGATATTACTTATAGATAAATTATGGAAATGTCCGATATTTGATGAATATCTATGATAACCTAATTTCGAAAACACTTCGTGAGAATTCCTCTATGAACTATGCGTATTCCACTATACAATAGCTTCTTCAGGATTATTATAATCCTACCTATAGTATATAAGAACAACAACCATTTCCGAAGAAAATCTGAAGACAAAATATCTTTGAAAACGTGAACATAGTATGCTCCAAAAAATAGGTACAGTCTGTTCTTCTGCCTTAATAAGCAAGACACGCAAATGTGCCTTGATCTTGAAAGTTTCAAGCTGGGTTTGAAAAAAAAGTTGAGTAAAATAAGAAACAAAATAGAGTAAAATAAGAAAGTTGGATAGATACACATATTCAAGGCAGATCATTTTGAAATGAATAAGCTAAAGTAAGGAATAGGCAGTTAGCTGAAAGTTTTCGATATTTATAACGTTTATTGCTCCCAAGAAATAACACGTATTTATAATAGGGAACATGTTGATTTCAAGCAGTTAAATTCAGTGCTTCATTACCAAAAACAAGAAGAAAAAAAAAACTTATACATGATAGAGTCATGGGTGAGATATAATAAAATGATAAAGGAAAGAGTGAGTGAAGTTCAAGATTATAATTATTTTTTTAAGTTTTTCTTGAATGAATTGGTAATTTTTTGTATTTTTCAATGTTTTCGGCAAGTTGTTATAAAAGATGACGCCTTCATACATAATAGATTTTTTACAATAATTTGTTCTAAATTTAGCCAGAGAAAAGTCATATGCTTTTCTTGTTGAATAGTCATGGGCATTTATGGTAAATTTCAAATTTGAATTTTTCACGTTATTTTTGATCAAATGAATAAATACTAAAATTTTGTATTTGAAAAGTGAAAGAATATCGAATAATCCTCTAGGTTTATGAAGATTGATTGTTGGTTCTTGCTGCTCTAAATTGAATATACATCTTATAATTTTGTTTTGAAGAGTTTGAAGTGGCTTGATAGTTGTTTTATTTGCTGTTCCCTAAATTGAGATGAGGTATTGGATTCTTGAATAAATCAATGAAAAATATATTTTTTTTTCTATAATGTATTGGAATTTGTTTTTTGATTCTATATAATATTCCCAAAATTGGCGAAATTCGCTTTCTCAAGACTTCTATGTGTTTTGACCACGATAAATTTTGATCGATATATAACCCTAAAAATTTTGTGTTTGAGGAATATTCAATTGATTCTTGTATCTAATTGGAACTCTCGAAGAGTTGGCTATTGCTTTTTCCCGAAACAAATATGAACGAAGATTTAGCATAGTTTAGACTCAATTTATGAGAAGACACCCAAGACGATAAAAGCGTCAGATCACCAGCTATATCTTTTTTCATTTCTTCAGAGTTATATCCTGAATAAACTAGAGTAGTATCGTCTGCAAATAAGAATAACTTATAATATGGGTTAGGTTAGTTTTAAACCAAATTTTCCACTTACAAATTTATAATGCAAAACTTACTCCTGTATAATTCACACTGGGCTGTATTCAAATGTAGCACAGTTACATTAAAATGCTCTTCAGAACAATATAAACACTAGAGCTCACAAATGTTTTTGTACGTTTGCATCGCTCGAATTACGAAAAAAAAACAGTTTATCGGGTATATTTCTACTATTATTTTCACACTTCAGTTCAATACAATACTTGTAAGGTTTGCTAGCTTTTTCCATGATTTATATATCAATTGAAACTGAAAATATGTTTGAGTAAATACCACGCTTAGGGTAAATGTCCTGTGATGTCTTCCAAAGCACGCGTTTCAGGGTGGCGTTTAAACTGCTCAAATTTATTCAGTGTTTCACATTTCTTTTTGAGCAGTACCATGAATCTTTTCATGCCTATTTATAATCGTTTCTACCTTATAAAGATGTAAATGATATTAATTTAAGACAATAACAAAAAATCATACATATTCCCTTTTGTAGAAACCAAGTTTCAAGTTTAGTGTACTCCCGACGTTGTATAAGCAATCGTTTTTGGGTGATGACTGACATTTCTAGCCTTTATAACCACATATTGAAATGTGGTCAGTCACCATCCGAAGACAATTGCTTATACCAGCAATCGAAACGTATAGAGTGCACTCAATTTGAAACTTCATAATTCCTCATTCAGTTTTTTTTTTATTTCACTATTTTATATTTATATTTCATTTTTATCGTAATATCATTTTTCAAATACATCTCAATCTTCTTGTTTGGATTCAAGTGCCTCATTTTAATTTAGTTGTTTGACCTGACTATTTGGCAAGATCTTATTCTCATTATTGCGATTAACTTCTACTCATCATTCTCAGAGTTTGACAGTTATAATATATTTCATTGTTTTGCCGTGTTACCCAAATCCATTATTCGTAGCTTATTGTTTTATAGTGAAATAAGTTCAAATTCTTTCGATCTTATCAGTTTTCGAAAGACGTTTCTTAAAGGTTATCACCCAGTCATTTTCATCATTGCAAAGTTTGTAAAAAACTGTGAACGCTATGCTCATAGAATAGAATAGAATAGAATAGAATAGAGTTTATTTATGCTAGACAAAGTCTTTACATACGTCACTAAGTTTACAAAAAAAAATAAAATAACAATCGGCTATAAACTATGGCATACATTTTTTCCCGCAGCTGCTATCTGGAATGGCGAAACTAATGAGAGAATGCTGGCATCAGAATCCGAACGTTCGTCTGCCCGCTCTAAGGATAAAGAAAAGTCTTCTGAAGTTGGCCAGTTCCGATACGATCATAAATCTGGATATGGAAGTGTGCGTGTGAAACTACACTTGCAGAAGTCGAAACATCACGAATCGGACTCTAAAGAATACCTAGTTGGTGGTTATCTAATGATCAGTAAGTGGATATGCAAGAAAAGATTATTCCTCACGATGAGCTGTGCCAAATAATCGTTAGATGAGTTGCTCGAATCGTTAATTGTATATAGTTTTATTCGGGACGTATTTATGGTTGAATCAGTCAAAACAATTTATGGGTATATTTGTCTATATCGTTAATGTTTCGGTTGGCAACATATAGAAGTTATGTTCAATTACCCTTGTGAAGTTTCAAAATGCCGTCAGCCTGAGGTGTAAATAAAATTATTATTTCTTTTTTTTTATTTCGGAGAAGAAACCAAAAAAATAATTCATTGAAAAAAAATTGATGTTTTCAGAGTTCTGCTGTTTTTAATAGGTATTATTCGACAGTTCTTTCAAAAGTTGGTTGTATGGTCTTGGTAGGTTCACACCTATCGACAGACGACATTGGATTGTTGACAATTTTTGTTGACCTTTCTTTGGCAATGTTCTTCACAACCAATATTTTTCAACTGAATATCAACTACAAATTATCCGCAAATAATTCGAAATCGATTCATTTACCTATAAGTTTTAATGTATTTGTCATAGGGCATATCTTATTGTGCTAATTGATTTTCCTAGAATATTAGTTCATTTTATTCTATTTTCTTTCATTTCCTAAACAAGCAGTTTTATCTTGGCAATTCTAACGATAAATTTTTATGATCGGTCGATAAATCTTTTCGTGTATATCCACGCTAAGTCATACTGATTCCTCAACACAAATTTTTGTTTTGTGTGATGCATGAATGTTGTCTTTGAGCCCCGCCTACCACCGCCCCCCTCCTATCTGATCCATCATTTGTCTGTTGAAGTTCGGTTTGTCAGATGAAAACATGAAAAACCCAGTGAAGAATCTCTTCAGTTTTTATTTGATAAATATGAATTTCTTTCGTATTCTTCGTTGTTGGAGAGATTGAGTAGTGGCCCCTTTCCTCTTTATTTTTTTAGATTGCATAGTTTTTTTGATTGACAACGTCTGTTATCTATGAAAATCAAAACTTGTCAGAATTTGTCGAGTGAAAAGCCTGAACGTTTTCAGATTTTAGAACAAGAACTGAAAACTGGGAAATATTGTTCGTACCGATGTTTTATTTTTCAATTTTTAAAATTTGTTTCTTATTTTTACGCATTTTTTGGCATAATTCACCTATTTTATTTAACCTGAATGAGTTTATCTCCTTTTGGTATACATTTTCAATTTTTTTTCAACCTCATAGTTTTTTTTGAGATATTTTCAAAATTTAATTTTTAAGAAAACGGAAGTTTGAATCAGAAATATAAAAAATGAAAATGTTCTGTCTCATATAGGAGGTGAAACAAACCAGTACCTGCCACATTTGTTTTTTTTTACTTTATAAAAACTTGAAAGTTTATTTCCAAAGCAGAAATTTGATCTCAATCTCGTTTTCTGGGAAACAATGTAGAAAAAAACTTTTTTTCTAGTATTATTCAAAAATATGGTTTATTGTTGCAAGCAGTTGCAGTTTCCATATACATTTGGGGTCACTTTTCTCTCTAATTTTCTCATAAAACAAGTTCAACATATCATTTCCTCATATTCATAAATTTTTCCTACAACCATAGTACTGTCTACCTACATGACATATTTCTCCAAAAATGGGGTTGAACTTTTTTTTTAAAATGATAGTTAAATGAATATCCGTTATTATTGGATTTTATGAATGGGCGGACCGGCGTCTCGTCAACTTGACAGATTCTGAGACCACCGATAAACTCTCCAGAGCTGATCCATTGGCACTAAGCTGATTACGATGTGCCATTTATTAGTTGACTCTTTTAGAAATAGGAAGTTTTTATATACTCTTTATAAGTGCCATGTTTTCATTGCTCATTGTTAAAGAATGTGTTTCTTTTCAAATTATTATTTTTTTGTTGAAAATATGGAGATTATTTTCGAAAGTCGACTCGTAGGACCTAACCCCAAAAATTGTTTTTTTTTCGATCCTACTATAATATTGCAATACCCCAGCATCAATCTGTCCATCATTTAAAGATGGCAGGATGCACAAAGCAGATTCAAAACTTATGTTCCCGTGACACTGTATGAGGAACATATTAGGTTTGTTCTAGCAACACATTTGACCGTTTGCTAAATTGGTCTGAAGCAGTCAGAGGCATGCGCAAGATGAATATTGGAGAGCGAAATTCATTTTGCGCATGCCTCTGACCAGGGTTGGGCTGATTAAAATCAAGTGATTAAAATCACGATTGAAATCATGATTTAAATCGCTTGATATTTAAAATTAAAATCATGATTTAAATCAATTTTTGTTTTTTATATTCAGAACCAGATAACAACATAATATAAAAGTTTTCTCGAAGATCAGGAGTATCTGCTTTTAGCAAAAACAACAAAAAAGAAGTACATAATTCCAAATTCTTAAACTAAACGTAACACCTGAATTTTATTAATATATATATTTTCAGTCTATTCATTTTCGTTATACAATTTGAACAAAAACACGAGTTTTCCTCCTTTTTCTATGCCTAATCTGTTTCTAATATCCGAGTGTACAACTAGCGAAATGCGTGAAATTGTTGGGCAACGTCAATTTATAGGTTGAGAAGGAAAACAAGCCTCGACAGGAATATTCTTGCAAGAAGCGCGACAAATGCGTTGTCAAAAGTTTTTGAGCCGCAAATTGTATTAAAATTTTTAGACTAATACATTAAAATAATCAACAATAATTTCAAAGAATCAAAATGTTTCTGTATCTAATTTTCATATTTTGTAAAAGAGCCCACGTCCTTCGGCTCGGGCACTTTCGCCAAAATATGAAAATAAACTCTTGCAATTTTTAGTTATCACGCTTTCTTGCAAAATTATCTGGTCATTTTTATGCACGAATGTAATTCATTGGAATATTTCAGGAATAAGGAAATTCTCAAGGAAATGTTATTTTTTGTTCATTTATACTTTCCCCTATAGATTGTGTGGAGCACTCACCAAAAAGCGAAATGTTTCTCTATTTTTGAAGTCTATCTGACATGTATTTGTGTTGTTTACTGACGTCTAGCGATATGGTTTCAAATGTGTTGTTATGGTGACTTGATACAATGCAATTACCGCTGTAAGTTTTCGATAATTGCATTGCTCTCATGGGACATTTTATATTTGAGGGAAATATTCTCGAATATTTCAATTATAACCGATAATTTAATTCTTAAGAATAATTTGGGGTTAGGTTTCTGAGATAACTTAATACCAGTCGAATGTTCATTTAGAATAGTAGTATAGTATATTTGAATTTGAAAATTCCAACCAGTTTTTACATATCTTATGTTGCTTTAAATTTATTGAATAGGTTGTGGTTGATTTGTTTTTGATGATGGTTTTTGTAAAGTTATCGGTTACTAAAAAACGACGACCGTTTACAAATCAAAAGTAACGCGGTCGTTCGATTCGGTACCTATAAATGAAATTTTATATTGTAAATAATGTACATCAAAACATCAATATCTTAACGTCATATCTGTTTGAAACTGTTCAAATTTTCTCGGTCTACGGGATTCTCGACGATTTGGCAGTAGGTTTAAGAGTTTTAGTAAAAAATTCATATCAGACCGATGAATAATTATGGGAATACTCAATACATACTCAGTGTTATCATAATCAGTATTTCGTTGTAGGTAGCTGATAGTTTAGTGGTAATCAGTCGTTGACATTTGTAAATAGATCCATGTCATTTATGTAACTCAGATATTCCTCGAGCAATATATTAAGTTTCACAAACATGCTGTTTTCTTTCATTCAAGAAAAATAAATAAGTAAAATAAAAAAATAAAAATAAAGAATAAATAAATTTTTCAATTCATTAAAAAAGTGCTTATTTACAACCTAATTTCAGGTTGGAAAGTGACCAGTTGCTCATTGAGAATAAGAAGAGGTCGTAATAGTATATTATGCAACGATCGTGTAATGATGGTTATTAATACAATGAGTATTATACGGGATACGAAACGAGCCGAAGGTGAGTTTCGTATGATTTATACGAGTGTATTAATAACCATTACATGAGAGTTGCATATGCTATTTTATCTACACCCAATAAATAATGAAGAACTGAAAATATTATACTATTAGGTATTTATATTGAATAAACGATGAGTTTTGGAACCTTTGGTGTAAAAGTTGAAACTTTTCCTAGAGATCAATTACCCTAACACCAAACTGATATTTTTGCACTCGACGCGCGTTTCGCTAACAAGGTTAGCATCTTCAGGAGAAGAAAATTGATACTAAATCTAGAGCTGAGGTTAGTTATTTATATACCTAAAGTTTTCCGGTCCGATATGGACTTCGTTTGTTACTGTTAATTATTCTAATTAATTTCTCGGTAATGAACTGACTACCTGCAACGCGCGCGTCGAGTGCAAAAATATCAGTTTGGTGTTAGGGTAATTGATCTCTATGAAAAGTTTCAATTTATATTGAACACAATAATAGTAGGTAATCAATCGTATTTCTTTGAAAAATCCTACAAAATTATAATCAATGGTGTATAACCACAGAAAATACAACAAGGAGAAATGAAAAGAAAAAACTGTCGACGTCAGGAATTGAACCCGGACGTTTTTGTTCACTGCCGGCGCCATTGACCACTCGGCGACGAGAGCTCATTTGATTTGATCGAAAATAAAAACATATGTGTTGCATTTGTTAAATGAAAATATCCTTTCGATTGTATTTTTTCTTGTCTGAGACATCTGTGGAAGAGTCGCTTGTAATTCTTCTATATCACTGCTATAAGACAATTCCATTATTATCGAAAATTGACTACATTCTTCAAAAATTCAATACCAACTGATTTCGACTTGACAAACGTCAAAATGCAAAGCTTGGACATCATGCTTGATTGAAAAATATTGGGTTTCTATTGGTTGAGAATCTGTATCGTAATGAAAATCTGTATCGTAATGGATTTCATTATAAAACGGGTTGTGGGCATATAAGTGTATTGTTAGAGTACGGGTGTAGATAAAAAACTTTACCAACTTCTTGGTACTTTTCCGACCTATACTTCGGTTATTGAAACGCACGCCACTCTGTTCATCGGAATTGAGGAAGTGTTTGAATCTCCGTTGGAGAGATGAAGGAACTCAGTGTATCCATTTTCAAAACTTCCAGCATCTTTTATAACTACCACCTTGCTCCAGTTTCCAGAAATAAACTGTTACCGATTTGTCAAGTACACCATACCTATAAACGATGAAATTTGAACCTTTGTTTTAAACTTGTTTGAACTTTTTTGTAGAGATGAATTACCCTAACACCAAAACTGATATTTTTGCTCAGGTTAGCATCTTCAGAAGGAAATTGATACGAACTCATTAATTTAGAAGTATCTATAGAAGAGAGACAAGTCTCCGACCCTTCTACGTTGTTCCAATGAAGTGAGCGAGTCTGTGAGCGAAGAATCACCAACAAGACGAATTGGCTTTCTCTGAATAGAGTCGAGAAGCCTCAATGAATGTTTTGGTGCCCAACTCCACACATGAGAACGGTGTTCCATGACAGGTCGTATCTGAGCCTTGTAGATCAGTAGAAGCTGACGAGAAGTGAAGTATTTCTTCGCACGAAATAGAAATCCAAGTTTCTGGGAAGCACTTTTAGCGATCGAAATCATCGGGTATTTTTGCTACCAAAACGGAAATGATAATTTGTGATATGAAATGGTTGCAACTGCTTTATTGTTGAGAATATCATATATCGAATTTCTAACTACAATATTAATATCACATTGAATTATTTCGAGAAAGAGTTTTATTATTGTTGCTATTGGCAGAAGCCACAGGATCCCTTGTAATAAATCCAAGTTTTCAACCTTGAGGGGGTGATCTATGTCATCTTGTAGTGAAGATACGAAAAATTGGTTCTTCCAATTTGACTCCTGAACAGTTGATTCCACGACAATATCATCAGTTCTTCATCTCAATTTATTTCCTTCTCTTTCCAATTAATTCATCTCAACATAATTAATCTCGTTCTTACTTTCACTATTTCAACTGATTTTTTCTGAGGTGTCTGAACTACATTGGAAGTTCGAGCCACGTTTCTTCCTATGTTTTTTCTTGCTGAGAATAGAATGAAAAACTTATTTAATAAAATAATATTTATTATTACACATGATCAAAAACTCAGTGATGTTTGTCGAGTGAAAACATCTACAGCTCATCCAATTCATCCTGGCATAAACTCAGCTACTTTTCCAGTTGCAGACTGGTGGTGACCATGAAAGATAAAACACCTACTAGGAATACATTTCAACACTCCACAGAGATTGCAGGGTCATTAGTTATTAGCCAAGATGGATTGGATAAGCTGTACACAACATAACTTTATTTAGTTTCAGTTCATATATTATTCGAAATAATTATAATAAATAGTCTCATTTGGAAGTACACTTACAACAATAATAAAAATTATCTGAATTCACTTCACTTCATTCTCTCTTCTATTTACAAAAACATTCACACGGAAACAGTCATACAAGTTCTATTGTAACTCTCACGCCTTCTTTTTTCTGTCACGCGATTTGACACATTTCCCCTTATAACATATTTCAGTTTCATGCGAAACTTCAGTGGAAGTCGACGTACGCACGGTTCTCATTTTCCAAGGCTCAACTTCGAAGTTGGAAGTATTCGAAACAGGTTTAGTCGTCGTTTGGATATCCTCTTCAGTCGTCGTGTCTACTATTGTTTCTGTGACGTTATGAGCGTTTGTAGTTTCCGGCACTTCAGTTATTTCTTCAGGGAAAGTTGGGAAAACGTTCGTTGTGGATGAAGTTGTAGTTTCCCCTTCTTCTGCTTCGAAACGCCCTGTAGTAGATTCTGAAGTTTCGTCCGTATTTGACATGCCAAACATTTCGTATATCGTGTCGAAGAAGCTTTCCTTACTGGGGGCTGGAGTAGTGGAAACACTGCTTGTTTCTGTAGGCATGAGTGTAGTAGCAACTGCTTCTTCAGCTTCAGTCGTTTGTTGGGTATTCCTGTCGTACATAGAAGCATCAGTCGGAGTTTCTTCCCTTCCAGGCTCAGCTGTAGCATAGTCAAGACCTTCGTTCTTGGACTCTTCTACCAAATCCTTTGAACTCTGGTTGCTTTGGGAAGTATCAGTATTATAGTCAACCTCTTCGTTCTTGGACTCTTCTACCAAATCCATTGAACTCTGGTTGCTTTGGAAAGTATCAGTATTTTTTTCGTGATGGTGAAGTTTGGCTTTGGGATCAACTCTTTGGATTTCTTGATAGGAATTGAGAACCGAATAGTAATTCTGTGATTCCTCAACAGCAAACTGATCCACAGGTCGCTGCTTCACGAGTCTCCACACACCTTTCCTACGCCTTTTTTGCTTCTTGGTAGTTTCTTCGACTTTATCGAAGTTGTTGTTGATCGACTGGAAAATTTCCTCCATAGCTCTAGTACTTTCCCTGAAGGTTTCTTCGCTGGTCATGGTCGTAGCTTCTTCATTGCTTGCTTTTATCGGTAATGCAAAGGGCTGAGGTGTAGTTGTTACTTGGGCGTTTTCTTCTTGTTGATCGTTCGCATTCTGTATCGTGTTTCCTGAAGTTTGGCCTGCAACAGTTACAACAATAATCAGAAAACTATGGAAGAAGCTTCGAAGAAACTCATTTAGGGATATTTTTCACTAATGAATTGATGAAACGTATATAGTTGATTTTGATCATCATAAAGCTATTTCTCACTTCAGGTGATATATGCTTTCAAACAGAACAGATTCGAGGATAAATAAGTGGCAATTATTCAACGATAATTATGGTTCAACCTCGTGAGCTAGTTTTTTGCACCGTTACCATTTTTTTTGGCCTGAAGGATTATTGTGAACATTCACATTTTGTGTAATCACGATAATACCAGTTTCATACAGGGTGTTCAAAGCCTCTCATAATTAAAGCAATGGTACTTCAAATGTATGTAGGATAGGCTGCCAGATGGTAGGTGTTGGTATTGGAGTCGACTTTGGGGTGAAACTCTTTTTTTTTTAATGAAACCATATTGGTAGCATGGTACCATTTATTAGAACTATTAATAAGAAATTTATTCATACCTGGTAATAAAATTACAGCTGAAAGAAAATACAATTACTTTATTCTGATTCAATGCTTAGAAGTTACTACGGTGGCTTTGAAAAACAAAAAATTAACACAAAACATTACAACAGTTGTTCAAAATGCTGTCCATTAACGTCAATGCATTTCTGAACTCGCAGAGCTACTTCTTGAAGATTGTTTGCTAATTACTGGGTCGTTATACTATTAATTGTGCGACTTACTCGCAATTCCATGTCATGCGTGTTGTAACGGCGGTTGCATAGACAATCTGAAGAAATAGACATTCGTTCATTGTTTTCAAAGCCTCTCCAGTAACTTCTGAACATTAAATTACTTAGACAGCAGATAATATTCCAACAACCATCAAATACACTTTTTTCAGAATATTTTCATTCAACAAATATTCTATGAACATTCCTTCGGTACATCCCTATAATATTCCGTTCGAATATTCGGAGAATATACAGATTCGTATCATAATATTCTGAATGTTCGAAATACACTCAGTTTTGAATATCCCAATAGAATGTTCTAAGAATGATCCCAGAATATTCTCATCCTGTAACAAATATTCTAAGAACATACATTTCGATATATTCCTAATATATTTTCTTCGAATATTCTGAGAATATACGGAATCGTTTCAAAACATTTTTTTCTTATTTTTTTGTATTCCATATTAACTGTTAGTTCTTCCCCAAGCACAATGAGAGTTTTCATTTCGAATTAGTGATATCAAAAAACCACTGTCCTATACTCCATCATCAGACAAAAATATTTCAATTTATAGGATGAAACATATGCCAAATTGACAGCCAGGAACCCTTGTTCAAATAATATAAATTGTTATTATATCTCAGTATATTTAAAATCGTCCATTTCGAATATACACAGAACATGCCATGAATATTTGAATCATGTTGTGATAATGTTCTGAGAATATTCAAATATTCTCGGAGGATATTCTATGAAAATTCTATGAATGACATTGTGCTGTCGTGGTAGAACAAAACAATTGTATTTTCATTTAACAGTAATTTTAATCTGTAATAATCGCACATCTTATTACCAGGGTATGAAAAAATTCCTTAAATAGTTCTAATAAATGTCCTAATATAGTTCACCTCAAAATCGGTTACGGATGAACTATATTTGCTCATAAAATACGCAATTAGGTACTTCTGAAGGGATTCCGATTTTTCTAGCATTAGAAGGGTCAATTGAAATAAATCGGAACCATCCTCACTTACTGAAATGGAAAATAAAAAAGCAAATCACCAAAAATTTTGGCGTTTAAAATGTCACTTGCGTGGTATCATTGTATCCAGAACATTATGCAGATTTCAGAAATGTAATGATATATACGTTGGTATCACTTCTGGCGAAACCGGAAATGAAAAAAAAAATTGCAAGTCCAAAAGTGCAGCTTATTATGTTCATAGAATAACCCAAATTCCAATCAATCACCTTTAAGACTAACAGAGGTACCATGATCATGAATCACCCGTAGTAATAACGTTAGCTCAAAGCTGAGCTGAATATTTACTGAATATCCCCAGTTACTCGAAAAAAATGAACTTTAAAATCGGGAGAAGAGTCGTATTTCGTGTAAATGATTCATTTATGAATTGCAAAGCGTTTTCGACTTTTACGCCATCATCAGAGCGATACCTGCAAGTAAGTAAGTCATGAAATTTGAATCACTTACTCGTCAAGTATCTACAAGAAGATCCTCCAGAGTTAAAGTACAAAATCTTAGTTGAACATTACACTGAGTAGACAAGACCGTTGCAATAAGTGCTCATTTGGGTTTAACTATTAAAATTTCTGTTTAGAACATTATTTCAAAATCATTCCCAACGTGCTGCATGACGAGAACGAGGGGTGACAGGAAGTGACATTGACTTGAGGTCCTAATTGATTATGTTACTTACATATTTTCTGTGACAAATGACATGTATAGTGACCACAGTACGTTAAAACTTTCCAATGAGAGCAAAAAACTATTCAATTGGGATTTTGAGAAAACTTGATTTTAATTTGGAATTTGAGTACATTCTCAGTCTCCCTCCCACAAGCAACTCGACCATAAGAAAATTAATCGAAAGCAAATCAACAGTTTGGTCCTAATGGGAACTTTAAACTTCTCTCACCTCTATCACTAGCATCATACTGCGAAGCTTCGTGCCACTCCTCAGGCCTTACGACATTGGGTCTGTACAAAGATGGATGTGGATGCTGATCAGCTTCCTCTTCACTAGGATCCACGGTTATCTGGAAACTCGGAGCCCTAGTCGTAAACTGCTGCTTGTTTTGGAAGAACGCCGAAGGATAATTTCCCCCCTCCACTTCATCCTCGTCCTTTTCTTTCTTCAAACCATCCGGAAGTCGGAAATGCGTTCTACCTCTAGATCTGATCACGTTACTACGCCTGGTCGCTTGTTCTTGAGGCCTGGACTCCTCGTAAGATCCGCGTTGGATTGATCTTTGAGGACTTTTTATCCGACTCCTTATTCTTGGTCTCGGTGCTTCAGTTTCTGGTTCTATTTGCACGTTTCTACTGGTCGTCTGGTATTTTGGAACTATTTCCCCAACGAATCTTAGAGTGGTTGAGTCGAAATTGGTGTTATCGAACTGTAGACGATGGTTCTCAAGAGGGGGTCTCGATGGGAAGCCACTGCTGCTTTGGTAGGTGTCATGCTGGAACCTTGGCCTCTCTGTAGTGGTGGTAGCTACATCTTCAGCTAAGTACACTGGTGACGAGCTGAAGTTTGGCTGCCTGAAGAATCCATAGAATTCCTCCTCCTCTTCTGGTGCAGATTGCTTTTGCGTTGTCGTTCTTCTTGTCGTTGCAGCTTCTGTGGAAGTGATGATTGTTGGTTTTGGCCTTCCTCTGATTCTTCCTCGAACTCTGACGGTTTCTCTTGGCGTTTCTTCCTTTCTATAAACAACGTCTGATGGCGTTTCGACCCTTTGCTGCTGGGAGTCTTCATCAACGCTGTTCTCGTATTGATTCACCTTTTGGTGGGCTACTCTGTAATCTACTATCGGGCTGGAAGTGGTTGCAGTGTTTTCGTACTGTACAACAGGACGCCTGTATGGTGAGTCTGTTTTGTGGTGGTTTTCGTTGAAGTCGGTGTTGGGTTTGGTGCTGTGGTCGTACTCGTAAGATTGTGGTTCACTTGAGTGTGTGATGATTTGTACGGCAGGTTCCGAAGTTGGGCCATTATGTATCTGGAAAAATGAAATTATTTGGATTCGTTAGTGGAAAGAAACTATCTGAGAAAAACAAAAACTGAAGAAATTGAATTTATCTCATTAAGGTGTGTCAATAACCTGTCAAATCTCCTGTGATAATTAGTAGAAATACTCATACCTTTTACAAATTAATCTCGAAATGAACTTATAAGCACAAAAAAATAAGAAAATTGTGACATAACAACTACAGAACGATCTGATGACGTTTATTCCCAGAGTTAGACGATTGCAGATATTGGCAAATGAAATATCTTCAGTTCTATCAATTTGGATATTTATTATAACACTTTTGAATTTTCATGTTTGCATTTTTCAATGTAAAAGATAATTTTATAAATGTTTTTAAATGAATAAGATAGAGTTCAGAGGCTTCTCTGCTGATTCTAGCCCCATAAAACCATATTTTGAAGAATAAGTAATAAATGATGTCAAATATATTTAGAAGATATATATGCTCTGTATGGACTGATTTATAGTTGCCACATTACCATTTCAAACAAAGTTATATAAATCTGAACTTTTATGCACTGATTTTTAAAGGAATTTGATGTTGTCTGATGAATCAACATCCTCAATACTTGCTCTAATTCGGAAATTAATTACCAGTACAAATATTTTGATGGTTCTGGAATATGTCTGCATTAAAAACATTCACTTTATTGTTATTGGAACATGATAATTATGAACATGGGTATTTTTGAAGAGAGAATGAAGTTTGATGAATTTTTTTTTGTCTTTTTTCTTCTCTGAAAGAAAGTTATAATCAATGTTGGTACTGAAGAATATCTGATACCCGAGAATGGCAAATGTTGTGGAGTAGTAGATGAGAAGATGTTCTCTGTTTGGGAAAATACAATAATGTGACAATATCAACAAGCTTTGATTGTTTAAAGGACGACAATCAGACCAACAATAATTATATCAACAAAAACATACATTTCGACGACAAGGTATACCATGGTCTTCTGATCTTTGCCAATGTTAAAGACTCACCTCATTTTCAGTTGTGGACAACCTCTCTGTAATTGTGTTCGGGGTCACTCGTCCTCTCGTCCTGAACCTCTGCCTAGAATTGACCTTCTTGATGTCACCGGCTTCCGCTGAGTATCTCGGACTCTCAGTGGTGGTACGTTGCGCATGCGTAGGCCTCCTCCTAGACACTGTCCTTCTGGTGGTTTGCGAGTCATATCTGCTGCCACCTCTCTGTCTACCTCTACCACGTCCTCTGGTCGTGGTCTCCACGTATCTTTCCGTCGTCGTAGTTGTTGTAGTAGTTGCTGGAACTTGTTCAGTCGTCGGTAGATACTGGGGAGCAGAGTACGATGAACCATCTGTAGTTGTCGGTACTAACAAGTGCGGACTCAACAGCGATCTAACAGAAGGATCTTCCAAGCTGGAGTCGTACCCGGGTGATTTGTTCTCGTTGGAGCTGTCCACGTATTCAGAGCTCTGGCCTCTATTATGCACGATCGGTTGGAGACCTTCTTGCTCATAGTACTGCTGTGGCTTGGAATCGGTTTCATACTGGGGGGCTTCTTGTCTGATCGTGCCGTGCAGTATTTGCTGGTCCATCAAGTTCTGATCTAGGTGCTGATTTTGTATTGCCACGCCAGCACTGTATTGAGTATTATCATTCACGTTCAAACTGTATACTCTTGCAGGTATGTCTTCGATTTCAGTTCTTTCAGATTGGTACCGCGGGGTAGTTGATTTTTGTTCCTGAATTTCCTCTACGTTCTCAGATGAGGGGGTCGTACTTAGAACACGAACTCTGGCAGGAATTTCTTCTATTTCAGTGGTGTATTGGACACCAGGTGCTCTAGAGAATTCTTTGGAGTAATATCCAGGCGATCCAGACTGTTCAGGTGTTCGGGAATGTCCGATTTCTCTGGAATAGCCTGGAGATGATTGTTGCCTTGAGGAGAATTCAGGTACTCCAGAATACTCGGGTTGGCTGCTATATTCAGAAATTATGGATTGTTCGGGTGCCCTAGAATGTCCACTTTCTCTAGAGTAAGCCGAGGTTGAAGGCTGCCTTGCAGTGAATCCAGAAGTTCTGGAATACTCAGGTTCTTTGGAGTACTCAGAGGTTTTCGATTTCTTTGTTGCTCGATAATGTTCAGTTTCTCTGGTGTAGTCTGAAGTTGATGGCTGTCTTGCCCTGGAATACTCAGAATCTCTGGAGTATTCAGATTTTTCGGGTGCTCGATAATGTTCAGTTTCTCTGGGGTATTCTGAAGTCAGTGGCTGCCTTGCCGTGAAGTCTTCCAAGACGGTATAAGTATCTCTTTCTGGCGAAGGCGTTGTCGTTGTTGTAGTTGTAGTAGGCTTAGTTGGCCTTCCCCTTCTCCTCGATTTAACGGTTGGCCGCACTGTGGTTTCGACATGGCTGTCTCTCAAAATCGAAGCTGGAGTACTGGCAAATCTATGAAGCTCAGGATCGAATTTGTATTCGGGACTTTCAGTTTTTGTTTGTTGGTAGTAATCTCTGTTGTCTTGGTTCTGATTTCTGGTGTTAGATTCGAATTGGGAATCGTAGTTGTATTGATTTTTTATTTTGGGTTTCTCTTGGAACTGATTGTTGATTTGATAAAGTTCAAATTCATTTATCGCCAATTCCAATGGATTTATTTCTGGGATTTTAGGCGTACTTCGGCCCGAATCTGCGTATACATCAGAGACCTGTTGTATTGGGCTAGGGCTGGTAACTTTCTTTACGATATCGTGAGTGTCAGAAACTTGACTTTTATAATTTACGTCCAGATTCGTGGAAAAGGGCTCATACCGCGACTTATGATTGGACTTGGAAGAATGCTTGATCTTATTCTCATGGTCAGCTGGACGCGAGGAAATTTGGTAATCTTGTTGACTTCTTGATGGTATGTCACTCAAGGAATCATCAAAATAATGAGTGCTATATGATTTTGTTCGTGAAGGAGTTCTCACCTGTTGGACATAAGCTGGAAATTGTTGCCCATCGATGGAACTCGCAGTAGTTGATCCTATTTCGTTTTCTTGTTCAGTGGAATACCGTACTGTCGATGCTATGTGAGCTTTTGAAGATAATCCTCCACCTAGTTCATATTCATCTCTCGCGCCTTTCGAAGAACCCCTGAAGTTTGAATTGTACTCCGTGAAGAATGATTCTGGTGAATATGTGGTAGAAGGAATTCGGTAGTTTCCAACATTATCAATGGTGAAATGTAACATTTCCGGTCTTGGCGCTAATGAATGTCCTTGATCGTAAAAACTTTGTCCAAAGTAAGTCTGAGGAGTTACATTCTCCACCAGAGCTGAATGCGTTACTTGCCCGTCTCCATACTGGGGGATCTGATTGTGTTTTGGTGTCGACCTCTTCCCGTGCAGATCTTCTTTGTTAGAGATTACCACAGAGCCTACGTGAGGAGAAGGCAGGGGGATTTTGGAGAAGCCTGGTGGAGTTTTGAAGCTAAGAGGAGCAACGAAAAATGGCAGCTGGTCTATTTTCCTCTCAACTCTGTTACCATTGAGGTTATTCAAGTATGGCAACGGAAATTTCGTGTATCCGTCCGGGGGATTCAATGAAGAAGGACCGATGAATATTTGTGGAGAATCCGCTTGGATGCTGTCTTGCACGGCTATCGATTTGGCGTCTTTCAGCACATCCAGAACATCCGCAACTTCTGCTTGTTTGAAGCCTTCAATGTACACTGACAGAGGCGGTTGATGAGCCTTGCGTTTTTTTGTTGTAGTGGGCGTGGGTGTTGTTGTAGTTGGTTGTAGAAGAATCGGATGACCCTGTTGTATTTGTTGTTGAAGTCTTTGGGCTTGCAGTGCCTGTTGAACGAAGTCGTTTTCTATTGCTTCCAGTCGAACATGTTGCTTGGGAATCAGGTTCTCATAGCTCTGGGGATCAATCTGTGGAAAAATAATCAAGGCTATAGAAGAGTGGAATCATCATGTTTTGAATTTTTCTATAATAGACCGGGCAGCAGTGACATATTTTTTGGACCAATTGTTTACTACCTGTCTTCAAAAAGGGAAGTAATTGAGGGTGAAACGCGCTGTGTTACCATATTTCAAACCCAGATATTGCGTTAGATAAGTTCAACAATAATGTGGATGGAAGTCTTTCAACAGGCTGTTTGTACTCAATACAGATAAAGCCATCGTTCAAAGTACGAAAATAATGAAGCTATCTTGTTTCAAATGAAACATGATGACTCACAATTTGCGAAAAAAGTAATGGAAACGAACTTCTCACAGTATCCTCTTACATGAGGCATTCTCTCTGGAAATGTATAGTGCGTTCCTACGAACACAAATTCTGGGTTGGTGAATGAATGGAAAATGATAGTATTGAAAATTGTTGACCAAAATCTTTCTGGTACAGGGCGAAGATGGTGAATATGTGCATTTTCCGATCTCTAAAGAGCCATAACTTATGAACGAATGGAAAGCGACGCTTTTTGACTTTAGATTTTTGGTCTTAGGTTGAGAACAAATAATTCAATAATTTGAAAGTGATAACGCACCAATACTACACCATTTATTAATTCTTCACAACAGGTTTCATTAGAAAAAAAAAGAAAATGTTCAAATTAAGACTGGGTTCTCAGACTATATTTTCTGAATTTTTAGAGTTAACTAGACTTTCAATAGTGAAAAATTGAAAATAATTTATCCGATTAGTAGTATTTGAGCTGATAATATGCTATAAGTTTTCATCATACCATATATAGACTGAAAGAGCCCATTACACTTTTCCCCAGCATGGAACATGTCTAGCACGATGCTTCACTTTTTAGTGACAACTGACCTAATACAGGGGAAACCAAATATCTTAATATTTTCAAAATTGTAGATCCCGAAAAAATCATTCACGATGTGCCTTGCAGAAATAATGGTAGCAAATGCCATTATTTAAAAGTAATCAAGGAGATATGAACGTCCGTGAGGAAAATAAAAGAAGAGACGTGCCTTGCAAACAAAATCACTAGTGCCATCTACCAGTAGTATTCATCCCTTCAAATGATATTTCCATATAGTTGGCTAACTTTATATCTCTATAAACAGTAGTGATATCAATAATTTGAACTGAAGATTTTCCAGGATTAAAGCAACGCACTAGGTTTTCTATCCATCTAGATTTAATCCCCTCAAAAAGTGGTATGGGCTCGTAGTATAAAACTTTGATCCAATAATCTGAAAATACCTGTCTATAAATCGTTTGTGAATCCTGGCTCACGGGCTGATTAGGCCTCAAACTCTCCAAGGGGACATACACCAGTTGCACCTCTCCTTTCTGATTGCTCGGCTTCTTGAGAATCGAACCTGAGCTCGCCTGCTGAGTATTCTGGATGTTGCCAACCCCCTCGATATTCTGCTGATACTGGAGAGCTCCCAGGAGTTCCCGGTTTATGGATCCAGGATTGAGGGACTGGTACAGGCTACTCGCGTTCACTGGAATGTTGTACTGTTCGTACAAATTCGGGGCGTTGGGAGACGGTGCTTTTTCTCTAGTGTTCGGTACGGCCGGTTGGGCATTTTGGACGAACGATGGCCTTGGCGGGGGGCGATAAGGATCCAAGGGAGGAGGCTGCTCGTAGTTCGGCAGTTTAACTTCTTGGTTTGCGAGGTACTGGATGGGGATGCCTGAAAATTCGCGAAGGTTCATTTATTACCGGAGATCTTTTGGTTAGGAATAATCGATCATTCAAAAACGACATTAAAATGTAGCCTCCCCTCCACCTGAGCAGATATCATAACAAAAAAAATGGAAGAGACAGTGGGATTGCATTCTACTAATTAGTGTACAATACACAAAAGGTGTGTGGGGAAAACAGTCTGAAACAGCCTAAAAAGTATAAAAAAAAAACATAAATTATTGAATATCATACATTTAATTGAACCGGCCCATACTTGAAAACCCATATTAATATTAATTCTTACATATCATTACAATGATAACAAAACCCACACTTTATCATTCAGATAAATTATCCCTTACAAATCAATAAAATCTTAGGAAACTGTGATATTTTTCCTAAATATCACATACTATTTTTTTATTCGTAGTTTTTCACACTTATTAATCACGATGTGGAAAAAAAAGAAATCTATTTTGGAATCCAAAATGTAGAAGGGCTACTCAAATTTCAAATTTTGAAGGATTTCCAAAGAAGAACAGAAGAGAAATTTGTAGAATTATTTTTGGTCTTCTTTATTCTCTGATTCGGAAAATAGAACTTCTTTTCTATTGTGCTTAGTGTAGATATTCCTATGTTTGCTAACTAATTGTTTGAATTTTCATATGCTTGGTATACAAATTGATAAAGAAAAACTGTAACCCAGTGCCCATCGTGGCCATTTAGGCAGGGAAATAGCTGTTTTAGATGGACTTTCCTTCCTTTTTGTGAATGACTAAAATGTCTTTGAATGATATACACGTACCTCTTAACTGAGAGTGTTTAATTTTTTTATTTTACTTCTTTTATAGAAGTTGTAGTTACTCTTTTCAGCTTCGGAGGAGAAAAAAGTTAAAAATTATTCATCAAACTTCATTCTCTCCACAAAAATATACAAGTTCATAATTGTCATATTCCAGTAACAAGAAGTGAATGTTGTTAACGCAGACATATTCCAGAACCACCAAAATATTTGTATTGGTAATTAATTTCCAAATCAGAGCAAGTATTGAGGATGTTGATTCATCAGACAAAATCGAATTCCTTTGAAATTCAGTGCATAATAGTTCAGATTTATATAACCGTAGTTCAATTGTTATATGTGGCAACTATCATCAGTCAATACAGAGCATATATATCGTCTGAATATTTTTCACATCATTTATTATTATATTCTTCAAAATATTTTTTCATGGGGCTAGAATCAGCAGAGGAGCCTCTAAACTGTATCTCTTTTATTTGAAAACATTTATAACTATTGTCCTCCTTGACGAATTCAAACATTGAATTGAACTGGCCGATACTTAAATCCATATTAACAAAAATATATTACAGTTTCCTGTATGATTTTCACTCAGAATGGGTTTACAAAACCGCGACACGTGTTTCGCTATTACAATAGCTTCTTCAAGCAAGATAAATCACTATTCTATAATACGCTATTTATATACAAGTAGGTCGAACGTCTCTTTCAAAAAAATATGTTCCCGGCCAATAATTCTATTTCTAGGAATAATCTTCATATGTAACTAATTAGTATTTGGACAAATTACGGGTCGAATATCGGACCTAAGTCGGACCTTTATTGAAAGAGACGTTCGACCTACTTGTATATAAATAGCGTGTTATAGAATAGTGATTTATTTATCTTAACACGTGTCGCGGTTTTGTAAACCCATTCTAAGTGAAAATCATACAGGAAACTGTAATATATTTTTGTGAATTCAAACATGTAAAATCAAGAGTTTAGGCGGGTAAGTAGCTGTTTAAGATGGACTTTTTCTTACTTTTTGTGAACGAATAAAACGTCTTTGAATGATACACACGTACCTATCAACCCAGAGTGGTTGTTTTGTTTTCAGTTTTTTTTCTTCATAGAAGTTATTTCTATTTTTTGATTCGGAAAAGAAATGAGCCAAAAAAAATTCATGAAACTTCAATCTCTCCACAAAAATACCTAATTTAGATTAGGTAGTTCTTTATCATTTTGACAGTCAAAGTTGAGTTTCAGAAGTAGTTGCTGACAAATAGGACGTGTTTTGTCTTTTGTTTTATAAATATCTGTTCTTGGGGTCATAGGAAACCTCACATCGCATTAATATGTTATTGTGCTCAGTCTGGGAAGCAGATTTTGTACTTTTATCGCAGCATCGTGCATCAAATACCATTCAAGAATATCAATGAACTCTCTGATCTTACTTTCTTTTTTACTAATACCAAAAATATCACATATCTTCTGAAAATTCACAGATACTTATTTGGAATTGAAAAAAGTAGAGGGGCAGTTCGAAAAAAATGGTCAGGGGCACAACTTTTGGGGTGGGACAAGTTTGAGACTTCATTATACCTTGTTTTGTTTCACTTATTTCTCAATAACCGAAACCCAATTTTAGAACACCTGGTATATAAAACGATGCCTTACAGTGGGTTTATACAACTAATAAGGAATGGAACAGAACAAGTTGAACAGATGTTATTCAATGGGAAAGTTTATACACGTATTGGTATAAAATAAAAAAAATAAGGAATAAATTAAGAGTGAACTTATTTTTACCCTTATTATCTTCAAGTCCGAAAATATTAGTGTACCTGTGCAAACAATGTTTTGTGCTCAATATCTAACATTTCATCTGTGGTACAGGCAACGACCTGAAAACCCCAATTGAGAGTAAACATTTCTGCGTCAAAAAACCGAGGTTCCACTGGACGGTTCTTAAATATTATTAAATATCCAGTCCTCGATAGCTAGTGATCAGTCACAGGTACTAAGGAGACTTAGACGTAAATTCACATGTTTCATCTGTCACTTAAGAATTGTTAAGTTATTAATGAGTTAAGTTGGGTTGCTTGAATCCGCCTTTACAGTTTTTCATTATTAAACTTGGTTAAACTTCTTTATCATCATTTACCTAGAAACTTTTCCTAGAGATTAATTACCCTAACACCAAACTGATATTTTTGCACACAAGGAGGGTAATTGATCTCTAGGAAAAGTTTCAACTTTTACACCAAAGGTTACAAAACTCATCGTTTAATCATTTACCTAGGTTAAAAAGTGTTACTTTTCTTTAGGGAAAATGTTTCAATAATGGTGATTTCCCAGGTGAGTTTAGTAGTAGTAGTATAGTAGTAGCAGTAAGTGTTTTTTATCATATGACAACCAGAACTTCTTTGCCTTACTAGTTCAAAACATGCACAGTACTCACCATTCTGCTGTATCTGTTGCACCCCCTCAAACTTATACCCGTTATCGTATTTCGGGGGATTGTACCTCTCCTTTTGCTTTATGTGGTTCTGGGAATTCGGCCGTCGTTTTTTGTGGAGATACTTATCTTCCGGGAAAAACTTCTGAGCTGGAGCGTCCAAGTTGAGTACTCTGCCCGTTGCTCGTTTCGGGGCAGACTCTTCTTGGGACTTTTGCGTCACGGGGATCCAGTCGCTCGTGTCGTACGACCTTGCGTTCTGGCATATGGCTAGGCAGACTAGTTGGGCCGCTAGCACCAGATGAAAGTTCCTCACTATCTGGAAGAGTGAGATGGGAAATGAGCGACGGGCTCGTCAATTTATTGAGATTGAAAACGATGCATGCAATTGAAGTGCCCCGCTTTTGAAGTGGAACATTACCTCCAAGATAATACTTCAATGAGAGGAGGGAGAGAAAAATAGAGAAAAAAAAGGAAGAACAAATGAAGATACGAAAAAAAATGGAATATCAAGTAAAAGATAACAAAACTCGAGGGAAGGCAAAGAAGAGATCTGTAGAGGGGTGGAGGTGGGAAAATACGTTAAAGTATGTTAACCATGAGATATCTCTCGAGGTTTTTGGTTTTTGTTGTTGTTTCGGGGTTTTGTGTGTTTTTTTTTTTTTCTTTCCTGGGTGTTGGTGTTGGTTTTTTTTGGTTGTTGTTTTGTTTGTGTTCGTGGGGGGTTCACGTTATGGATTCTTAACCTGCCATAATCTGAATAAATCAGTTTTCCTCAGTTTATTTGTTGGTTTGACGTCACTCGGTTCGGTTGGTCTTCTTTTCTCTTTTCGTTGGTGTGTCGCGGGTTGTTTTCTTCTGCAGAAGCGCTGTTTTTTCTGGTTGGGCTGCGGGTGTTTTGGGGTTGTGTGGGTTTTTTTGTTTGTTCTGGCGGTTTCGGTTGTGTCTGTTCGGGGTTTTTGTCTTTCGTTGTGGTGTGGCTACGCTGAGCGGTTGTGGTTGGCTTTCACCCTTGGGGCTCTTCGTTGTTTTCTGTCTACCCTGCTCTCCTCTGTCTTTCTGTGTCTGTTCTGCTGTGGTCTTTCCTGTGGGTCTGGTGTAATTAATATTGGAATCTATACAAGTGAAGAAGGGCAGATTTTCAACCTACCCCGATAAGTTGCTGTGTCTAGTTTCGTTTTGAGTTTATTTGTAAATGTCAGGAATTTGAGTTTTGACATTAACAAGGAACTTTTTCTGAATTATCATAGCAACTTATCGGGGTAGACTGAAAATATGTCCTTCTACACTTATATTGAGCCCAATATTAATTTTTATTTTTTAGATCATGGTAGGTTAAGAACTCAAAAAACACTAGAAGAAAAAATCTATCCACCACAATATAAAGACATTCGAACAGTAATAATTCAATTTGAAGTTTTATTACAAGATGTTGACTGGTATACTCTCTATGTCCGTATCTTATCGAAAATTATGGTCAAGCTCCTGTATTTTATCAAAAAATTGGTCCATAATCATATTCGGAAATATGATGATTTTTGTAGAGAGAGAGGCATGAGTTTTGATGATTTTTTCTGGATTTTTTCTCCTATATAAAAAGGAAAATATAAAACTGTACAAGAAATAACATCAAAAACTTCAACAAATTGTTACGATAGTTCATTTATCAAAATAATAATCCGAACAACACTGTTTTTGTAGTTTAGAAATGTATGCAAGTATAGATTCCAATATCGATACTTAAATTTCCAGATTTGGGTTGGTTATAAACCCAGAAAACTACGAAGAAAATATTTCTCCCACTAGCGTGGGGTGTGCCCCATAGATACCATGCATAGCCGTAGTTGTCGACCTTATTTTGCAAAAGCAAAAAGTCAGAGTCAAAGTTCGTGCCATAATATCATTTGCAACTCTGAGTACATTAAGAAGCAGTGTTCAAATAATTTTGGAAAAACGGAGTTTTAAGTGACTGGTCTATAATTGCTCGTAAGGTGGTCAAACAAAGTTTTCGTCAAATTACAATTCTGATACTTTATATAGTATCATCATTATACCATTTCATTACATTATGATGAAGAAAAATAAAGGGGGGATAGTTCATTTGTTAGGTCATTCAATTTCCTATCCACCACTGGTTTATTTTTGGAAATCACACTACTTAGCTGTTCCTGACTTAACAGTGGTTTTCGACCTGCGTCATACTGTCATAAATCCGAATAGGTAGGACTGGGTCCTGCGGAAAGAGGAACAACTAAGTGCAGATAGCTTTTGGTTAACAATTGGATCAAAATACGTAGATTTAGGCCATCGATTTATGAGCTGAGAGATCAGTGGAATTCAAATTCAGGCATAAAACAATGAACATTTTCTTTGATAGCCAAGCGGCTCCAAAGGCTCTTGGTCTACACCGAATATCGTCTAAACTTTTATTGTCCTGCCAGAAGAGACTCTCCTTAATAGGGAGCCTTAACAAATTGTCTCTGGTCTGATTCCCTTCCGAGGGAGGGCGCTGCGGCCCAGAATCGTCTTGCAGTGCAAGAAGAATCTTAGACTTCTAACAATATTAACCAGGATATGCCCACTCCAAGGCATTCATGCACCCTTCGATTCCCGGCACCAAACAATTGAGTACAACCCATACGCCATCATCAACAGGCTTTCTCACAGGCGACAGTCACCTCAATCTTCATGTGACGAAACTTGGACAGAAGATTCCGAATGTCGACTTTGATTGAGACATGAATAAACTCAGGTTTTCGATGTTTGGCAAAGTTTCACTCCTGCCCTCGGACCTGAAAGATCATTCACCAAATAAACTGATCGGCTTCGCCAAGAACCTTGATTTATTTGGTGAAGCATGAATCTAGTGTGAGCCACAATAAAACCTACACGGTTGCAAATGAAGAGACGTGTTGACCGACTCATCCATTTCAACAATGGTTGAGTCTTGACTTAGGGGAGGAAAAACCTGCACAAGTTTTAATTTACGCCCACTTTGTTTTCGCTTCATATCAATGATATGCTCGAGAAAACATCTTGTTCATTACATTTTGCGGACGACAAGACTCTTCATATCAGTTTCTCTTCCAGAGTCCCTATACCAGCTCGAGGAACAAAAATTCAAAGAAACATTCACGTCAATAAAATTAAAAGAAGACTTGGTTAAATTAATAGAATGGGGTGACATGAATTTGGTAGAATTCAATGCTAGGAAAACCCAGGCATGTCTCTTCTCCAGGAAAGCTGGTCTATCATCATCTAGTATCCAGATATCAGGAGGAGAATTATTCCTATCAAGTATCTCGATGCATGGAATTACGATCAGTAATAATCTCTAATGGAAAAATCATGTGAGATCGATCGATGAAGGTGCTTCCCAGAAACTAGTATTTCTATTCTTCTTCAGCTTCTAATGATCTGCAAGGCTCAGATACGACGACCTGTCTTGGAATATAGTTCTCATGTGTGGAGTTCGGCACCAGAACATTCATTGAGGCTTCTCGATTCTCTTCAGAAAGAGGTAATCCGTCTTGTTGGGGATTCTTCGCTCACAGACTCGCTCACTTCATTGGAGCACCGTTAAAGCGTCGGAGACTTGTCTCTCTTCTATAGATATTTTCACGGTTAGTGCTCTTCTGAATTGTTATCAATCGTTCCACCCTTGGCAATATCTACACGGATAACTCGACGAGTACAGAATTCCCACCCCTTTGCTGTGAATTTGGAAACCTGTCGAACCTCTCTTGCTCAGGGATCTTTTTTCAATAGAACGGCTGAGCTTTGGAACTCCTTGCCGGAAAAGGCTTTTCCTGAGGCTTACAAACTTCAAAAATTCAAAGTGAATGTTAATTCGTATCTCCTGTCTCTTGATTCGCGCGGTGTTCTTTGGTGTTCTTTGGACATTACAGGGCTTCTCTTTCATGTGAATCTGCATATAAAAAAATCATCTTGGAGGTTGATTAAAGGTTATTGAAATACCGTTGATTATTTGATAAAAAAATACCTATTCTAACTGTGCTTTTTAACGTAATCTTTATCCGATCATCACTCATTATTGACAAGCTGCGGCCGGTTGGCGCCCCGGGGGCCCGCCCCCCCCCCCGCCCCCCCCCCCCGCCCCCCCCCCCCCCCCGGCCGGCCCCCAAATCGTTCAATAAAACATTTTGTACGTGACTCATATCGACTCTCCCACACGTTTGCAAAACGAAAGACTACATAAGTCGCACACTTTGGTATGAATAATAATGGCGCCTACTGATCCTTGACTTTGTTTAGTTGTTTCCGAATATTGTAGGTGTGCCAATTCCTTTATGTTCGTGTATTCCATTCAGTCATTATTGTAAATGAAAGTTGGAAGTGAAAAATGTCTTGAGTAACTCAGATTTGATCTTACATTTTCGTGATAAATCTCGACCATTTCATTTATCATGGAATGTACTACTTCGCAATGGTACATTCTATTAATTCCTATGGAATATCAATATGGGGTGGAACTTACCAAATCAACATGAAAACATAGCGACTCTTCAAAAAATATTCGTTCGCTTAATAGAAGGCAATCTTGGAAACCACTGCTCTTGAAACTAAAAGATATCGAAAAAGCATGCTGTTTGAACATATTTATGTAAGGCTATTAAAAGATATGGGAGTTGTCTTGACATTGATCTCTCTGTCCAAAACACCTCGAGGGGACACCAAAACTGCGATTACACTGTTAATAAAACATCCAGTCATAAATTATTTATATATACTAATAGCCTGTTTCGGCGATGCAATTTGTCGCTGCAACTACAGAAAATTGTATCAATTCATCCAAGTTTTTCGAGTTGCATTAATCTTTATTGGTGCGATAAGTTGCAGCGACTTATGGTCGGTTCATACACCACACTTTTACTTTATCTTTTACTTTAAGAAAGTTGTCACAATGTAAATCAATCGAGGCGTTCATACACGGCACTTTTACTTCTAGTTTAAGGATGAGAACTTTCACTTTAAGAATGAGATAATTCAATAATTTTAGGGACTGCGCATGCGTGCATGTGAAGTCATCACAGCAAGCAGTGCCACCAACATTATAAGGAAACGTATTCTTCTGAATATTTTACAGAAATGATATAAAATGGGTGTTCTGTGAAATATCTGTCATTATCGGATACAGAATAGCAAATTGCAAATCAAAACAATGACGTAACCCACGATTATTTCTTCTTCTTCGTTTGTTTTTGATCACTGCGCATGCGTCCTGTTTACTTCAACACTGGTGTATGAACGGTCCAATTCCATTCTTAAGGTAAAAGTAAAAGATAAAGTAAAAGTGTGGCGTATGAACCGACCATTAGTAACCTTTGTGGTGAATTTGTTGCCGCACAATCCGCACATTACAAATATGAGATGGCACCATTGTGAAAAATGGTAATTTCGGCAAATTCAATTATTTTTCGACACTGAGGCTTTCAAGTAAAGTAATAAGGTGAATTTATCACAATTATAAGTATTAAAAATGAATAAAATCATATATCAGTTTTGATAATGTAGGAGTTTATCTTGGTAACATTCACTGCGTTTTCTCAATATTGGCAATGCAAACTGACAGATAGATGACATTTCTCGCAGCGACAACAAATAGTAATTTTTTTCTCAAACAGACGTCACATGTGTTTTCAAATTCAATGTCTTAAATTCAATAATTCAATTTTTGATATTTTATACTATCGTCACTAGCAATTAGTAAACTATATTCAGAAAAATACATCAGGATTGAGATAACACCTATATTAAATCTCCACACACAAGCAAACTGGAAAACCAGTTTTTTTTTTGAAGAGCGGCAACAGGACACATTAGACTTCATAAATTCATTGCTAGTTATCAAAAACGTGTGTATCACATACTTAATGTGATCATTGACGGAACATGCACAGACTCCAGTCTTATGTCCAGCCACTGTTTCACATCTTGCACCAAAAAGATTACTACAATTTATGTATATGCAACTATCAATGTATTTCTATCTCTTCTCTGGCGAGATATTCATCTCATTTTTCACTTAGAGTTGAAAAATTGAAACCCAGTGTACACAATGGCTAGAAATCCTACAAGTTTTTTTGAATTCTAGAAATCCAACCTAAAATCCTGAAATAGTAATGAACATTCTGAAAACTTTGATGAAATCCACAAATTCAATTAGAAATCTTGAATTCCAAATTCAAATTTTGTGATCTTGACTAATGGAATATCTAAAGAAATCCACAATGCAATTAGAAATCTTGAAATCCAAGTGTGAATCCCGGAATCCCAACATAAGTCTTCAAATTTTCGATAAAATAATCTAAAATCGTGTCATTAAATGACAAGCTCATCGAATTTGGTGTTACGGTGATTGAAATCCCTTATGAAATCCAGAAATCATAGAAAAAATCCCAACTCAAATTTTTAAATTCAAATACTAAAGGAAATCCTGAAATGTAAAAATACTGGCCTCACGGAATTCCAGTTTTAATCCCTTCTTTTAAAATATGGTTTGATAATTTGAAGGAAGTGAAACACCCCCCGTTCTCTAATTTCATTTTCACCTATTTTTTTTTTCTATATTCATTCATTGAAAAAGGTGTGTTCACTTCCGGGAATAACTACGTCACAAAGCATAATGGACCTATAAAAATAGTCTTAAATTTCGACGGACACAACGCATAGCCTAAACAATGAAATGAAAAGCAGATATCTGTCAGATAACAACTACTCCCCTGGCAAGAATCACGAAGAGAATTGTATTATATTCAACGAGCCCCTGTGCGAGTTACATTTCACGGAATTCAGGCCCTTTTATTATATAAGATAAGCTTCTCTCAAAGAACATTTGCGCTTCATAACAGTGATGGTAATTATGTCGTTTTTACATCATAATCTCTTTTCATTCAACATCCAACAGGTTTCTGCATTCCGAAGATAAATAGATCCCGTATAGTACGAATAGTAAAAATATTCATGACGGCTGCTTCATAGAAATCCTAAGGATTTATGCAGGTACATTATGTATTTTCCACATGTTTTGAATTCACAAAGAAATCATCAAGATTATTATAATACATACAGTGTGACCCACTTAAGACCGGAGCACCCTCATGAAATCTACATTTTCCATCCCATTGAATTTTTCCTTTTTTCGACAGGAAGAGTGTCAAAAAATCTACGTTTGCACCAAAATTGCAAGATATAATTCCAAATTTCAGGGCATAGGTACTATGATTTTCTTTTTGTTCTAAATTACTAAATTTCATTAACGATTTTTTCGTGAAATTTTTACACCACCACTGGCTTCAGCATCCTTCATTTAGGTGAATTCTAGAATTTCATTTGACAATATTCATTGGTAACAAAGTTACAACAATACTGATTTTGATAAAATATTCATTTATAAATATTTCAGACAAATTCTGAGAATTGAAAATGGGCTGACGGCTATCAGAAAACAACTCCTCCCCTGGCTAATACCAGTAAGGACATTGAATTATATCAGAAAGAAGACAATGTCTTCACTGAGGTCTTCACAGAATCAAGTGAGTTTCGGACTTATCTTCCAAATTAGACACAGGAAGTCATTTGAACCAGAACCAGTTTTCTTGGTCAATTTTGATTATATGCTTCATCAGGATAGGTGCAGTTGGGTTCATATGTGCCTAGGGTTATTTCCAAACGGTTTTTCTCAATCGTGCAATCATATATATGTGAATCCAAGTACCTACTCTATTTTGCAGCGTTAAAAGAGATAAGTCCTGGCGAGATTATCAACTATCTCAAAACAGCAGGGCTGATAAATCATAATGTCGAATAATGCCTAAATGCAGAGGGATACGCTTACCCTTCAAAACATATATTCTGAAAGAAAGGTTGTACTCCTATTTCGAGAAGAGATTCTATTTCAGTGAGTCACAATATGGTTTCCGCAAAAATAAATCCACGACACAGGCCGCTTTCAAAATTGTGTCTGACATAGTTGAAGGCCTTTGATTGTATATCGCATAACATACTAATTGAAAAACTGAGTCACTATGGAATAAGAGGCACGACCTTAGATCTAATTCGCTCTTACCTCTCAGACAGATTCCAATGTGTAGAGTTAAACAACGTTAAATCTGACTTCAAAAAAATTGAACATGGTGTACCACAGGGTTCAGTACTTGGACCATTCCTATTCATTGTTTACATCAATGACTTGTGTCAATACATGGCACCTACAAAATGTATTTTATTCGCAGACGACACAACCCTTGTGTGCTCTGATATGTCCTTTAACACCCTGACTGAACACACATCTGAGTGTCTAACCTTGTCAAAAAAATGGTTTTCTGAAAATAAACTCAAATTGAATGAAAGCAAGACTCAAAATGTTGTTATTTCTTCTAACACAAAGTACCAAGATGGAAGTCATGTAAAGTTTCTTGGTCTCATTATTGACGATAGATAGAATTGGTCCAATCATGTAGATCACGTGGTTCGAAAATTATCTAGTACTCTGTTTTTACTAAGGCAATTGAAACCTCTCAATAATCCCAATATTTTGAGAATGACATACTTTTCTTTATTTCATTCTGTACTCTCTTATGGCATTTTACTTTGGGGAAATTCAAGAAACGCTGTAGCAGCTTTTAAATGTCAGAAAAAAGCTATCAGAATATTGGAAAACTTGGGCTTTAGAGACCATTGTCAGCAACATTTTATTGAACTTGGTATTATGCCTCTGCCCACTTTATACATTTTCACAGTCCTCTTAGAAATACACCAAAATGTGAGCAATTTTTCCAGACAATCTGACTCGCACTGCTATAACACAAGATCGGCTAATCTACTGACTATTCCTCGTCATAGATTGGCTGTCAGCTGCAAAAACTCATTGAACCTCAACCTATACAATATCCTTGATACCTCAGTCAAAGTATTGGAATTCAGAAAATTTAAAACGGTGGTAAAAAAATTTCTACTTGGTCATTGTTTTTATGATATTGATAGCTATATTGCCTCAGCGAGCTCAATACGTATATAATTTTAATCTTTAATGTCTTTTTTGCACTGTTATGATCTCTACTCCCTGTAAATTCAGGATTGTACTTTTTTATGTATCCTAAAATTGTTTTTTAAATATTTTGTCGATTTCCGTAATATTTTAAAAAATTTTAAAAAAATTTTTAAATGTAATTTTGTAATATTTGAATAATTTTATTGACTGTTACTTTTTCATATTTCATAATACCATTTTATAATACAAATTTTCAATATTGATCTTAAATCAATATTGTTTTTGTGACTTGCCATAAATGTTCCTTATGTACATAACATGGTCAAATAAACTACTCCACTCCACTCCATACAGATTCTACGATGTTCAGATCTACCGAGTTTAATTATTGTTAAGATTTCATCGTACATACAGTATTTTTTCTTGGATTCCATCCTGGTATAAATAAGTACATTGTCAACTTCAAATGTAGGCAAAGGTTGCTAACAATAAAAACAACACGATTTTATGGCTTCAATATCAATGCGATGAGGATCACGTCGACATTGACATTTCAGTAATAATATTACTAGTCACGAGAATCTCTATGATTATATAAAGTGAACTCCTGAGAACACGGAAATAGAAGACTTTGGACAAATTTGAAATTGTTGCATTCGACAAGCGTTCTGCTAGTCAACGGTATTCTTGAGAGAAACAACTTTTTAAATTCAGCATTATCCTTAGTACCATCTCCATATTAAATGGCTATATTAAGTTTTCGTATACCTACAACCTTCCCTAACTCTGATACACCAAATAAATATCTCTCCTTAAATTATTAGAATTTGGAGAATTCCTTCTTAACTTCAGCCAGATTTTCTGAAAACTTCTCGTTGTTGTTTCAATACTCTCTTGAGATTGCAATCTTACCATTTTATGTGTTGAACAATAATCAGACCTATTCAAAATGCAACTGATTTTATTTTTTTGAATTGTTACCATCAGTTTTCTTTGTTATATATAAGAATATTTTGGAAAGAGTGTAAACTGCAGGAGGAAGAGGATTCCATCTAGAGACAATTAATAACAGGTGGTTCTGCTGATGTTTGACAAAGCATCCAACACATAGATAATTAGGAACTTAGGTATTTTTGTGGAGAGAATGAAAGTTTGATGAGAGAGCGTTTGTATTTTTTTTGATTTTACATCTTCCATAACTCGGAGAAGAAAAAAAAATATTTCATCAAAGCACATAGGTGAAAGAGAATCTCCAGTCACTTTAGATTCCACTTAGTCTTCCTGTTGTTTGAAAACTTTTCAAGTGAATAAAATAAAGAACAGAATAGAATACAAAAAAAAATAATACAGTGAATGTTTAATAAACTAGAAAATTCATGAACTTCATTTATTTTCGTTTTGCTTTGAACACTTTACAACCAATCAATGGTTATTATCTGCTGTTACACTTGGAAATTGTAATTATCTATCTTGGCTAGTTTTTCGATTAGCAGGGAAAGAAATTTCCCGAAACTGTTGGTGTGCCGGCATCGGAAACTGTAAATCTAATCAAAGAACACTCACTTGGTAAATCTACGTTAAACCACCAAATGCAATATCTCAAAAGAGAACAAACACCTCTTCAGAATGAGGACTTACCCAACTCTTTGCAGAAGCTTCTTGGCTTTTAACAATGCATAGCGATTCATTGGATTCAACTTTTGAGGATGACCGTATTTATCACTCTACTTAGCATAGCTTGTGACATCGGCAAAGATTAGAACAATGTATAGTCCAGTAAAATGAAACATAATAGGGCGTTCGTGCTTGCAAAGGGTCGAACCATTCTTAATATTTCATATGTTGTTATGACCTAAACCAATAGGTATTATAAAACCAAAAAATACAATGAAATTTTGGGGCTTTTTTCAGTTTTTGCTCAATATATCATTTAAAAAAAAAGATTTAATTTGCTATAATTTAAGATGAAGGCGAGGTCTGGTTTCCACGATACTGCTCTTCGAAAAAAGACCATTTTTCTAAACAAAAATTGTAATTTTTTTTTAAATTGTCACTTATGGAGGATTCATGCAGCAATCGTAACTCGGGGGGTCGAAATTCGCAAGTCGTAAGACATAGGTCGGAAGAAGTTGAGTCAATGGCTTTCAATGAGAGAGTATATGCAGGTATCGTAAGTCGGAATTCGTAAGCAATGTTAACCAACTTTCAACCCTAACGAGTTATGACTTTCGATTGTTTTAACTGCGCATGAGTTATGCAGTTTGGATTAGATTCTCGAATGTCGTGTATTCGTGGGCGATTGACATTTGACATAAACAAAAAAATCGATCAATTAGGAAAGCTCTTCTTACGATTCGACAGTTCTTAAGGTTGTTGCATAAATGGTTTATATTTTGTTACGAATTAAGATTTACGATGTGCGAGTTGCTTCTCACGTCCATAAAAATCGATGTGGGACGTGTATTTCGAAAGATATTCCACAAAATAAGTGACAAATTATGAAAAAAAAAACACTTTTTTTTAGAAAAAATTGGCCTATTTCCGAAGAGCTGTATCGTGGAGACCAGAGCCTGCATAGAGCTCGCCTGAGTATCAATTTGTAGCAAATTACGTCTTTTTTCAAAGTATATAGAGTGACTATAACAGTCATACCGGACAGATCCTTCCTTCACGGAGATATTCGAGCCAAAACTGAAAAAAAGTCCGAAAATTTCATGGTTTTTGGGGTACACTGCCTCTCGCTAGCACTTTGGAAATTGCAAATTTGTTTTTTTTTTTATATTGGTTAAGGTCCAAACAACATTAAAAAAAATCAGGATGACCCGACGTTTTACAAGTAAGGATGTACATCTTGAATGAATTATCACTAATTTGCGGTCAGATTGAAATACCGGCAAAAACTGTACATGTCATCAAACTTGGTATGTACAATCTAGGGAATCAGGAGAAAAAATGTTATCATTATCTGCTAAAGAAACGTGATTGCTCCTTCACGCGTCACATGGCAAGTGTAGAATAGCACTCATTGTGTCTAATTTCTAGCACTAATATCACAAATACCCATCGGAGCAGTTACAATAATGTCAATTTCACTGTTTATTTAATGAATCAATTTAGGAATTAATGGATCAGCGTATCACCGGGACTTTCGCGTATCCTAATGAACATCTACACACGTATATTTTCTACGTCCGGCAAAACAGAGCGTGGAAAGTGTTGGGAGGAAAAAACGAGAGAAAATGAAGAGAAAACAACTGCTTAGCGGAACAAGATTCCTAAAGTCGGTGTAAATCTGTCGTTTCGAAATTCACAGTTGGCGCGGTGTGGAAGAGATT
Source organism: Zygogramma bicolorata (assembly GCA_032362365.1). Lineage (NCBI taxonomy): Eukaryota > Metazoa > Arthropoda > Insecta > Coleoptera > Chrysomelidae > Zygogramma > Zygogramma bicolorata. The sequence goes on from JAVJAQ010005204.1 coordinate 81,142, forward strand.
CTGTCGCGATGTGTTTTTACAGGGTGATTCGTAGAGCGTATTGTATTAATTGATATTGAATTTACATTTTTACACATAAATGTTTGATATGATTTATTTTCACTCATTTATTTCTATTTCACTTAGTATATTAATGCTTTGTCAATGAGAATTATATTCTTCTTATCATCTTTCGAACAATTCGTTAGGGCCAGACTTAAATCTATCTACACAGTTTGTTTTGGCTGGCACCTGTCAAAAAACAGGTACTCCCCTGGCTAATACCACGAAGGGCATTGAATCATATCCGACCGGTGCCAGTGCAGGTTTCTTCACAGAAGAAAATCCTACATTTGCTTTTGGCGATACAAATGAAGGAATTGATTTTCAATTATTGGGACGGACAAACTTGCAGATCGGTTTCGAGCTATTTGTCCACTCGTCAGTACAAGGCAGTGCCATCATCAACATAAAGTCGAAGACTTCCCATAATTCGGTTTGTTTCTGTAATACCTCGTTCATGTATAGATGGCGCAAAGACTTCGCGTTGTTCGCATCAGCTTTGGTCGGGGCTTGACACTATGAAGATTTTTTATTTTTAATTATGGAAAGTCATCGACTTTATGTTAATTATGGAAATGCCTTATACTGACGAGTGGACAAATAGCCCGAAACCGGTCTGCAAGTGTGTCCTTCCCTATAATTGACAATCAATTTCTTCCAAAAAGCAAATGCAGGATTTTCTTCTGTGAAGAAACCTGCACTGGCATCGGTCGGATATAATTCAATGCCCTTCGTGGCTTAGCCAGGGGAGTAGTTGTTTCTTACAGGTGCCAGCCAAAACCTACTGTGATTTGATACTGGCCTGTGCGAATTGTTTGAAAGATAATTTGATTCAACGCCAGTCTTCAAGTATGCCCATTGACATGTCGAATGTTTTTATCTTCTTCTGACTTGACTTGACTCAAAAAAGTAAATTGTTCAAAATTGACCTCAAAATATTTGAAACGCGTTCTGCGTGATTTCAGATATTGCCTAGGGTATATATCAAAGAGAAACGGACAATTTGAACATTCGATTCAGTAATTTATTTGTATCACCCTGTATAGTGGAAGTATATTCGTCGATACCACAAAAACTAAATTCAGCTCAGAGATAGTTTCACAAAATTATTCTAAGGGCGCTACAAGAACTGTTTGAATGACATTATTCTGTGGTGGATGGGTTCTCTCTTTGTAGTTTTTTTGGGTTCCTAACACAAAAATTTGTGATAATAATAATAATAATAATTTATTAGCCCAAGTTATGAAAGTTACATTCGAGGTTGTCAAATAGTACGAAAACAGAGAATATGAACGAAAACACGAACAATATACATACGAGTAACGTCGACAATTAAAGTAAAATTCTCGAAAAATTCTGAAGATAAAAATATCTATATATATTGGAAATGTATGTATAATGGAATGGAAATGGAATCTATTCAAATGTAGAAGGGTAGATTATCAATGTACCACTATAACATGGTGCGTTAATCGAAGAACTGTTCCTTCTTCACGTTCAGTTCACAAGAACTGAATTTTAGAATCGACAAAATTTTTATAAAAGGAGTAATATTGAAAGTTCACAAACATTATCTGTACACTCATAAACGTTCGACTCATTCACAAAAAAGAAGAAAAGCTCTATCAAAAAAAGGTACCCCCGCCTATATGTCGCGACGGGTGCTGAATTGAATAGAGGTCACTTTTTCTTGATCATTTTCTATACCAATTTCACGAATCTTAAGGAAAGTGGGAAGTATTTATGGGACATTCCTACAAAATGAAAGAAAAAAGTAATTTGTGATGAAATTTCACTCTCCAGGATAACATTTCATATACGAGTCCATACGAGCTTGTTCCGTACAGAGAAGATTATCCCCTGGGCTCCCCATATGCATAAGTTATGGAACTTTCTCACTAGATACATCCAACATTTTTGAAAATGAGGAGCTCGTGGTATAGTTTTCTCTGAGTCGAACAATCTTGTATGTACTCGAGAATGAAATGTAATCGTGGTGAGTAAAATTTTATTACAAATATGTTGTTTAATCATATCCTAAAAAAGCTATCTCAGTGCCTGTCGGGCCACGTAGGTAGGGGAAGAGCTTTCAGACTTATGTTTCCTTCTTGTGACTGAATCAAACCTCTAGCTAGACTAATATAGGCATATCAACAGAGGAATTTCATTATTGTTGTAATATTACTTCTTCCAAAAAAACTGTCTTCACTCTTGGGTTGAATTTGATAAGAGAAAATATATTCGATTTCGAATTTCATGCCCTCCAGATTGTTTTCAATTATCGTTTTCTTCATTATTATCAAATCTCAAATGACCTGGTCCTTCATTTAGCATTGATTTGCTATTTTTTTTCATCATAAAAACATTTCACTATATTTTTTTTAACATCTTCAAAATTTTGTAAGGAAATTGACCTAGAAAAAGTGACTATCTATGAAAATCAGTGCCCTTCGGGTCACGTGACAGGAGAGGAGCTATTAGACTTGTTTTATTTTTGTGGATGAATCAAACGCCTAGACTGATATGGGCATATCAACAGAGGCAGTTCATTATTTTTGTAATATTACTTCTTTCATAAAAACTTTGCCTTCATTCTTGAGTTGAATTGGAAAAGAGAAAAAATATTCGAAATTTCATGCTCTCCAGTTCATTTTCTGAATTACCGTTTTTTTTATTAACAAATCTCAAATGACCTGGCCCTTCATTCAGCACTGAAATGCTATTTTCATTTCATCAAAAAAAATTTATTATATCTTTTTTGACACTTGTGTACTATTTTTTTTCAAATTTTGTACGGAACTTGAACTAGAAAAAGTGATTATCTATGAAATTAAGTGCCCATCGGGCCACATAGGCAGGGGAAGAGCTTTAGACTCGTTTCCTTTTGTGAATGAATAAAACGCCTATATTGATATAGGCATATCAACAGAGGGAGTTCATATTACTTCTTTCATAACAACTTCGCCTTCATTCTTGGGTTGCATTGGAAAAGAGAAAAATTTTTCGAAATTTCATGCCCTCCAGTTTTTTCGTTTTTTTTCATTATCATCAAATCTCGAATAACCTGGTCCTTCATTTAGTACAGATGTGCCATTTTTATTTCATCATAAAAACATTTTACTAGGTATATCTTTTTAGACACTTGTGTAGTATTTTTCTTAAAACTTTTGTACGGAAATTGAACTAGAAAAAGTGACTATCTATGGAATTCAGTGCCCGCCGGGCCACATAGATAGGGCGGGAACTGTCAGACTCATTTTTTATGTTTTTGAATGAATCAAACGCCTAGAATGATCTAGGCTTATCAACAGAGGATGTTCATAATTTTTTTAATGTCACTTCTTTCTTACAAACTTTGGATTCATTCTTGAATTGGATCAGACAAGAGGAAAAAAATTCGAAATTTCAAGCTCTCAACAACATTTTTTTCCTAAGTTATCGTTTGTTTGTGTCATAATTATCAAATCCCAAATGACCCGGTGCTTCATTTAGCAAATATTGCCTATTTTTGTTTTATCATAAAAATATTTCACTATACCTTTTTTGACACTTGTTTAGTATTTTTATTCAAATTTTGTACGGAAATTGAACCAAAAAAGTGACTATCTATCCAATTATCAGTGCCTGTCGGACCACGTAGGTAGGGCAGGAGCTGTCAGACTCATTTTTCACATTTGTGAATGAATTCTTGACTTGGATCGGACAAGAGAAAAAATATTCGAAATTTCATGCTCTCACAACATTAACTTTCTAAATTGTCGTTTTCGTTATAAATATCGAATCCCAAATGACCCTTCATTTAGCACACATGAGCTATTTTTGTTTTATCATAAAAACATTTCACCGAACCTCTTCTGACACTTGTGTAGTGTTTTTTTCTCAATTTTTTAACGGAAATTGAACTAGAAAAAAGGACCATCTACGAAATTCAGTGCCCGTCGGACCACGTAGGTAGGGCAAGAGCTGTTAGACTCATTTTCCTTTTTGTGAATGAATCAATTGCATCTGGATGGTAATATTATTGATTATTAATTTTATATTGCTGCTTCCTTCATACAAGTTTTCAATTAAAATCGAAACGGAAAAAAAAATATGAAGAAATTTCATTCTCTCCAAAATATTTTTTTTTCAAAATCATCGTTTTCGTCATACCTAATTACTATCAACTCTCGATCACAAGTGACCCGGTCCTTCATTTAGCGCATATTTCGACAACGATTGTGTTGAATGAACGTGTGAAAGTGGCGCAACTCCAATTACCGAAAATAAACAAAGACCTTCCCAAAAACTCAACCGAGCCGAAACAATGATTCTCACGTCTCTTGCAGACAACAATACCGGGTACGTTTCCAACGCTACTCACCATCCTAGCGGAGTGTAATCCAATAAACAGCGACACGCACTATCCGACTTCGACCACAAAGAGATTGTTACAGACACAACCACATCACTGCGGATACGTAGAACGCGATGCCGTCGCACCGAAAGAGCGAAAGAGTGGGTTCGTTTGCCGAAGAAAGTCTCCAAGAAGTCGCCCGGCGGGCTTTTATACGCGCGAGGGGCGAGAAGGGGTAGTGGAGGGACCACCCCGACGGTGTGTCCCTTGCGAGCTACGCTCAGACGTCTTCGGGAGCGTTTTGTCTAGGCCTTGTTACTGATTTCGTACGCCTCATTAGGGATTGGTCTTTCAAGCAAACCATGTGAGATCGATCGCTGAAAGTGCTTCCCAGAAACTTGGATATCTATTTCGTGCGAAGAAATACTTCACTTCTCGTCAGCTTCTACTGATCTACAAGGCTCAGATACGACCTGTCATGGAATACAGTTCTCATGTGTGGAGTTCGGCACCAAAACATTCATTGAGGCTTCTCGATTCCATTCAGAGAAAGGCAATTCGTCTTGTTGGTGATTCTTCGCTCACAGACTCGCTCACTTCATTGGAACATCGTAGAAGGGTCGGAGACTTGTCTCTCTTCTATAGATATTTTCACGGTCGGTGCTCTTCTGAATTGTTATCAATCGTTCCCCCTTTGGCAATATCTACACGGATGACTCGACGAGTACAGAATTCCAGGGTTGGGCTGATTAAAATCAAGTGATTGAAATCACGATTAAAATCATGATTTAAATAGCTTGATTTTTAAAATTGAAATCATGATTTGAATCAATTTTAACAACATAATATAAAAGTTTTCTCGAAGATCGAAATAAGTATCTGCTCTTAGCAAAAACAACAAAAAAGAAATACATAATTCCAAATTCTTAAACTTAACGTATCACCTAAATTTTATTACTGTATATTTTCAGGCTATTCATTTTCGTTATACAATTTAAACAAAAACACGAGTTTTCCTCCTTTTTCTATGCCTAATCTCTTTCTAATATCCGAGTGTGCGACTAGCGGAATACGTGAAATTGTTGGGCAACGTCAATTTATAAGTTGAGAAGGAAAACAAGCCTCGACAGGAATATACTTGCAAAAAGCACAACAACGTGTTTGTGTTCGTGCCTCACTCGGCACTGTAGGTATAGCGAGTGTATAGGACAGAAGGAAAACAAATCGCGACAAGAATTTTCTTGCAAGAAGCGCGACAAATGCGTTGTCACAACTTTTTGAGCCGCAGATTGTATTAAAATTTTTAGACTTATACATTAAAATAATTAACAATAATTTCAAAGAATCAAAATGTTCAAATTTAAAAAATCAAAATAATCAAATAAATCGTGATTTTTTAAAAAATCAGTGATTTTTGTTTTTTTAATAAAAATCAGATTTTGCCCCACCCTGCAGAATTCCCACTCCTTTGTTGTGAATTTGGAAACCTGTCGAACCTCTCTTGCTCAGGGATCTTTTTTCAATAGAACAGCTGAGCTTTGGAACTCCTTGCCAAAAGAGGTTTTTCCTGAGGCTTACAAACTTCAAAAATTCAAAGTGAATGTTAATTCGTATCTCCTGTCCCTTGATTCACGCGGTGTTCTTTGAACATTACAGGGCTTCCCTTTCGTGTGAATCTTCATATAAAAAAAAGGACGTTTTTCTCGAAAATTATACAACTGAACCTAGGAATTGCATCCATAAATATCCCTTTTTGACAAAAACTCAGTTATTCAGCCATATCATGAGAGCAAGAGAGCAACCAGGAGAAGAAGGATCGATTGGTATTGTTGAAAATAACGAAGGTCTGCTTTGAAAAGAATTAGATCTAGTGGCTTTCGTAAAGATTATTTCCTGAAATGCACCGATCTGAGAACAAAATATCAATCCTCTGATGGAATTACTTGTATTACCAAAGTTATGGAAGAAGCAGTCAATAGCAGTCGATAGGAAGATAAAGTATATGGAGGAATCAGGAACAATTAATGATCGACGATACGGAATTCGCCATCACATATCAATCAGTGACTCATTGGCGTATGTTTCACATATTTGGCAGCATTCCATCAGACAATTCGAAGAAACGTTAGCTGTTGCACTCGACAAAAGACTTTGATCGAGTTTGGCATCGGGGTCTCCTTTCTAAACTGCGTTTTATGGTTTACCTCTTCGGTTGTGCGCTTTGTTGAAGAGTTTCTTGTCTGATTGGTCTCTTTATGTGGTTGTTGATAGAGTATCGATATTCTCTCAATGAATGCAGGTGTTCCGCTGGGTTCAGTTCTGGCGCCCACTCTGTTTCTGCTTCATATAAATGATTTGTTTGAGAAAGAAACTATTTCGGTGCATAGTTTTGCGGACGACTGTACTCTTCATACTAGTTTTTCTTCCAAAATTTCCATATCAGCACAAGAAACCAAAATGCAGGCAGGCGTAAATCGTATTAAGGATGGCTTGGTAGAAATAAGAAAATGGGGTGATTTCAACTTGGCGGAAAACCTAGGCATGTCTCTTCTTGAAGAAAACCGACCTATCTTCATCCAATATTTAGTGGAGTAACTATTCCTACAAAGTCGAGTATCCCTATGCTAGGAATTACGATCAGTGATTATTTCTCATGGGAAAACCATGTAAGATCGATTGCTAAAGGTGCTTTCGATTGAATTTCTATTTCGTGCAAAGAAATACTTCACTCGTCTTCAGCTTCTAATGGTCTACAAGGCACAAATACTTGGAATATAGTTCTTATGTGGAGCTCGGCAGCAAAACATTCATCGAAACTTCTTGATTCTTTTCAGAGAAAATCAATCCGTTTTGTTGGCGTTTTTTCGTTCACTGACTCGCTCACTTCATTGGAACATCGTAGAAGGGTCGGAGACATTTCTGTCTTCTATAGATATTTTCACGGTCGGTGCTCTTCCGAATTGTTATCAATCGTTCCACATTTGGCAGTATCGATGCGGATGACCCGACGAGTGCAGAATTCTCACCCCTTTGTTGCGAGCTTGGAGACCAGTCGAACCGCTTTTGCTCAGGAATCTTTTTTCTATAAAATAGCTGAACATTGGAATCCCTTGCCGAAGGAGGTTTTCTCTGAGGCTTACTAACTTCAAGAATTTCAAGTAAATATTAATTTGTATCCCTGTCCCCCGATTCAGGTGGTGTTCTTTGAACATTATAGGTCTTTCCTATCGTATGAAACTATATACAAAAAATAACGTGAACTTTCAACATGAACCGTAGTAGTATGATTGTAGTACGCTTACCAGCCTATTTGAGTTAACTATTGGATGAAAGTTGCTTTTTCACAACAATTTTTAAATGTTACACACATTATATTGAATTATTCACAAAATATATCTAATTTCTCAAATATCAATAGCACAAAATATCCATTCGAATATTTTTAGTACTAATTCAAAATGATAAATGGGTTTTTATTATCAGTACAGTTACAGCGTACATGAAAAAAAACTGAACCCGTAATTTCTCAACAACGAAATTTCTTTGTTAGAATCATCTATCGTGCCTTGGAAAGAAACATCGCCTTTATGATTCGAAAAAATGCTACTATTCAGAGTAATGTCATATTATATGAGTTTCTTCTGTGATTTCGAGATTTCTGAACATCTCTTTTAAATTGTTGGTATCCAATTTGGAATTTGAATTGAGTGATTGTAGTCTTATTTTCGTAAGGTTAAGTGAATCGGAAAAGTAAGCCAATTCGTTTTTCATTTCGGTTTCTTGAACCTGTTTATTGTATTGGTGAGTTTCATTCGATTTATTATATTTGGGGTTATATTTACTGTAGATGGGATCGGTATTACTACTATAATTATTTTGAGTGCTCATTACTGAACTAAGAGACTCACCAGATGTTCAAGTCGTCATTGTGATCAGATTTGATAATTGGTAGTATGTTTTGATGTGATTCTCTTTTTGTCATCCATATTTATTGAAATGTTTGATGAGAATAGCCTTGTATTGTAGGGGGTGAAATTTTATTACAGAATACCATGTGTACATTTTTCTTGCTCAAGAATATTTTTAAAAAATTGTCAATAGTCAAAATAATTCGTGATCTCGAAATGGTTCGAGTAGGGGAGAGGCTGGTACAGTGGCCACCTTTTGATTAAATTCAAGATAACATTAATTTAAATCATAATACGTTAATGGCTATCCGCATAAACAACGTCAAAGTAATTGGTGAATTATAATTGTACACTTTGATGCCAAAAAAACATAGGTTTTGTATGAGTGACTAATTTTATTTTTTTTTAAATGTGACCACTGTACCAAAATAAATGGTACAGTGGCCATAAAGGTAAGGTACAGTGGCCATCTTGTTTTTTCCCATGACATTGGTATTTTTTTCTTGTTAGCAATCGCCAAATCGTAAGCTAATTGTCTGGCACCTTCTGGGTTAAGACCGTCATGTAGCTTGGTCATCGTTTGAAGGTAATTACTGAATTCTTGTTCTTCATTTGTAGAAAAAATTTGATTGATGCGATAATGTGGGGTCAATCTTGGAGCTCCCTCAAGAGCGTCTGAGGTCCAATCTATTTTATTTCTATTTTCGCTTCACTTTTTAAAGTATCTTCTGAGCGTAGTACGAGAAATACCGTATTTCAAAGCAGCAGCTTTTTGGGATAATCCACTTTCCATAACATCATATATCGCTCTTCTCATATCGCTATCAGAAGTTTTGCCAATACCGGGATTTTTCGGTGCTGGATGTGGCATATTACGATCTGAAATAATGAAATAAAAAATATTAATTTTTATTTTATGCAGAAAGGCACTGGTTTTTGCGGAAAAAAGAGGTGGCCACTGTTCCTATATGCGTGTGTGCCCACTGTACCAAAAGCTCCTTGTTTAAGAAGACATAACCTAAAATGTGCTACTTTAAAGATAGATCGTAATTACATCACCTGCAGATTTCAAATACTATACCATACATCACAAAAATATGTTTAAACTTACAGCTTATCCAATCCATCTTGGCACAGAACTAATAACCTATATGCCCAGCAATCTCTGTGAAGTATACTTTATTCCAAAACTACCCTTTATATGTGTTCACTGTGTTGAAGTTTATGCCTAGAAGGTATTTTTCCTTTCGTCATGATCTCCACTACCAGTGTGCAACTGGAAAAGTATCTGAGTTTGTGCCAAGATGGATTGGATAAGCTGTACCTATTTTTTTTACAAAACACACCTCTAAACAAGTTCGTATACAAAATGCTTGTGGAAGCGATCGTGCGCGTGTCAATCGTAGTAACCGACTATTGTGACTAACTTTGTTAACTTTTCCGCTACGTGGCGCGTCTGTAGCTATCAAACAACAACATAATATTTAAAGGTGGCCACTGTACCTGACTGGCCACTGTACCAGCCTCTCCCCTACTAGTGGTTTAACAAGGAATAATTCTCAGCTGGTATTCAATAGCTCGAAAAAGGTGTCACATCAAACTTTCATTAGAACTTCGAGATGGAGTGGATTTTTCGAAAATTATTTCACATTCATGTTTTGATCATCATAGTGGTGACACTTTTTGAGTAATCTAACAATACACAAAATATTGTTTGGAAGCGTGTCAAGGTTAAGTGGAAGAACAGGTCAATCAGAGATTTATCTTCGAGAGAACTGAACTTCGCCTTTTATTTTCAATACTACAATAATACATGCTACAATACAATAATACTTTTTTGTAATGATATTTGTAACCATTGAAAATAATAAAGACGATTATTATTATTATTATTATATGAAAGATACGTATTTTCGGATAGAACGCATTTTACTTTCTGAGTATTTTTTTTAAATTGGGCTATATAACTACTAGTAAGGTCCAAGTTAAGTGAGTACAGTCAACTCTCCACTGCAACTCGCAAGGTTTATTGTGGATTGATTTTTTAATCAATAAATATCATTATTTCCTAAGACTACACTGCAGATATCGAAAATGTCGCACAATCGTAATGAATGATAATGAATCCAAAATAGAATTTCAGGAAGACCTCATATCTAGCTTATTATTGAATTATTTCGAAAAAAAATTCCTTGATTTAAAAAATTCTGTTCCAGCGTTTTGTTATAGATCCTGACTTAATATATACCTGATGCTGTGTTTCTCAAAAGATTTATCAAATGGTTTTCTTTCAAGACTATTTTGAATATAAGTAAAATTCACTGGAGAAGTGTAAAAAAATAAATACATTATCAAAAATAGAACATTCCTTCATTGGATTTCAAATCATCCTGTACAATTAATTTGCATTATGAAACGTTGATGAAAGGAATACATAACATAAAAACCGAAAGAAGTCTCTGAAATGATTAAGCTCGCAATCAAGAATAAATCGATGTTAACTGAAGCATAATGATCCGGTAAGAAGCCACATTTCATAACACCCACCTACTTATGCAACTGAAATATGTCAATTCCAATTCGAGCAAGTTAAAACCATATAATTGTACCTAATAGTTTTCGGTGTGAATTAGATAATGAATGAGGTATTGTAACGAATATTGTTACAAATGAGGATATTTGCAAATATAAAATGAGTAATTAATAGATTGATAATAGAAAATGTTTTTTTTTAAATTTTATCCCAACAGATAGATAACATAATATCACTTTTTATGAAATCAAAAAGTCAAGTATATCGAGGCTAGGAATTGCGATCAGTAATAACCTCAAGATCTACGAGGCACAGGTACGGCCTGTCTCGGAATATAGTTCTTTTGTAAGTCACGGCACCAAAATATTCATTGCAGCTTCCTGTTTTTATTAAAGAAGAGGCAATCCTACTTGTTGGTGATTCTTCGCTCATAGACTCGCTCAGTTCGTTGGAGCATCGTAGAAGAGTCGGAGACTCGTCTCTTTTCTATAGACAAGACGAGTGCAGAATTCCCACCCATTTGTTGTGCGCTTGGAGACCTGTCGAACCTCTCTTGCTCAGGGATCTGAACTTTGGAACTGCTTGTCGAGAGAGGATTTTTCTGAGGCTTACAAACTTCAAAAATTGAAGGGAATGTTAATTCCTATTTCGTGTTGTTGTTTTGATTCTCTGAAGGATTATTATCACTACGTGTCGGCAAAGTCTTTTTTGCCATCTTCAGGTGATGTCTAGGTCTTCGACCTCCGAACTCGACTAGTTAAGAACAAAACTAGGAAAATAGTTGGGTAAGCAGCATGCAGGAAGTATACTCTTATAACACACGAATTCCAATATTTCGACAATGTTCATTGTCATCCTCAGGGAAAGCTACAATATTATATAAATTGTCAATTTGAAAGATAAAAGTGCGAAAAAACTACTTACAGTGTCCACGAGATTGAATGCAAAAAGGTTGCTATAAATTTAAAACATGTATGATACATATGTCACATAATCATTGGAACTTTCTTTAAAAATAATCGGATCAGTCAACATTACAACAGTTTAAAATTATTTCAAATTCTATGGATCGACGTCGATTTACATGTCGAACGCCGGCATCGAATGACCTAACCTAACAAATTTCTATCATTCCCTGAGGATGACAATAAACATTGTCGAAATATTGCGAAATATTGGAATATTGGAATTAGTGTTATAAGAGTATACTTCCTGCATGCTGCTTACCAAACTATTTCCCTATATATATATATATATATATTTATATATTTACTTTTTTACTTTGAAGGTTTCCGTAGCAACGCAGGTCTTATTGTCGCTGTAAGTACAACAGCCTACCAGTTCAAGAATTCGAAATTCACACCAATAATTTTGTGACTCATTAATGAATTTTTGCATCAAATGTAAAATTGTGTATTAAACACAGAAAAAAAATTAATTTTTCAAAATGCAATTCTTTTTTCCTTCTATGACTATTTTTAGAAATTTACCAACGCCCTCTAGGCATACAAATCTATTAAACATGTTCGACCATTCAAATATATTAACTTACTCCGCTAGCCTTCTGAAAACAGAGAAGATATCAATATCACAACTGAAAAAAAACATGAATGATGAGACTGGAACATTTGGTGTAAGAGTTGAAATTCTTCATAGAGATCAATAACCCTAACATGAAATTGATATTTTTGCACTTGACGCGCGTTTCGCTAGCAAGGTTAGCATCTTCAGTAGAAGAAAATTGATACTGAATCTGAAGTCTAGGGTCGAACTTAAAACATCGAAATGCAGGAAAATGTAGTGAATTTATGGACACACTGGCATCAAGTTCACTATAATGTTCCAAATAGTATATTACACACCTAGGTGGGAACCTTTGCGTCTCGTCTAACTGATCTCACGACAGGAATTAAAGTTACTACCGAGGTTTGTATACTATTTTATTCACTACCATCATATTTCGATTAAAATTAATACATCTCTGTTTCGTTCTTAACATATCTAAAATATTACATTCAACGACAAATTACCAAGAACGCGATTTTCTCAGAATAATCGAGTAGATACATTGTTACCGTGACTACGCGGTATACAATTTCACCAATATAAACAAATGTCAGATAAAGTCAATAAATGACAGATTAAGTCTAGAATAGATGAAATGAGGGCGGGAAGTAGAGGTGTGTAATGTGACACTTCCCAACCTTCAATGACGTTAGTAGTGACAGCATTACATTATATGGTTGTAAATAAAGTATATTCCTGTTTCAGGAATCTATCGAATAGAAAAACACTGTCGAGCCAAAAATGCTATTATTCGAGAAATTATGGTGAATTTCATGGCCGCACGAGCATGAAGTATACTAAACTATCAAAAAATAATATAAATGAACGATGAGATTGGAACCTCAGTGGCGGATCCAGGATCAGGTCAAGGAGGGGGTCTTTAAGTCTTTAACTCAAAATTTATATATATATATATATATATATATATATATATATGTATATATAATTTGAAGGTTTAGCCAGGAGGTAAAGTAGGTCCGAAAATTTAATCTTATTAAACAACGAGCTTGTGTCAACCTAATAAAAAGCGTATACTACGCATACGTAGTATATTCAAATCGTTACCGGCATACACAATACTCATCACAAATGTGACAAGTAACAAGTGTCATCGAGAAAAATTGCAATTTGATAGTTAAAAAAAAGATTTATTTTGAACCTACAACATGAAGAGGACTCTACTTTCATATTTTACTCGGCTTGATCCAGCGTCTGAAGTTCTTCAAGTTTAAAGCGAAAAAATTTATTCTATTTCATTTTTTTGTCTTGCTCATGTGACATTTTTTCGTTCCCTAACAAAATTTAGAAATTAGGAGCCGATAAAAATTGAAAAAAAATCTCTTATTTTCCCAATGGGGGGATCCGGACCCGAAACCCCACCCCCCGTGGATCCGCCACTGTTGGAACCTTTGGTGTAAAAGTTGAAACTTTTCCTAACACCAAACTGATACTTTTGCACTCGACGCGCGTTCGGCTAATACGGTTAGCATCTTCTGGAGAAAAAAATTCATATCAATTTTCTCTCTCCTGAAGATGCTAACCTTGTTAGCGAAACGCGCGTCGAGTGCAAAAAATATCAGTTTGGTCTTAGGATAATTGATTTCTAGGAAAAGTTTCAAAGATACTATAGTACAGCGAAACATATGTTGCGGTTTTGTAAAACCCCTTTAGGTGAGGAGCGTACAGGAAACTGAACTATTTACTGTGAAATATTGATATTCATCATGTATCGGCCAGTCCAATGCAATCATATAATACGTTTGGTAACCGAGCACTAAAATGATCTACTTCTTACGACATAAAAACCACTAAAGACTGTAAATAAAGATGAGATGGTTTTCAAATCAGTCAGTAGCCAATCTTTCTGTAGTCGATAATACGGAGACTGCTTTCCCTTTTTCTCGAATTAAGTACTGTATTTTTGCAATTGCAGTAAGGCAATTTCATTATATAAGTTGAAATAGATCGACTTCGTTGATTTTCTGGCAAATTTACAATCATGCATTTCGTTCCTCTCTATTTACCGCGGTGTGTCGATTATAATTATAAAAAGTCGGCCAGAAGTCATTGAATAATCGAATCCGCAAAGTCAAGAGATAATTGAACGGTTCCATTATTACCTCTTGAAATGCATATGACTATTAGCGTATTCGTATTTTGAGAAAGACATTTCTCGAAATTGAAAAAAGCGCTCATGAAATTCTCTTGGGTTCCTGCAGTTTTTCTGTTCGTTCTTTCAGAATCAGAAACCTAGGCGAAAGTGAGTAAACTCAATTTTAAACTTGGTTCTAACATTTTTTACCAAAAAATTTCTTCTCGAATTTATTCGAGTTTACTTTCTATATTTATTTCAATATATCATTATTCGTTCAAGTATTTTGGCTGATTTATATTTATGATTATTCAAATTCCATTCTTAGCTCGAAAACTAGTAAAATACTCTTGTTTCAATTTACTCGTTTCACCTTATAATTCGATTTTTTTTATTTTATTTCTGCTTTCATTTCGACTTCTGTTCATTTACTTCAAATCATGGAACTTTATTTTGTTAATTTCATCAACTGTACATTTCACTTACCTCACTCGTATTTTCAAATCGTAGTTAATAATATTTCGATCTTATAAGTTTTCAACAGATTTCAAAACAGTAAAATATAAAGAAAATGAAAATTCAACAACCATTCATTTGACGCTTTCTTATTATTTCTATGACAATGTCTGATCATGTTTCGTGATTTATCTCGATATTGGTCTCTTTAGACCGATATTTCCCGACCTCTGTGGGGGTTCCTTCTGTACTCATTTCTTGGTTTGTCAATTTGCCTTCTGATCATGTAGTACAGGTAATAGGGAGCGAGCTACTCGTGTCCATAATGCATAATTAGGCAGGAGTTATTTTATTTCATAGATAGTTGCAGTCTGACGTACTTAACCTAAAAACACAAAATACAAAAATGTCGAACGGAAGTGCCGCCATTTTGTGAAAAACCGTTTGGGCCTGTATCTCCGTAACCGTGCACTTCAGGCCCACAATTATGGGGACCTTTTTCATAGATAATTAAATTTCCTATCTTTTCCAGCCGATAATTTTTTTCGTAGCACTTACCGTTCACGACTTATATTATTATTACTTTTTGTTTATTCACTTTTTTACCGATATCTCTTTGAATAAATGTTTAAACAGTAAATTAACTTTTAAATCGATAAATTTCTCCAAAGTTAATATTTTTGAAGTTACAACGCGTTAATTTCAATCGTCTTGTATCTGGGAGATCAACGCCAGCTGAGCCTGAACACGTCATTCAACTATTTGGCCAGGTATATGCATAGACCCTTCTCAAGGAAGGGTTTTTAATAGACCTGAAGAGTTTGTAGCGGTTAGTATATATATATTTATATATATATATATATATATATATATATATATATATATATATATATATATATATATAGTCCGATCCTTCCAAAAACTACATTCTCATCCGAAGGCGGGGTAGTGGTGACGACCATATTGAGCATTTTTATGCTCAGTGTGCTTATATTAGTCTGTGCTACGGTAGATCTAACAGCGATATTTACGTGTGGCAGAATGTAACCAACATCGAAACTTCACCACTCTCGAAACGCCAAAGAGTCAGAGAAGACATATGATTTATTTTGGTGTAAATTTGTAAAAATAAATTTCACATATATTCTTCAATAAATATTCCATTTTTTTGCGTGTTTAATTATGGCAGTAGTTTTTAAATTAATTATAGTAATATTTAATTGTATAAAAGAAAATACAAAAAAAAAATGTTAATGGGTTTTCGGTAAGAACTTGAATTATTAATTATTCATTGAATCAAAAAAATTCTTAAACTATTATTTTTTTATTATGTATCGGATTCGCATCATTATGCTATGCATACTTCGTTCTTAATAACCTTGTACTCGGTAGTACAACATTGAACGCGTTGTAACTTCAAAAATATTGACTTTAGAGAAAATAGTTTCGAATAAAAGTTGTAGAAAATTTACCGATTTGAAAGTTTTATCCTAAACAATTTATTGTTTGAACAATTATTTAAAGAGATATCGTTAAAAAAGTGAATAAACAAAAAATAATAATAATATAAGTCGTGAACGGTAAGTGCTACGAAAATAATTATTGAATAAAAAAGATAGAAAATTTAATTATCTATAAAAAAGGTCCCCATAATTGTGGGCCTAAAGTGCACGGTTACGGAGATACAGGCCCAAACGGTTATTCACAAAATGGCGGCACTTCCGTTCGCCATTTTTTGTGTTTTTAGGTTAAGTACGTCAGATTGCAACTATCCATGCAATAAAATAACTCCTGCCTAAATTTGCAAAACAAAATCCTCTATTACCTGTATTAATGGTTAAATTTCCTCCTTTGTTTTATGCTCCATGTTACTGTCTTCAACTGTCATTTCAATCTGTCACATACTTCATATTTCATTTTCCCGCCATTACAATTTCAATGGACTTCATTGGTACCATTTCTATTATCTAGGATATTCCTGTTCAGGATTGAACATTTTCTGAACGATTCTTTGTTCTCCAGAAACATTTCTATTTTTATGCTATAGCTCTTGTACACCTGACAAGTAACCTCAAATTTAATTAACTGTTTTTCAAATAAAAATTTTTCTATTCACCCTTCAATTCAAATTTTTCAAACATTTCTTGATTTCAGGTAAACACTGATGATGACTTAGTTGCATGAAAGCGCTCTGCTACGATTCAAATACATATTTTTCTGCAGGAAATATAAAAGTTTTTTTTTCCAAATGGAGATCAGGACCAATACCACTCACCACCAAGGAACATTATCAACATTGAAATATAAATCCATCATTTTTCTGGAGAAAAAATACTGTGAATATCTGAAAATCAAACTCTTTTCCATGTTCTTACACTATTTATTGATTGATTATTTTTTGAGGGGTTGAGTTCTAGTTATAAAAACATTTAATAATTTCGAAACAAGTATATTCAGGAAGAACACTCACATACAATCTTCACTTGAATTTCAATCCAAACCATAAAATCAGTTTTGAAAGGGTATAATCAAAAGTTTCCATGACATTACACAAATCATATCATCAAATCCAGGAAGTCAAGACAGAGAAATATATTGTATTATTGTGTTGAGGGTACCACGACTTTCAGAATTATTTCGGGGCAAATTCTTTCAAACAACTGTATGAGTATTTTTTCGAAAATCATCAAAATAAGTTGATAAATTCATTTTGGCGTAATGATATTCACTGTCAGAAGATTGGAAACTTTCAACAGGGATCCATCACTATGACTATTTTTTCCACTTGTCAAAATGTGACGTTTTTGGCATTTCAACCAATAGTAGCGGGTTATTCTATGGTTATTCTAGCCAATCATTGGGTATTATACCGATAAAACTGCCTGGTCCTTTCGATTGTTTCGATAAAACGTTGTTTACCTTTGAACTGTCAAAACTATAAGGTTTACCGTGTCGATTCTATTGAACTGGCTCATATTTATATAAATTATCATGAATGAAGAGTTACCTTATTATTAATAGTCATTCAATTTTCACTTTTTCAGCATAATAATAACATAACACATTTCAATGAACACTCAAACACGTAAATAGCTCATAACCCCAACTTTATGACAGATATAGCGAACGACCGATTCAAATATTTAAGGTTTCCTTAACTCAAATGAAGATGGCATACAATTAGTTTTTATTAAATACAATTCAATTTTTGTTGTATGAGAAGAAACCGTTGTATGAAGATTTTGATACAACGACATAACGAATGATTTTATGTTCCTTCTGGCGCGATTTTCATTTCATAAGAAATTTTCAATTATCAACCTTGTACAATGAGAGGTGTGACGCCATCTCTTGGTATCGTCGGCAAGCATTATCATACTCAATGCGTTTGTTTATCAATCGGTTTGTTTTCATACTTTTGCAAAATAAAAAAGTTTTTGTGGAAAATGAAAATTTATCGGTTAAATTTGAAGGACTCGTGGTATTACCTTTTGATAAAAATTGATAGTATCCTTTCGATGGCTCGTTTTGCTCACGGTAACATCTGTAGGTGAATTAATTAATTATTAATTCAATCAAGAAAAAAAACATTGCTCTCTCCTACAAATATTAATGAAAAACAGTCTATTGCTTCTGGGCTCTTATTCACGTTAATTTCAGTGACAATCTACTGGTTTCAATACATTGATTAACCCTCTCGGTTGAAGATGGTGAGGTTTAAGGTCAAGAATCTCGTCTTGAGATCGAGGTCGATCAAGGTCAGTGTTACAATCCAAACGGAGATTTCCTAAAATAATCTGTTTGAACAAATACTTCTCTCAACATACTTTTATATTCAGTTTGCAATAACTTTCTCCTTCCGTAACTGGAGGATCAAGTTATCGGAAAGTGAGTTGATGTTTGCACTTTTACCTAGAAAAGATTCATCGACATGAAGAGAAAGATTAGGAGACTTCGAAACGAGGATGTTTCATAAAAAACTGGTAGTGTAGAAAAATGGTGCGTGAAATAATTTTAATAGCAAATGTAGTGGGTACCAATTCAATATTATATCAGTGATAACACGTAGGCTCCTGATTACAGTCGCTTTTATATCTAATTTAATAAATAGTAACATCTCTTGTGCTCCTAGTCTACAAAAAATTAGTATATTATGCAACGATCGTGTTATAACCATTACATGAGAGTTGCATACGCTATTTTATCTACACCCAATAAATAATGAAGAACTATTAATATAATATTATTAGGTATTAATAATCAACACAATAATAGTAGATAATCAATCGTATTTCTTTGAAAAATTCTACAAAATTATAATTAATGGTATAACAACGGAAAATACAACAATGACAAATGAAGAGAAGAAAAAAAAAATGGAAAAGAACCTCTGCGAAGGCCAGGAATTGAACCCGGACGTTTCTGATCACTGCCGGCGCGATTGACCACTCGGTCATGAGTGCTCATATGGTTTAATCGAAAATAAAAATATATATGTTGCATTTGTCAAATGAAAAATTCAATCCTTTCGATTGTATTTTTTTCTTGTCTAAGACATCTGTGGAGGAGTCGCTGGTAATTCTATATCACTGCTTTAAGATATTTCGAAAATTGACTGAATTCTTCAAAAATTCAATATCTACTGATTTTGACTTGACAAACGTCAAAATGCAAAGCTTGCACTTGAAAAATAATGGGTTTCTATTGGTTGAAAATCTGTATCGTAATGGATTTCATTATAAAACGAGTTTCGAGCATATAAGTGTATTATAATAGTACGGGGGTAGATAAAAATTTTTATGTAGCACGCCTCAACTCAAGAAACGGGACTAGTTATTTGTTTTAATATGCAGCTAAATGGTAAATTGACTGTCGTGGCTGATAGTTCATAGCCGATTCAGCTAAGGCAGTCAATCTACTTTGCTGCCGTGTTGAACACATAATTTTTTTCCCGATTGTTAATAATGATATAATATGTAAAATATTATAATTGCAAATCATTACAATTATGACCATCTTTTTATTTGTGAATGCAGTTGATGGAGGACATTTTCAGCAGTATATTCGTTAGTTTCGATCTTTTTGGGCTTTCATTAGTTTTTGAACTCAGAAACTTCATGACGCTATTTCTTGGTAAGTAATCGATCGATCCAAAAAAAGAAAGAAAGTTGTGTAAATCCTGTAAACTCCTTCCAAATTCGTAATCAGCTGACTTTCTGTCCCATTTGAATATTTGTGGGGGGTTGCTACCCCCAGCACAGGGTTAAAACTTGTACGAATTATTTTTATTTATCCCCCTAGATATTAAAATGGACGTGGTTTCGAATTTTAGTCGAAACATGCATTTAGTCGAGTGTTAGGGAGATGCAAATTTTTGTTGAGACACGCTGTATAATAATATGTTATTATGATTTTATTTATTTATTTATTCAGATGCATACAGGTATAAACCCAAAACAGTATCCACTGATACATACACATATCTCCAGTTTACAAAAACAAAGAAAAAAAACTAAAATTTATAGATAATCTTAAAATATATTACAAGTAGCGGTTACATATGAAAAATTTGTTTTGTGTTCCTTTTAAAGTGAGACAAAGACATACATGAAATATCCATATCCGGGCAGTATTTATTGAAGCTATTGCTAAGCCTAGGAATGGGGGCATTTTGACCCAAATTGGTATGTTCAAAGCTTACATTGAGAAGTTGCCTATTTCTGGTATTTCTAGATGGTACATGGGAAGATACTGAGTATAGTAGTTCTGGAGCATCGTAGTAATTCCTAAGGATTTTAAACATAAAGACCAAGTCTGAGATAATTCTACGTTTTTCTAATAGTAAAATGTTGAATGTAAATTGTCAACGTTATATACACCATTCACTCTGAAGTTCAGAAATATAATTAATTTATTTTGGATTCTCTCGAGTCTAACCTTATAGAGGTTATAGCCAAGACTCCAGATGACGCTAGCAAAACTCATTCTACTATATACATAAGCAAAATATAATGATTTGATAGCTTCTTGCTTGTTGCAAGTTTGGCAAATCCTACTAATGAATCCTAACATCCTGTTACATTTGTTTATGGTATATTCGCAATGTAAATTGAAACTCAATCTATTGTCGAAGATGACTCCTAAATCCTTAATATGGTTGACCTTGTCCATATTTTGCCCTAGTAAATTGTAGTCAAACTCAATCAAATACTGATTTTTCGTAAATGAGATTGTTGAGCATTTATTCAAGTTTAGGAACAATTCGTTACTGTTGCAATATTGAGCGAATCGATAGAGGTCAGATTGGACGGTTAAGCAGTCTGTCTTTGATTTTATTTTTGAAAATATCTTAAGGTCGTCAGCGTACAATGATATTCTGGAAAATTTGAAGCATTTTTTCACGTCATTCATGATCCTGATGTAATAATTATATTATTGTGGGGTCGATTACAAAAACTGTTTTGAAACTACTGGATTCCACTCTGATTTGTCCACACCCACTCACTTCGCGATAGACCAGACATGTACATACTTCCCACCCAATTTTTGTGATCCTTGACACCTGTCGAACATATATCTTTCAGGTATCGGCTTTCAGCAGAGCGACCAAAGTTTGGAATTCCTTGCATGGGAAGTTTCATCCCGAGACTTATAACCTTAAAAAATTCAAAGTGGGTGCTATTTTTTTCTTCTCTGCCTTTCTTCACGTGATCTTCTCTGAGCCTTACGTGATATTATAAAAAGCAATAATATCGCTATCAACATTTTTTTCTAGTTTTTCCGCCTTCACTTGTAAGTGCCTGTTTTCATAATCATAATGTTATTAATGTCTTTCACTTTCTTGTGGACATGTTAATCACCAGTAGAAACAACGTTAACCACATGCAACGATAAAAGTGCTCTCTTTTCGCTCTTTTGACGAAAAGTGTCTCGACTGCCGGCAGCATTTTTTCAAATACAAGTGCAAGTGAAACGTTTCGCTTTCACAACGGAATCAGAGTAGGCGGCTGATTCAAAAATTGAAGGTCGACTTGTGACGACAGCATACGATAAATAAAATTTCCGTTTCGTTATACGTTTACACCCATTACTAAAATATGTTAATGGTATGGAGTCATGTCGGAGAGATCGGTTTATGTTCGTGAGAGGCGGTCGTACAAGACACATCTTTTGTTTGGCGGAGAACGTTAACCACAAACACTACAATGGAGGTTGCATATATTTATATGTGTGAGGGTTCGAAACAACCGCACAATTTTTAAAATCCTCACGAACTGTTAGATACTCAGGAGCATAATCATTTTTGTGAAAGGATGGAATTTTGAAAAAAATTATAGCTCTATACAGTATATCGAAAAATTGACAAACACTCTCTACGAAGGCGTAGATGGTCCACTACTTTTTATTTTTTTATACTCGCTAAATTCGACCTAGTATTTCGAAATCAGCTGATTCCGACTCATTGAGTCGGAATTCTGACACTTTCTAGCAATTAGCTAATTCTGACTTATTTAGTCGGAACTCCGACTCAGTACCTCGGTATTAGCTAATAGTATTTCGGAATTAACTGATTTCGACTTATTGAGTCGGAATTCCGACTTGGTATCTAGAAATTAGCTAATTCCGACTTATTTAGTCAGAATTCCAACATAGTATCTCGGAATTAGCTAATTCCGACTTATTTAGTCGGAATTCCGATTTAGTATTACGGAATTAGCTGATTTCGACTTATTGAGTCGGAATTCCGACTTAGTATCTAGAAATTAGCTAATTCCTACTGACTTAGTCAGAATTCCGACTTATTATCTCGGAATTAGCTAATTCCGACTTATTTAGTCGGAATTCCGACTTAGTATTTCGGAGTTAACTGATTTCGACTTATTGAGTCGGAATTCCGACTTGGTATCTAGAAATTAGCTAATTCCGACTTATTTAGTCAGAATTCCAACATAGTATCTCGGAATTAGCTAATTCCGACTTATTTAGTCGGGATTCCGTCTTAGTATTTCGGAAATAGCTGATTGTGACTTATTAAGTCGGAAATCCGACTTAGTATCTCGGAATTAGCTAATTCCGACTTAATATTTCGAAATTGATCAATTCCCACTTGAAAAAGTGGTAAATATTTGAATGGCTCTATTTTTAAAAAGGATGCTCCTGAAAATCCCAATTTCCCGTGACATTTCAAAAAACAGACAGAAATTTTCAGATTCAGAACCCAAAAAAAAGGGAGTCGAACATAAACCTTAGTTTTCAAATTTTTCACACGTCCGATTACCATTAAATTTTTCAATATATTTTCCACTTATCATGTCTCTTCCATATACTTCGTTGTCATATAGGCTATAGGCCTGACCAAGCCCTCACTTGGTGGCCCAATACAAAGACAAATTGTATTCCATGTGCACAATTTTTCAACTCTTTTCAAAACGTTCAGCTGAATGAATTTCCACGTTTACTGACAAGTTTTTTTTTTTAAAGCGAATGACCAACAACTCATTTATATCTTTAATTTCTATTGAAACGGTTCAAACTCAGATAATAATATGTCTGAACCATTTGTATCCATTTCGGGAATGTTTCTATTATAAGTTCCACATATTTTTAAGATTGATCAGTTTTAATCGATTCGAAAGTTTTCCTTTTAACTGTGGAAAATGTTTCCTAAATCAAATGATATCTATATCGAAAATTGACAGAATAAGCGAAAATGTACATACGTATTTCTTCAATGGATTCATTCACAAAGAGAAATGGAAAAAATTGAGGGTCCATCTAAAAAAACTACTTAGAACAACTACGGCTTCCAAAAAAATATTAACCGTCCTTTCTTTCCACAAGGCTCTCTCTTCTAGGGGAAAATGTTTGTAAAAAAGAAAATGAATGAAAATGTATAAGTTTTCGATTCATTTTCCAGCATGTATGGATTGTGATATCGATGAGATTGCATTTTATCATTAGTTCTGTATCATTAGAACCACTACCTCGTTATGAAAAAGGGGCAGTGGAATTTGTCAAAAAAGATAAAATCAAATGAAGCCACAACAAATAAACATACTTGTTGGGTAAAGCAAGTCAATACTTATGCAGATTTGTTTTTTTTATATGCAGATTCACACGAAAAGGAAGCCCTAAAGTGTTCAAAGAACCAAGGGTGCAACGATTGATAACAATTTAGCAGAGCACCGACCGTGAAAATATATATAGAAGAGAGACAAGTCTCCAATCCTCCTACGATGCTCGCATGAAGTGAGCGAGTCTGTGAAGGAAGAATCACCAACAAGACGGATTTGCCTTTCTCTGAATGTAATCGAGAAACTTCAATGAATATTTTCGTGCCGAATTCCATACATAAGAACTATATTCCAAGACAGGTCGTATCTGAGTCTTGTAGACAGGGAAGCCCTGTAGTGTTCAAAGAACCAAGGGTGCAACGATTGATAACAATTCAGAAGAGCACCGACCGTGAAAATATCTATAGACGAGAGACAAGTCTCTGACCCTTCTACGATGCTCTCATGAAATGAGCCAGTCTGTGAAGGAAGAACCACCAACAAGACGGATTTGCCTTTCTCTGAATGTAATCGAGAAACTTCAATGAATATTTTCGTGCCGAATTCCATACATAAGAACTATATTCCAAGACAGGTCGTATCTGAGTCTTGTAGATCTTTAGAAGCTGACGAGATGTGAAGTATTTCTTCGCACGAATTAGAAATCCAAGTTTCTGGGAAGCACCTTTAACGATCGATCTAACATGTTTTTCCCATGAGAGATTATTACTAATCGTAATTCCTGGCATCGAAATACTTGACTTCGTAGGAATAGTTACTCCAGACATCAGAATACTAGATGATGATAGATTGGCTTTCTCTGAAAAGAAACATGCCTGAGTTTTCCTAGCATTAAATTCCACCAAGTTTTTAGTTACCCCATTCTATTATTTTGAACAAGCAGGTACGGGGATTCTGGAAGATAAACTAATAATAGCTTGAATTACTTCCTAAGTTTTTCGAGTTAATAGTTTTTTGATCCGCTCCTGACACAAATTTCCTGTAGAGCTTGCGGATGATTTGGTGATGAAATTTCATGTCCAACTGTTGGAAACAAGAATCATATTGTATCCATCTGAGGTTAAACTCTGAAAAAATATAATCAGCAACCAAATCAAATCCTGTGCAAGAATTCCAACAACATATTGATAATTTTGGAATGTTAAACGCGTTTTATCCGATCATATCATAGACATCGTCCATATAGATATACTAATTCCATGGACGATGTCCTGGAAATTTGATTTCTCTGTCACACAACTGATATGGAGAGTCAACTATACCACTGGAGAAAATTTAGGTAAGAATCAAATATTACCAGATATAATACATAATGAGATATAAAAATTCAGTGAATAACAACAAATTATTATTGAAAGATAAGTAGGCATAATCATCGGCTTGTTCTTTGCTCACGTTTCGGAATATATTCATTTCGTCCTCGGGATTCGATAATGAGTTCATCTATGTTGGTAAATTCAAGAATGAGCCAATGCAGAAATTAACTCGCTAATATATTCCACCTCAATTACTGGAGATGCACCTCAATTTGTAAATTATCGACCTTGTACCCGTAAATGTCCAATTAAAGAATCTCGCGCAGAATATTCATCAGATTGTGGACGTGCTATAAATTCGAAGTTTCGTACCGATCAATATTCAAACTGGGAGATTCAGCAGCATTAGTAAATGAAATTGTTGCGAGTGATCTTACTTAATTGACACAAATCAATAAACACGGAATAAACGCATTATTGCGTTAAAAAAATTGCGAAAAGGCCCTTTAAAATTGAATTTAGTATTCAGTTTCTTCGCCGATTGAGTAGATAAGTGTTATAACTTTTATTGTTTTCGATTCGTATTCATTACTTCGCGTCAATTGTGTTTGAGTGTCGATTTAGGTAATTGTTTTGCCTAATAGCGAACGGTTCATTGACACATGGCCTTCGTATATTCTTCATGACATCTTCTTAGGCAGATCATCTCACAAGAATATTTGCTTACACATAGAATATTTCAGTGGAATTTTTGAGATGAATCATGCACGTAACCGTGACCTTTCGAAGTATAACCCAAACATCATTCCAAGAATCCACCGGTTTTCCATTTTGCCTAATATGATAATAATAATAATAGTAATAAAAATAATTTATTTATCCTTTCGGATCACAATAGTGATATAAGTCAACAACTATACAAGTATATGAGAATAATGAAGAATATTACAAGAGACTTAATAACTTAAGACGTGATAATTTCAATGATTCGAAGTTAAAATTTGATAAACACAAAATCATCAGAGTTACACATCAAAGCTAGTGCAGAGGTATTCGGACCAGTATAAAAGCATCTATCTCCAAGGAAATTTTTAACCCAGTCTTGAAAGGGAACAAAAACTTCATTTTCAATGTCTGCAGGTGAGTGATTGTAAAACTGGATGCCTTCATAAAATGGACGTTTTTCGAAAACTGTAATAGTGTGCCTTGGACTTTAAATTAGACCCCGATGCCTTGTCAAATGTTCATGATTGTCAGAAACTTGCTCAGATTTTTTCTCAAATACATAGTAAAGTGATAGATGTACACAGAAAAAAAAGTCATAATATTGTTCTGCTTAAAATATGGTCTACAAGAATCAGTACGTTTCAATTTGAAAATCTGTCTGATTTGAGAAACAAATATTGGGTTCAAATCAAGGCATAGTATACATTTAGTAATTGATGTAAATTCAACTGGAGTATTGCATAATACCCACTGTTTATTTTTTTACATACATGATCTATATGCAATTTCTAGCTCATGTCAGAGATAATGTAAATTCCGGGCAATTTTGTAGATTATAAACAGTATTTATATCAGGTACAATATATGAACGAAATATAACTGAAAATAACGAAGAAAGAATAGAAGAAAATATCGTACAGTCGACTATAAAAATGTAAGAATTACTACCAAAGCGTACAAAAACTGGCAAAGAGAGAAAAACATTACAGCTAAAATGGAAAACACAATGCTTGGAAAGTATTTGAAGCCGACCACAAAATTAGTAGAATAAGACTACAGGAATATTCTATGGATTACTATAAGAATCATTCTCGGAACCGGATAGCAATTTTTTTTAAAGCTCATTGCCCTTCACAACATAATGAAAACCAACCAAGTTCGCATGTTCACGAGAGTTTTTTTTAACTAAAAGTGGGTTGGTGCAAATATTTTCAGTTTGGCGTTTGCAGCGTCGCGAAGTTCAGACTCAGATTTCGAGTCCAAACGAATTATAAGTACTCGAGAGGTATAAACTGCTGTCAGCTCAGAAAACATCTTTCAACGTCAAAATACTATGATGATGTTCCAAAAATTATAATAATATAGGTTAATCTTTCAGATGAGTCAATCTTTCGATAACCACATAATACTATATCATGCAATGATCATGTATTAATAACTATTACATGAAAGTTGCAGACGCTACTTTTTCCACACCCGAGAAATAATGAAGAACTATAGATATTATATTTGTATTTGAATTGAACACAATAGCGGTAGTCATCCGTATTTCTTAAAGAAATTCTACAAAATTATAATTGATGGTATTACCTCGATGAAAACTATGAACATTCTATTTCTGTTTATATTGAACCTAGTAAGTGAAATTAATCCGATTTCTCAAAAATATCAAGATTATTTATAGTGCAGTTTGAGAAGTTCATTCAAGGTGGCGTTGTTGTGGAAGTAGAAGGAATATTCACATCTATTACATTATTGCTAGTCTCAATAGAGTTTTCGAATTGTATTGAAAATGCTGATTTCATTCTTAACCGAATTTGAAAGGTAGCTTTCCGCTACTGAAGCACAGAAATCCGCGAGACGAGGGCTGTATACAGGAAGGCTCCCGGCCCTCCGCTCCTCTGCTCGTCGGGGAGGGCCCCCCCCACCCCCCGCTCCCGGCCGCGCCCCCCCCCGGGCCCGCCCCCCCCAAGAAAAATCTTTCAAAAACTGTGTAACATTACAGAAATGGCCTCGAGAATGGGAAAATAATATTGCTCTTTCACTGTTGTCTTTCATCAGTTCAAAATTCAATTGAACCACATTAAGAACTAAAAACAAATCTCCACAATATATTCTCCATCATGCTTTATATCGTTTGAAAATTTCTGCAATACGCAAATAACGCAAAGCAAATGAAACAACGGCAATCGACAATGCACAATCTTGTGAACGCCAGTCGAGACTTCCTTTTGCTCTGATTCCGTAACCCAATACAGCTAAAATTATTAAAAGTAGATATCCTTGGAGGATTTCATAATAATAATCAATGCTTTTTGCTCTCAGTCTATGAGTAAGTGCCATTCACGCTTAACAAGCGACTAACGGTTCGTTACCAGGTGATCCACTTAGATTGCAACAACATTCCTATAAATGGGGTGGAGTCCAGAAAAAATAACAATGAGAAATAAAGCGAAATAGGTGAAAATTGTTTGATGGAGTACATTTTGGGCGCAGCTGTTTTGGAAAAAATACAAAATTTTCTCGATAAATAAATTGAAGAAAATTTTCTGATATTGTGCTCGTTCGAGATAGGTAGGTTGTTACATTGCTGTAAGATGTATCTGTTTTTAGAGATATCCTCACTTGGTGTACTAGTAATAGCAGTTAGTGTCTTTGATCATCCAGTAAATGGTATTTTGCCTTTCCCTAAAGGGTAGATTTGTATTAGATAGAGAATCGGATGTCTTTTTTAACAAGACCTATTTCCCTATTTGAAATAGAGTTGATAGTACACTCTGGTGTTGAAGTAATATTTGGAACGTCGTTAATGTTCTGTCGTTGTCGTTAATGTTGAGTGGTATTCGTTCGAATTTCCATTGACTATATTATCAACTTTATTGAAACATGTTGCTGAAAAAAAGAAAAAACGTTATGAAATACAAATCAAAATAGGTTATCAAATCCAGAGAAAAAGGTTTGAAATTGATTTTTCCAAAAAGGTAAAATTATTTTTTTTTGATTGATTGAAGAAAATAATGTTGGAAATCGAATATAAAATAGAGAGTCAAAAAAATTTATCAAAGATATATGAAGTCATATGAACAAATGTTGATATGAACTTTCAAGTTGAGATTACTCACGACGTTTCGATCTCTGATATACGCAATCGTCTTCGGGTGATGACTGACAACATTTCGAGGTATGATCGGTTACAAAGACTCTATTTTCCTTTGGTGGGGGAAAGCGGCGGAGTTAACAAAGAGGCGCACGTGTGCTACTTAAAGGGTGCGCTCGGTTTTCAGCGGGAAATGGATGTATTGGCGTGATACTCTCCTCCATCGAGCCGAAGTTGATTCATCCTTTGGATAAGGGGCCGTTCATAAAATACGTCACACTAAAATCAGCTTTTTTTGACCCCCCCCCCCATTTTCACGCTGTGTCACACTTTTTGTGACCCCCCCTAGAAATATTTCGTCACAAAAACTAAGACCCCCCCTGCTGAGTATGATAAATTCTAAATGATAGTACACAAATTCTGCAATTTGAAAATATTTATTTAGTTATTATAATAAAATTGAAATAAATTAATAAATATCTTTCATAACGAACATATAAATAATGACTGAATGTATCGTTGTTGAGAATATAGGCGACTTACTTGAATTTCCTCTTGAACCAGTGCTCCGCTCTGTGTATGACCTCGGCTTCAGACCATTTAGCGCTGTGATGGTTCATCTAAACATGCTTCGCTATTCTCGATTGCATGGTTTCTCCTTGTTGTGTGTTTTTCTTGTGTTCGCCCATTCTCACTGCCAATGGTCTTCTTGTTTCTCCGATGTAAGATTTGCCGCACTGACATGGTATATGGTAAACGCGGTTGTTGGTGTCGCTGTTTTCATTCGGAGGTCCAGTTTTTGTGAGGTGGCTGCGTATTGTCTTTCCTCATCGAAAAGAGACTTTGACGTTGTATTTCCCTTCTACCCTCTCGATCCAGATTCAGTTGCAGGAGTTTTTGAGTTTCGTGTTATAGATATGATTCCTCATTGAGTGCAGCCAGATCCACTCCTTTGGTAACATTAGCTTTCGAGTATGATGCTAAATTATCGTTAATGTTATTTCCGGAGAGAATTTTGGAAGAACTTGTAAGTTTCGCAATAACAGAACTGTCTACATATCCCTCTGCAACCGTGGACGACTTCCAACCACAGTGTTTTTCACTGTAATTACGACATGACTTCATCATTTCAAAATGCAATTTCTTGTATAACTGTCGAAAAAAAAACAGAAATAACTATTTTCACCCATGTATAGTGTTCAAAAAACTGGTACTTGAATGAATTTCATGATTTTAGTTTTTATAACGATAGTAGGGAAACAAATTTTTGTATTGCCTAGAGTGACGAAACAAAATTAAACTATTTGGATGCTGCAAAAAAAATTACATCTGTCTAATTCGACACTTTAATACAACTCAATGAAAAAAGTTCATGTGTTGCTGCTCTCATAGGAAATGAGAATAAGGCAGTTTAAACGTCATAATTTTGTCGTGGATCGATATTTGTTTCGAACCCAGAAAACTACGGAACAGGAATGGAATAGGGCCTTAACTTCGGTACCCCAGACATTTTGACAGGCATTGAGAATAATACAATTCGATCTATTAAAGCTCACATTATTTTTTTAGACAGTCAAGTTACCTATAGTTGAGCGAATTTCTTTCAGCCGTTGAAGGAAGAGTGAAAAAACTCACATGAAAACTATACAGTGTAAGTATAGGCAATGTAATTGAAAGTAATCATTATTTTTTTCTTAATTTTTGAAAATCAATCATTTTCGTGGAAAGCCTATTTAAATTTCAAAAAGTTTGTACCATAACTACTCAAAAGTTACGAAACAGAAAGAGATAAAATCGAGAAATAGAGAGGAATATATTCAAATAAAATGTTCTCCGCAAATGCCATTTATTATATTAAATGTGAAATATCTCGATGACGATTTAAGATAGGTAATAATGTGTGATATAAAAAAGATCTAGAATTCAATGGACAATATATGCGACCACACTGGAATACTAGGTGTTCTTTTTGAAATAATCAAAGTTAGAACCTACTTCAAATATAATCGAAAGTGTTCGGAACTTGAAACTATTTTAGCCGAAGTATGCTCAACATTATTCTCATACTGCCAGAAAATTTCCAAATAATGCTTTCGGTAATATCTATCGACGCAGTTCCTGGAGAGTTAGCTTGTATAATATTATTCCTAAACGATCCAGAAATATCTGCTGGAAATACGGCGTTGATGACCTTTTCACGTGTTGAATAGAAGTGGATATTTTGATATTTTTTATTTATTATTATTATATATTTTCTATTATTTTTTTGGATTTTTTTATTTTTTGATATTTTCATCATAATTCAGTTTGTCATGACACAAGAGCAAAAATTTCACTTCAATGCATGAATATCCTCGAATAATTATTTCAGTTTTCATACAGCTTGCTTAGTTTTCGACATAATGAAACAGTTTTTACAGAATTTGGTATTATTGCTTGCAAACCCCTAATTTTCAGAGCGTTCTTCGTGAAGCTTTTTTCTTCCATTACCCGAAATATTCAGGAGATTCTTCGCCTATTGAACGTTTGTTTTCAGAAATTTTCAGCTACTCACGCACGTACTCTTCTTATCAGGATGAAATTGAAAATCAGAGCATGAAAACACGAGCGCAGCAAATCGTTTCTTGATTTAATTGGTCATGAAATTTTAATTGTAACTCATCATTGCCCATTGTTCTCGATTGACTTTCAACTAATCGCAGACAGTTTTTACTTTTCGGATTATGTTGTTTCGAAGAGTCAGGTGTGCGTTAGAAAAATGTTCGGAATAGCTGACCTGAAATTCAAATTCTTCAGCGTGAAATTTTACTTTCCATTTACGATAATAATTATGAATGAGTAGTAAATGTATGATACGGTGCATCATTTTTGGTCTGTGATTGGCAATTGTTCGTATTTCAGTGGTATTTACAGTTACCAAATATATAATTTTCCGTAATACGAGTATATTGTTTTGAAATCTGAATTAGCCAAGTGCATTATCGTCCAGTCACAATAAAGTTCTTTCCTTTCTGTAAAGTTGTGTAAACAGCTGTTTTGTCAGACTGGCACGATTTATCAGCGTGCAGAAAGATTGAGACATATCTATAGGGTGTTATGATACTGAATGACCTAGATCATTCAAATTGAATCAAAACGAAGTCAGATTTGTTTTCTTTTATGTCAGTAGACTGGGACTGTCTTCGAATGTTTTTTTTTTTTTCGATTTTCCTTGGAGAACAGTCTGGTTTTCATATGTTGATCCCACTCTGTGTACTCAATGAATCTCTGACACCATCATTCTAGAATTGGAGACGTTTATTCCGAGTAGTACAAAGACGCCACAGTCTGAGAAAGGTTCAATAGAAGCTGCTCTGAGCATGTCACATTCAAACAAGTGGCGTTCAATCACTAGCTCCAAAATCCAGGTTTAGAAACAAGATTTGAGTATGTTATGGCAAGAAATGGTTGTAGTGAAACAACTGAAGCTGCTTGAAAGGCACATAATCATAGAATTTGATCAAAACTTGTTGAATGTCCAAACGGTTCTCGTTCCTTTTGGTCATTTACTGAAGCTGTCGCTAAAAACTTCATTATCAGCTTATTTCCTCCTTTAACCAAAGGGGACGGATCACAACTCACCAGTGCCCAACAAAAAGCGAATATATCTGCTATTAGTTTGTTGGAAATTCTATTTCGGACTCATCGATCGAGAAAAGAAACTTCGAATATGCCTGAAATAATTTGTCACCAAAAAAAATGGGAGAAATACGTCAATGAACCTTAACAAGGCTTCCGATTCTGATGGAATCCCAGCAATTATTAAGTCCTGGAAAAACAGTCAGAGTTTAGCCACTTCATAAAAAAGGGAAGAATTTTTACCTTTTATTTATAAACGAATTGTATTGCTTTCTAGCATTTCCAAAGTCGAGGAAAAGGCAATCAATATGAAGCTTATCTGGAGAAATCAGGAATAATAAATGATCGGCAGAACAGATTTCGCCATCAAAGATCAACCACTGACTTATTGGCGTATGTTTCGCATGTTTGCATCGGAAAACTCAGAGAAACGTTAGCTGTTGCATTCGACTTTTCAGAAGCGTTTGATCGATTTAGGCATCGGGTGTCCTTTCTAAACTGCCGATTTATAATAATTTACCTTCCCAACTGTGAGCTTTGTTGAAGACTTTCTTGTCGGATAGGTCTCTCCATATATGGTTGTTGATGGTGTATTGTCTGATACCCTCTCAATAGATGCAGGCGTTCCACAGGGTTCAGTACCGGCGCCCACTTAGTTCTGCTTCATATCAATGATTTACTGGAAAAAATATTTAGTTCAGTGCATAGTTTTGAGGACTACAGTACTCTCCATACTAGTTTCTCTTCCAGAGTTCCCATATCAGCACGAGAAACAAAAATTCAAAGAGGCATTAGCGTCAATAGTATCAACGATGACTTGGCGAAAATAATAAAATGGGCGTGCCCAAAATGGGGTACATAAATTTGGTGGATTCAAAGCTGGAAAAACCCAAGCATGTCTCTTCTTAAAGACAGCTGATCTATCTTCATCTATTATTCAGATCTTAGAAGAAACAATTCCCATGAAGTCAAATCTCAATGCGAGTAATTAGACAGAGGTGCTTCCCAGAAGCTTGGATTTCTTTTTCGTGCGAAGAAATACTCCACTTTCCATCAACCTCCAATGATTTACAAGGCACAGATACGTCATATCTTGGAATATAGTTCTCATGTATGGGTCTCGGCATCAAACCATTCATTGAAGCTTCGTGATTCTATTCAGAGAACAGCAATCCGTTTTGTTAATGATTCTTCGCTCACAGACACGCTCACTTCATTGTAGAAAGATCGGAGGGAGATTTTTGGCCTGCCCTGTATAATGTTTGAACAGAATACAATCTAAATGCATGTAAGTCGGTTATCTGAATGCAACTTTTGACGGTATCTGAATTTTGACTGTTTAACCTCTCAAAAATTTTCTATTTGTTGCACACTCTATATGGACTTGAATGTATACCAAAAAGTCGAACGCGGAATATGCAGTCGCAGTCGTATATTAGATCGGTTTATCCAATCGTAGGGAGTTGTATTGCAGATACATATCTTTCTATCAGTTCCTGATAATGACTTCAATATTGTAGTCGAATTGTCGAACTCTTAAACATCTCGCACACGGAATACTTTCCAGTAAGACTGTTTTTCATATTCAAAATTCCGTTGAAACATCCATTTCAACACTACATCCGAACAAGCAGGATTTCTTCGAGAGCGACGAAGAACCTGATCGATCAAGGTAAATTAAGAAGAGAACTTTCAACGACTGCTTTGCTTATCATTTCCGAGATTATTTCATTTCGAATGATTATGAATAATTCATTACATTTTATAAAGACCTCATTAAAAGTTTCCTTCCTCTGTTCAATAAGTATTCAAAATTATTTTTCTTTTACCATTCTGAAACTTTTCTCAGAGATCAATTACCCTAACACCAAACTGATATTTTTGCACTCGACGCGCGTTTCGTTAACAGGGTTACCATCTTCAGGAGAAGAAAATTGAAACTAAATCTGAAGCTGGAGTTAGTTGTTTATATACCTAAGGATTTTTGGTCCCATATGGACTTTGTTTGTTACTATTAATTATTCAAAATAATTTCTCGATAATGAACTAGTGCAGTCCTGCGAGGTTTGTTGATCCGTCATCTGTTGTTATTGATTATTCTGCTTACTTTCTCAACAATAAATTGAAGAGCGGGCTGAAAGGGGTAGGTCCCTTGTCACCATTCATGCTGTTTTTACGTTTTGCTATTTCTAGATTCTCCCATGCATCGAGTAGTCTTGTGTCATGCACATGCTTGATCAGTTTCAGATTGCTTTCAATAATTTTGTGGTCATTGTCTAGAGCGTGTTGGGCGACACTGGATTTTTCTACGCTTCTGTATTTCATGTGTGCAATTTGCTCTCTGAAACGGGTTTTAATAGCTTGTCGGCTCTGGCCTATGTATTTGTTGTTGCAATCCAGACAACTGATTTCGTAAATTCCCGTCTTCTCTGAGTTTTCTAATTTATCTTTTGGGTTACCAAAAAAGCTGTTGTAATTTGTAAGAAGTTTTAAAATGTAAAAACAGCATGAATGGTGACAAGAGACCTATCCCTTTCAGCCCGCTTTTCATTTTATGGTTGAGAAAGTATTCAGAATAATCAATAATAATAAATGACGGACCAACAAACTTTGCAGGTAGTAACTGCACTAGTTCATTATAGAGAAATTAATTAGAATAATTAAGAGTAACAAACAAAGTCCATATCGAACCAAAAAACTTCAGGTATGTAAACAACTAATCCTAGCTTTATATTTAGTATCAATTAAATTAAAAATAATTTCAATATAAATTCTTATTTTTTCAGATAGTGGTAGGTTACAAACCCAAAAAACTACAGAACAAATATCAATTTTCTTATGAAGATGCTAACCTTGTTGTTGTCATATATTCATAAATTTTAACTATTATTTCATTATATATTATGTATCTCAACTTTTATACTGTTATATACTCATATAAATGTATTTCTACGATTATATTGAATAATATCAATGTTCAAACTCGCTTGTTTATATTTATCACACTTGACACTGTCATATCTTTACTATTTTATGTGTATGTATATGTGATTGTATTGTATATTTCCATAATATTTTAGTATAATTGACTTTTTCCACGCTGTAAAGTCTCTGGAAATAAAATTGATTTGATTTTGATTTGAAAAGCGCGTCGAGTGCCAAAATATCAGTTTGGCGTTAGGATAATTGATATCTGAGAAAAACTTTCGACTTTTACATCAAAGGTTCTCATCGTTTATTTGTTACCGTTCTCACAAAAACGACTAAACTGGGTTTGGCGGAGATATGATGTAGGGTATGCAAAACAATAATTAAGCTTTTAAATATTTCGAAATGGGAAACATAAATCTAACGAAACCCATTTGAAATTTATTGGTTTCGGTCACTTATTGACAATTTCTCTTTCGTCGTTCGACCACTTAACATCTGAGGCGTATATTATTATTTATTAATATCATTTCACTTTCTACCAAGTTCATTGTATTTTCTGACACACGCACCATAGAGGTCGAGAATGTTCAAAGAAGGATTTAATTGAATTAAATGTTTCCGCATAACTGGATTAGAATTTCACGTTGAATAATTTTCACTTTTTCGTAATATCCTCACCACAAATATTGAATTGTTAATAGTCAACTGAAAAAATTAATGGTTTGTTGAATAATTCTTTCTATTCAATGAGATCGGTCATCATCATCTGAAGACGATTGCAGAAACAGCTTTAATATTTTTGCGCCATAATTAGTTTTTTGTTGATTTGTACAATTTTCCATAATTTTCTATATGATCTCTGATTTTTTATGATTTTTCTTATTTTTTTCTTAAACTGGATAGACACAGAGGTAGCTTTCAAAATGGTGACACAAAATCTACGTATGCATCTCACGTCATTACAGAGGGATATGAATTTGAAATCCTTCATTTCCAAGGAAAGGGTTTCAAACTCAATATCTTGGAGAGTTTGGAAATTAATTAGTGTAAACATTCAAAGTTCTGTTTGAACGTCATTTTTTTGTGGTGGATCAATATTTGTTCCGTAGTTTTTTGGGTTTGTAACCTACCACAATCTGAAAAAATAAGAATTGATATTGGAATCTATACAAGTATAGGAGGGCAGATATTCAATCTACCCCGAAAAGTTGCTGCGTCTGTTGAAAAACAGTTTTTTCTGGATAGAACAAGTCCAATTAGTCAGCAACTTCTCGTATAACTCAAATTTTGCTATCAAAAAAATAATAAGGACTGATATTTATGAAAATACTCATCTGTTAACGTTTCGGAAACTAAATCTGTTTCCGTTCTCAAAACTTCTAGGCGAATTCCTTTTCAAGTGCAAATACCTGGTAAAAATAGTTTTCGTGATTGACATTTGTCAAATTATTTCACATTTGACTTAACATTTTGTCCTTCAAGAGGGGCAGCCATCCGCGATCCATATCAAGCGAACTCAAAGATATGCATTCTTCACCAGACAGCATGATGAAAACAAATTCCTTCAATTTTCGTTTCTTGCCATTGCTTTCTTTCGTTAAAATTATAACGAAAAGGAAAGGAAAGACTATTTTTTTTTAATATCTGGGAGAGTGAGTTCAAGTCTCAAATCCGAGAAAAAAAATAATTTTCGTTCCTCTAGATGCAGCTACTACTCCAAATATCGGTGCATTCTAGGAAAATACAACTTTCAAAATTAAATAAACGGCATCTCGCTATTATCTTCACTTCCATTTATTATCGGGTTGGGATATTTTCAATATCTCTCTGAATAATATTCAGTATAAGTTTGAAATTTCCATTTCAATAATTCTACATTTCTCATGGAAGCAATCGCTTGAATTTTGTTGGTATTACCCATTGCATAGTGGTGACTGCATAGTTTAACAGATCTTTGTTTTTCTCCATTCCAAAATGAAAGAGCAAAACTCACTCTTTTCACAATTTCCACAAGCGTTAATTACATAATTTTTTCTAATTTCGACAAATAAAGTGGCACTTTCCGAATCTGCCGAAATTTTCAAAACGCTGTTCTTCTGATAATCAGTTATAAATTGGATGACTTTTCATCACTCGGTTACGAAAAGTGAAACAAAAGCTTTCATTCCGATGAAATCACACATGAAATCATTCATATGTTCATTGAACTAAAGAATAATTAATTTCAGGTAATTATTTTGTGTTGAAGGTTGAAGACGTTATTTTGTAGAGGTTAAATCTTTCATTCGTAGTTTTTTGAGTTTTCAACATTCCGAAATCGGAGAAAAAATAGAATAAATACTGGAATCAATTCAAGTGTAGAAGGACAGATTTTTCATCTACCCAGATGCAAAATCGTAAACTTCTCGTAAAGGTCAAATACGAAGAAATCAAAAAAGTTGTTTGATACACTCAGGTTCTTATCAAAACCACAATATCTGAATCACTATAATGATTATCAACACATGTATTGCCATTGACTATTTGGCATAGAAACTTTATAGTGCTCTTTTCTCTATACTATCTTGATGTGAAATTTATATATTCCCCTCTACAAACATCTACTTTCCCAATTATCTTTGTATCCAGAAAATATTCGAATGTCAAAATGTTACACAAAAACCTCTTGCTATAGTCTTCACCTTCTCACCAGCTTGTAATCCTTCGGATTGCTTTCATAAATTTTTATTAGAATGTAGTATTTTGAGGATCTTCAACCTCTTGGCCCCGTTTTCCATAAGAAATTTCTCTGGAAACTTGCTCTCTGGAGTTGTTCCAAAAAATCATATTTTTTTGTTTTCCATTGTTATTAAACAAACTGTTTCGAGTGGTTTTTGAGTTTTCATTTCCTTCATTCTTTCAGAAACTCGTTCAAATCGTCACCATGAATAAATAATCAATCGGACATATGCGAAGCGAAAGTTATGAAATGCAATTTGTTTCTGAGAGCACTTGTGTTTTGCATAAATATTCTCATCCTGCTCCGTAATATCCTTCAATAGTATTTCACGCTTTCTAGCCAATTAATTTGTCGACTATTTACAGTTCATTGAAAAACGCTACTGAAAATTTTTTGTACTTCATTTATATCTCTGTATACTCTTAATTGATAAATATACGTCATATTCGCTAGAAAGAAACTAACAACCACATACATTCAAGACAGAAAAGGGAATTATTTGAAAGTGATGTTTAATCTTAGTTCCTAGCTAAGTATTTCACATTCTCAATATACAGGGTGGCCACTTTTTCAAGGATGTCCTTTTTGCTATTCGCTTACCATTTCCGATGAACTTGATGTCATTGGTTGCTCTTCCGCTTTTCATAGATCGTCCTGGGTTTTGTAGGTCTTTTTTTCACTCCAAAACAGATGGACTGGAAACAAAGATCGGTTTTTCAAATCGCTCAGCGTTTCTGAGGAATCTGATATTAGAAATGACGAAATTGGGTACTTCTACATTTATACAGTTCGTGCTCTATTTTCTAGCTCATAGTTCCACTCTGGAATAGGTAGGTTGAGGACGAAAAGTTTGCCTTTTCTATTTGCTTACCGTTTCTGATGAATTTGCTGACAGAAATGATAGAATATGGTGCTCTTCCATTGTTTGAGGGCTGTAGCTCATGATTTTGCTCCAAAACAGGTTGGTTGGATGGAAAGTTCGATTTTTTCGATTTGCTCACCGTTTCTGATGAATTTGATATCAGAAATGATGAAATTGAGTAGTTTCTCATTAAATACCGAGTGAAACAATTTACTCCTCTGTATCTTCGTTGTTATTTTATACGGATTTTTTAAATTAAGTACTTTGACTTGATGTCATGAGTGCAAAAAGTATAAAACCATTTATGACCCCCGGAAGCACATCGATTATTCATATTTCAAAAGGAAAGTATATTATTTTTCAAAAATTACGATTCTGTATAAAATTAGATTTCCAATGATATATCTCAATGTACTTCCATTTCAAAATCTGCTGATACAATTGAGATTGTATAGAGAATAACTTTTTGTATTTCCCTTGTGACGGAACATTTTCATGAAAGTATACTATATATATGTAACAATAATTCATGCCAAACTCTTGAACAAATTTTTTTTTCATACTAAGTATTTTAATAAAACAATTTTTTTTCCATTGTTCAACATCAAACGATTTTTAAAGTTGATTAGAAACTCCAATAGATATTGAAATATAAAACATGAATTTTCAACAAACTTCAAGAATTTATATCATGGCATCTTGAAGAAATAAGTGACTTGATATGGAAAGATAAAAAAAATGAATTTCAAAAATACTCAATCTGCAAACAAAATCTTGTTCAGGAAGTTCCGCTATGAATTATTGATACATGATATTGTTCAATTTTCTATAGCATACTTTCACGAAAATGTTACGTTACGAGGGGTATACAAAGAGTTATTTTTTATTAAATCTCAATTATGTTAGTATATTGTGAATTGAATGTATTATTGTGATATATCATTGGAGGGGTAATTATATACCTAATCGTAATTAACAAAAAAATTATTTCCACTTGTAACAAGACAAATGGATGCGCTTGTGGTCAAACACGAAGAGTCATATATTGTTTGATACTTGCCAAATTGTACATTCATGATATCAAATAGAAGTACCAGATTTAAAACATTTATAAAAAATCACAACTAAGATACAAGAGAGTAAATTGAATCGGGGTCACCCGGTATAGTTTGTGCTCTATTTTGTAGCTTATCATTTCACTCCAAAATAGATAGGTGCAGAACGAAAAATTCGGTTTTCGCGATTCGCTCAGCATTTCTGATGAATGTGATGTCAGAAATTATAGAATTGGGTGTTTTCCCCGTTATTTTAGGGTTTTTATGTATTTGTAGCTCATGATTACACTGTAAAATAGGTGGGTTGATGCGATTCGCCCACTGTTTCTGCTGAAATCGATGTCAGAAATGATAATTTTGCGTAATTTTTCATAATATAGTTTCTGCTAGAATTTTGAGCTCATGATTCCACCCAAAAATAGGTAGTTTAAGGACGAAAAGTTCGTTTCATACGGTTGGCTTACCATTTCACTTGAATTTGATCAACAATGATATTGAAACCTCTGACGTTAGAATTGAAAACTTTTTGTTGATATCTATTAGCCTAACACACAACTGATATTATTTGCACTCGATGCGCGTTCCGCTAATAAGGTTAGCATCCTCAGGAAAAAAATTGATACTATCAGTATTATAGTCAACTGAAACACGAGTTTGACTAATCAAATGGAAATATTCAATGACGCCAAACAGACACTAACAAACAGGATATCAAGTATTGAAAAAATTAACGACAACGTTCAATGTTATAAATCCTGACAACTTCGAAAACATACATGGTTAGATGAGAATACAGGGAGTTGTTACCTACCTTACCTTTCTTGATGAATTTGATGTCAGAAAGAATAGTTGCTTTTCCGTTATTTCCGGAAGAAGTGCGTGGTTCGGAAACTTAAACAATAAAAAGTGTTTTACTCTACTCACTTCACCTTAAGAAATAAAATAATTCCTGTGACGTCACTCGTAATGCTGACTATTTGGTCAGAGGAAATCACCGATTTTGGCAATCCTTGTGACGTATACAATTGCTGAGAGGACCTGTCCGGTTGTGAAGATAACGATCTTTCGTGTTTCTAACCATCATAGGTGTGGCGCTTCGAACTGTCCGAGATGACCGGAGAAAGTGGTGCTTGCATAGCTACCGCCGCACCGGACCATGACACACTTCAGCGGAAATAATGTAATTTTGTTGCTTCGGAAGGTCGGTCTTTGAACGGACCCGTTAGCGTAAGTAGGCTGAAATTGATGCATGTCATGAGTGTAGCAGGAAAATAATTTTTCTACAACCACACACCAAAATACGCTTTTCTTCATAGTTTTACCACAGAATATCGGAACTACACAGAAGCGAAAGTGAAGTCGGCACATTTGATGTTAAGGGGACAAATTTTAGTATCCTTGAAATCATATCTTGAGTGAAATCATGCTTCGAACACTGAGAAAAGTTCATCACTAAAATAAAAACTTGCTACAAACAGAAAACTAATTGAAAACGACATCAGTACTTCATGAAGGTGTAAACGGTTGAATGTTTTGATGAATAATTTAAAGAGGCATTCCATAATTTTCTACACGTTATCCAATCATCATTGATGAATAAAATACCATTACCTTCCTTGGTGAAGTAATGAACACAATATAAATTTCATAAGTTACAGTGACAAGTATCATTCATATTCAATGGCGGATGTGATCGAGCAATGGAGCTTTCCTTCGATTCTGTATAGTTCTGATTTCTGTGGTTTTACGTTCGCAAACATTTGACATAAGTGTGCCGCAAAGTAACGTTTCTGGGCCATGAAGTGACATTTCTGTGGCAAAATCCATTGCTAGGCGACGGAACAACATCCATCCAATCATTTGAATGTCAACAAATGTCAAGCATGAAATATTTGTATAATATTTTTGTCCCAAAAATTTTTAAATGAGTGGGAAATATTGAACTGAAATGGATAGCGACAGTGCTGAAATGCACGGCTCATGCAAAAACTTCATATTCGTGGGAAATGACTAACTATCATTCCTTGTTCGTTGAACAATATAGTATTACCATATAATAGGGTTGGCTTTCATTACCTATACAGCACGAATATTCGGAGAATTTTCTTACAAAATAAATAAGACAGTGTTTTCGCATCCATGATAACGTAAGTGGAAATTATTCATTGTGTGTTTCTTACTGTACAGTTCATAAAACTGCTAGCCTGAAGAAGCTATTATATAGTGAAACGCACATTGTGGCTTTGTAAGCTGTTCATCGTAAATCAGGCAATGAAGTGGTTTTGATTTACATTAGACACTCAAATATTAAAAAATATTGTGAATATTAAAAATCTTATAATGACATTATGATGCCTTGGGACGTGAAAAGTGAAGTTAAGATAAGATCTTAGGAAAAATGTAAAACAAGAAAAAATGAAAATTACGATTTCGAAAAAAATATGAAGAATAACAAATGGCATTTTGGTACAAAAAGCATTACCTGTGGGTGATCTTAAATTTTTTGAAGTATACTTGCTATTATCATGATTAGTTTTTGGGTTGACGTGACATAATAAAAATAATGTAGAAATGAAATTGCAATCTATCCATGTGTCAAATTGCAAACTTCTAGTCTACTCCAACAAAGACTCCTAATTTTTTCAGATTGTAAAAAGTTACCAACCCCTAAAACTCAAAAGTGAAAATTAATCCATCGTGGAGAATTACTTTCGAACAACTGATGGAATTGGCAGAAGTTTTATGAAAATTTACAATAACTTTATCACGTGATTTTCGATAGAAAGTTTACGAAACTACTACACGTGTTTCACTTCACGATAGCTTCTTTTGGCGTGTTATAGTACTGAAATGGCTTTGAAACAATGGAAGTTGCACAAGAATGCAAACGCTCAACTGATATTTGCAAAAGTGAAAATTCCAGAAACCGAAATTAAAACACAGTACTAGAGAAAGGGTCATACTAATGACGATTATCATCAACGGTAATTTAATTATTGAAAAAAAACAGCGTATAGTTATATGAAATCAATAAAAATAAAAATGAAAACATCGAAATCATACGGAGATATGATCGAGAATGAAATCATAGTTGTTCTTCATTAACCCCTATTGAACGAACTTCAACGGTCCGTTTCAATTTCAGAGCACTGAGTAGTTTTATTGAAGCTGCATATATGGCTTGTGAAGTCTGCAGGTATCTTTCTTCGTTGGTAGCTATGTAGAGAAGTCGATGCCTGTTACCAGTTTTGATGAAGACATCTACGAAGTGTTCGAAGGGATCAGTACAGAAACGCAAGCTGCTTCGCCCAATCATTCTAGTCTCGATATCGACGGCTCCATTTAAAATGCTGACTTCGATCAAATCTCTTGGATTTCGCCACTTCCTGTACTTTTTCCTTGCAGCGTCCCTTTCCTGCGTCAAGTATCTTAAACGAATAAGCAAATAATATATCTCCGGCACTTCTTCTTCGACGCACTCGTCGCAGCTTTCTTCATCGTTTGTTTGATTTTGGTAACAGGTGAAGAATCTTGCGTGAACAAAGTGTTTCATCTTGGATAATACCGATTTTATGAACGAGAAGTTACTCATTATG
This sequence comes from Zygogramma bicolorata, assembly GCA_032362365.1. Taxonomy (NCBI): domain Eukaryota; kingdom Metazoa; phylum Arthropoda; class Insecta; order Coleoptera; family Chrysomelidae; genus Zygogramma; species Zygogramma bicolorata. Next base: position 125,009 of record JAVJAQ010005204.1, read on the forward strand.
AACTCGCAGTAAAGAGTGTAACACGACAAAGAGATTTCTGAAGGTGACTGAATAAAATTTCGAGTTCATTCTCAATCTTCTCATTCGATAGATAATCCAAGATCCAATACACATCAAACTTCCTTAAATACAGTTGATGTATAGGTATGATTCGCAAAGTTGGAGTTATTATCTACTTATAAAGGGGATCCTAGGAATTTTCAGGTAGAAGACAGTTCTAGCTACCTCTTCCAACGCCTGGTTTGGGAATGGGTTAAGAAGCGTACAATTTTTTTATTTTTGATATAAGTTACTAAGAAGACTACAAGAAGTAGATATAGAAATGTTTTGTCATACCAATTTTATATCGTCTAGTTACGAAAAACAGCAACTGATCAAATCATTCATAACCTTTATTAATGAAATAACATAATATCAAATCAGAGTGTCTATAACAATATAAAATTTCTACCTTTTTAATCTTTTACGTGGGTACCAAGCATATTCTCAAGTTCCTGTCCAGATACCATGAAGACATCTTAGAAAAACCTTAAACTTATCTTATCCAAGACATTTATGATGTCCTGAAGATGTACATGTGAATCTTTTACATATTCTTGAAACGTCTCAAATAGACCGCGGGCATATCTGACAGACGACAGTATAAATGACAGTTGTAATCCAGCCTGCTGGACAAACAAACGGATTTACAAATGCTTATTGTACATTTGGGTCATATTTCAAAATATGTTTTCTCGATAATAACTCAATTTCGAGCGATAATGATGTTTCAATCTGTTGATTCCCTTTTATTTTTGACAATAGAAAGAATATTAATTAATGATCTTGCTGTAAGAGACGTGAATTGTGGATTCAAGCAACAAGAAGAGCAGATTTAAGTAGTGATACTGTGTACGTTTCTAAAGTCAAAATTGGCTAAAGAGGAGGAGGAGTTTCTAACAAAACAGGAAAATTATAGAGAAAATAAATAGCTAATATGTCAAATAGTGGGGGAAGGAAAATTTCAAAATGTCTTCTCTGAACAGCACTTTTAGACTTTTTTGGCTGGCATCCTTTTGATGACCCGTACTTAAAATATTTGTTCTACTTACGGTAATTAGCGATTTTGATATCGCTCTTGACGATTAAAGTCTTCTTTGCCATGGAAGAACCATACATAAGACAGTAAAAATGTTTCAGCGAGATCACCAAAGTATCTAAGCAACACCGTTTCGATATGTTGTGCGCAGTTTTCTGTCAATCAGTTCAGTAATTTGTCTTCTTTATCGTAGACGTCTCTTGCTTTCTTCGGAAGTTGTGTATTGCTTTCTCTGCTTTTTTTCGCAATTCGTCATGAATTCCAGAACTTTCCTGCATTATGACTCAAGTCTGACAGCTAGCAGAATTTGTTTCTAACAAATAAACACAGGAATCCCATAGCAAAGATTACAATCAAATTATAATTAAGTGCATTTCGTTTTATTTTTTATATTTACACATTTATGTTGTCAATAACGGACTAGTATGACATGAATGTTTTTATGAACTCCTGAGGACAGTGCAAAACAATTTTTGAGAATGTGTCTATATCAGCAAGAAAACAACACGATGGAATGTTCAGAAATCAAATCATTGTTTTCCGTAATTGACCTGCTCTAAATAATCTACGATGGTCCGTTTGAATTTCAGAGCATTCAGTAGCTTTCTTGAAGCTGCGTGTATAGCGCGTGACTTCTGCAGGTACGCTCTTTCATTGGTGGCTGTGTAGAGAAATCTATTCTTATAACCACTTCTCACAACGACAAAGATGAAGCTTCTGAAAGGATCAACTCGCGAGTGCAAACTGCTCTGAACAATCGTTCTAGTCTCGATGGCCACTGCTTCATTCAAAATGTTGAATTCTATCAAATCTTCTGGATCTTGCCGCTTCTTGTACCTTTTTCTTGCAGCGTTCTTTTCCTGCGTCAGGTATTGTAAATGGTTGAAGCAATAATATATCTCTGACACGTCTTCTTCGGGACAGTCGCTGAAATTATCTCCTTCGCTTGTTAGATTTTGGTAGCAGATGTGGAATCTTGCGTGAATAATGTGCTTCATTTTGGATACTAACAATTTTATAACACTGAAGTTATTCATTATGAACTTGCACTCTAGAATTTGATACGACAACGTTAGCTTGGAGCTGCAATAGCAGAATTGATTTATAAAGATAACTGAATACAAATCAGAGTTTATTCTAAATCTTCTGAATGGCTAAATAATCCTACTATCCATCGTTGACTGGTCAGAGCCATATCGATCTGTGAAACTTCCTCAGATCTAATGATTTTTATATAATTCGCAAATATAGTCATTACAGAATTATAGATTGGCTCTTGGAATTTATCAGGTAGGGATGAATGGCCTTACCTGTAATCTCTTCCAGAGGCGAATCGGTTTTGGGTTCAGGAAAGAACAGCTATTCTATTTTCAAGCGTAAGCTACTATGCGGAATGCGTTAAAAAAGTACATGATAGTATATTACGTAATAAGTAGTCTATTACGCATGAGCAAAACTTGTGAACACGAGGCATCAGAAGAGCACGGCAATTCACGGGTGCACGTACCTAGCCTTATCCTCGAGTTGCGTACTGTATGTTTTACGTTTTCTATTTCCACTAGGCTTGTGCGGAATTTTCTGCTGGTGTAGCACTAATCTTTTCGTTATCTATCATTTTCAATGATCAACGAGACATCGGATGACAGCGAGTAAGGTAAAACAATTTCTTGCTTCATAGATTCAACTGGATACAATACACAAACTGTTAAACAATAAATTACCTAAATATATCATAAACGTGTATTCTAAATGAGCCATTACCTAACATATCTGTCAAATATGTAACGAACGGTTGAAAATTGTGGGATAGGAAAAATAGCTATTCATGTAATCAGTAGAAAAAACCTAGATTGTGTATGACGAACTTAATTTTCACAGAACGAAAGTAGCGAGTTATAACCCAGCGTGAGATATACAAAACACGATTTTCAATCGTGTCACATACAAGATTTTTTTCATTGGAAATATTCTCTTATAATTTTTGAATAGTATAAATAATGTCTACTCCATGGAATTTTTCAAGTTTGTTTACCATTTCTCTTATCAGTTTGACGTCTTACACAAGTTTGTAAACTTTTACTGAGTGTTTGCTGGAAGGAAGAATATGAAATAGTGATTTGAGAGTAATCAAGCTTATTGAAGGATACGGAGAAGTCGGTAAAAAAACGCTCTACATTTTATCCGAAGAGTCTATGGAAAACAATGATTAACGCTTATGGAAACTGTGGAATGCGAGGTAAAGATGAGTTGTCTTGTTTATTTCAGATGGAAAAATGGAAGAAAATTCCGACGCAAGTCACCATTCAGTGTGTTGAGAGAAAGTCATTTGAAATTGCACACTAAAAATATTCCAACCCAATAAAAGTTGTCGAATGATAAAAAGACTAAAGCAAACATTTTGGAAATTTGGTGATTCCAGACTGCAATGTTGATCTGTATAGTTTGTAGAAACTGTGACGCTCTTTCTAAGCTCCTGTCACTTTGGCGCCCTGGTCAAGGTTCTTCTCGGGCGCCACCTTCTGTTTAGAGTGTGAAGGACACTGCTCCGAGCAGCTTCAGTGGAGTCAAATAATTCCAGGGGTCACGAGATGTTGAATATTTGAATACGTAATTTACGACCTGGTAATTTACTGCCAGGTAAGGAGTTTATCAATAAATCATAAGTAACTTCGGACAAATGTATAATTTATTATCAACTCAAACAACACGTTCAACAAATATCGTGCAAGCACACAGTCAAAACGGGCAAAGCAAGAGAAAGCAAGCGGGTCTTACGGAAAGTCGAAGCTATGATCTAAGCGATATATTACAGTGTTAAGCGGCAAGCTCTACGGTATCGGTTAAAGCTCTGTCTACGGTGGTACGACCCTCAACCAATACAATATCAATTCTTTGTACCCTCTAGTTTACAAAACGACCTCTCAGTTCCGATTTTTCAATCTATTCAAGGAAGTAATTGATAATGATGGTCTAGAGCTTTCTGTCACCCGAGTTGTTCACAACAGGTCCAGAAAACTCTCCTCAAGGCTACCAGTGTGAAGTTAGCGGCCAATTTTCAGCAGCCAAACCTACGGAAACACCCGAACAACCATAGGCGTCGGTGGCTGCTGAACAATTTTTCTAGAAGGGTCACGAAAAATCAATTCACGTTTTACCGTGCGATGATTTTATCTCACGTAACGATCCTTGTTGAGAAAATAAAGGCTATACGAATATATGAATTATCAATCCAGAATATCAGGAACTATGTATCATTTTGACAAGAATCAGAACCGACTCGGGATGTTGAGGAATTTATATATTCTCAATGAAATATTGGTTATTTTGAAGCAGTGGATGGGGAAGTAAATTTGATGGATAATAAAATAATTTTATTAGAAAATATTGTTTTCCTTTCTTTGACGCCCGGTATCAACTCTCAAATCACGTGATAGTATTGATATTATGTGCTTCGATAATGATCAGAAACTGAGTTCCTTAGGATGGGGGTGAGGGAGTTATTTCCTCGGAATAATGCTAAAAATAATTGAAAAGAATAATACTAGACATTGAGCAACGGAGTATCACATCAAAATGAATGAAAAATTACCCAAAAATGTTCGACAGTCCCATATATCAATAGACGATCCCCTTAGCGAGGGGATGGTAAAGTAAATTTGGTGAATTTAAAAATATTTTTCTTTGAAAATATTGTTTTCCTATCTTTGACGCGCGGTATCATCTCTGAAATTACGTGATAGCATTGATATTATGTGCTTCAATGATGATCAGAAACCCAGTTCCTTAGCAAGGGGGTAAGGGGGGTATTTCTTCGAAATATTACTGAAATTAATTTAAAAAATCAATCTGGATATTTAGCAACGGCGTATCACATTAAAATGAATGAGAAATGTCCCGGGAATGTTCGAGAGTCCCTTATATCAATAGGCGATCTCCTTAGCGAGGGGATGGTAAAGTAAATTTGGTGAATTTTTGAATAATTTTCTTTGAGAATATTGTTTTCTTATCTTTGACGCGCGGTATCATCTCTGAAATTACGTGATAGCATTGATATTATGTGCTTCAATGATGATCAGAAACCAACTTAGCAATGGGGTAAGGGGAGTATTTCTTCGAAATATTACTGAAATTAATTTAAAAAAATCAATCTGGACATTTAGCAACGGCGTATCACATCGAAATGAATGAAAAATGACCCAGAAATGTTTGAGCGTCCCATATATCAATAGATGATCTCCTTAGCGAGGGGATGGGGAAGTAAGTTTGGTGAATTTTAAAATAATTATCTTTGAAATCATTGTTTTCCCATCTTTAACGCGCGGTATCATCTCTGAAATCACGTGATAGCATCGATATTATGTGCTTCAATGATGATCAGGAACTCAGTTCCTTAGCAAGGGGGTAAGGGGGTATTTCTTCGAAATATCACTGAAATTAATATTACAAAATCATTCTGGACACTTGGCAACGGCGTATCGCATCAAAATGAATGAAAAATGTCCCAGAAATGTTCGAGGGTCCCAAATAGCGATAGATGATCTCTTTAGCGAGAGGATGGCATAGTAAATTTGGTGAATTTTGAAATAATTTTCTTTTGAAATATGGTTTTCCCACCTTCAACGCGCGGTATCATCTCTTAAATCACGTGATAGCATCGATATTATGTGCTTCAATGATGATCAGGAACTCAGTTCCTTAGCAAGGGGGTAAAGGGGGTATTTCTTCGGAATATTACTGAAATTAATTTTAAAAAATCAATATGGACATTTAGCAACGGCGTGTCACATCAAAATGAATGAAGAATGTCCCAGAAATGTTCGAGGGTCCCATATAGCGATAGATGATCTCTTTAGCGAGGGGATGGAATAGTAAATTTGGTGAATTTTGAAATAATTTTCTTTTGAAATATGGTTTTCCTATCTTCAACGCGCGGTATCATCTCTTAAATCACGTGATAGCATCGATATTATGTGCTTCAATGATGATCAGGAACTCAGTTCCTTAGCAAGGGGGTAAAGGGGGTATTTCTTCGGAGTATTACTGAAATTAATTTTAAAAAATCAATATGGACATTAAGCAACGGCGTATCACATCAAAATGAATGAAAAATGTCCCAGAAATGTTCGAGGGTCCCATATAGCGATAGATGATCTCTTTAGCGAGGGGATGGAATAGTAAATTTGGTGAATTTTGAAATAATTTTCTTTTGAAATATGGTTTTCCTATATTCAACGCGCGGTATCATCTCTAAAATCACGTGATAGCATCGATATTATGTGCTTCAATGATGATCAGGAACTCAGTTCCTTAGCAAGGGGTTTAGGGGTGTATTTCTTCGAAAAATTACTGAAATTAATTTTAAAACATTATTCTGGACATTCATCAACGGCGTATCACATCAAAATGAATGAAAAATGTCCCAGAAATGTTCGAGAGTCCCATATATCGATAGATGATCTCCTTAGCGAGGGGATAGGGAAGTGAATTTGGTGAATTTTAAATTAATTGTCTTTGAGAATATTGTTTTTCCATCTTTAACGCGCGGTATCATCCCTGAAATCATGTGATAGCATCGATATTATGTGCTTTGATGATGATCCAAAACTGAGTTCTTTAGATTGGAGGTGAGGGAGGTATATCCTTGGAATAATCCTAAAATTATTGAAAAAAATCATTCTGGGCATTATCAACGGCGTATCAAAATGAATGAAGAATGACCAAGATTGTTTGAGAATTCCATATATCAGTAAATGATCTCCTTACACAGGTGAAGGGGGAGTAAATTTGTTGAATAATCAAATCATTTTATTTGAATATATTATTTTTCTATCTCTGACGCGCGGTTCCAACTCCGAAATCATGTAATAGTATCTATATTATGTCCTTTAATGATGATAAGAAACTGAGTTCCTTAGGAAAGGTGAAGGATATGTTTATATTAGGAGTGATACTTAAAATAAAACCTATATCTAGTAATAGGTTTATCGACTCCAATCTTATCATTCAAATAAAAAAAAGATCAATTTGAATAGATCTTGGAAAGACAGTATTAACAGAATCAGTCATCCCAGTTTACAAAACAGAAGCTCACCCATTGTGAGTGAAATTTCAATTGAAAATTCTCATCCAAAATGTTATGTGAATAGAATAAGTTTTTGTGAAAGAATAACATTTTCATTAAGTTCCCAAAATAAAAATAACGATTTAGTTCAACCTTTCATTTAAAAATCATTACCTTATATTCAAGAACCAACACCAAAATGAATTAATGTATTTCAAAATAATAACTTTATAATTCTCAAGAGAAATGTCACCACTGTCTCTGAATCATATAGTAGAGTCAAAACTCCAATTTTTCAGCAGCCACCGACGCCTATAGTTGTTCGGGTGTTTCCGTAGGTTTGGCTGCTGGAAATTGGCTGCCAACTTCACACTGGTCTCAAGGCTTCTGCTCTCAACACCCGAGTTTTTCACAACAGGTGTTGAAACTCAGAGCACTCAAAAATAAAATACCGGTAATATCAAGTACAAGCTTTCCGATACCCGAGTTATCCACAATAGGCACCGAAAAGCGTTCCTTACGGTTATTGACCTCAACGCCCGAGTTATTCACAACAGGCAACAGGCGCTGAAAATCAAAACGTTCAACAAACTAATAACGGAAATTCCCAAAACAATAATGAGAGTACGAATTCTTCGATACCAGAGTTATTCACAACAGGTACCAAAAAATACACTCTGCAGGGTTTTTGCTCTCAACACCCGAGTTTTCACAACAGGTGATGCGAAACGGTGCACCCTTTACCGGCCCTAATATTTTCGGATATGGAAAACTGAATCAGAACTGAGTGTATTAAATAAATATAACGAAAATAACTACCTTCGTTGAAACTGTTGAAAGTCTACCTGGTTCACTCTTACCACCCACTTACAAATAGTTACCAGTACGGACGTACGGACCTAGTTCGATGGTTGTTGGCTGGCGGAGCGACTGAACGGCTGTTCGGTACTCTCTCCAATAAGCTCTCTGCTTGTCACCTTCTAGACCGCGACTGCAGAACTGCTGTCGAGACGATTCAAATTTCTGCTTTCGTAGTCCTCCGCTATAGTCACGATATCTAAGCGTAAGTGGTTCCCTCTAGCGGTACTACTCACTAACTACTCGGGTCGCAGATATCTGGTGTTGTCGGAGATTCCGAGATTCCAGTGTCGTGCGCGATAATTTTTATTAGGTGATAAGAGTAAACCGAGAGTGCTTTGTACATTGAACATTTGTGACTTCGTCACAAAACGCAGAAGTGAAAAGTATGCCAAATACTTGATAAAAAAATACATTCTTCACAATCATAATAATAATTAGGATATTGACGGTATTGATACTTCCCCAGCAAACAGATGTGAGTTATTTTTTCTTCACTTCAATGAATATATAAGAGCTTCCTTGTGTGAACTGAGTGATGAAAAGTAATCCATTTTATAACTGATTTAAAAAAATAAAAGGAGGTATTTTAACATTTCCGTCAAAAGTATCATTTCATTTGTACAAATAGAAAAATATGATTTTCACTTTAAATATCACAAGAACCTAAATTATTTCCGGAAGTTTTCTAGAGGAATATATTGAAAATGATTCCAAGTCGCGAAACGAAGAAGGATATATTTTTATGAAATGTTCATGCCCGAAAGAAAATTTCCACGAATAATCAAAGTTTTCGTGGCATTCGGTAGGGAACTTTCACACCACAATTTGGAAAAAAATTATTAACCCAACCTTCCATTTTAAATTATTTTTTTTGATTGTCATGTTGGTCAGGGTATTGCTGTTTTTAACCGGTTCTGCCAGGAAGCTCAATTATTACTAGTTCAAAAAATCACCATACTTCGTTGAATAAAAGAAAAATACCAACGTTAGTTGAACCGAATGCTAATACTCATATGCGTACCATCGTAGTACCCTTTGGTAATTTTAGGTAACTAAAGGTGTTAGAAATATATTTTTAAAAGTAATATTGTCGCGTGTAAGTTGAAAGGGAAAAACTCTCAACTTCGGCGTCTCCACCAAATGTCACGAAAATGAAAGGGAAGTGTAGTGTTTGTTTGAAAATGGTTGAGTGAATCAGGTGCTATTATACTAGTTCATTAGTTTACTGAAAAAATAAGTCAAAAACATGATGGAAATCTTCCATTCGAATGGACGTGACTTTTAAAGGGGTTTTTTGAAGAAAACTGCCCTTCCAAGTGAGGACAATCAAACAACGAGAAACATGGAACTTTTAGCTTGGCTGCGAGAGGTGATTTGAATTGTGTATTTGAAGTGTACCCTGGTGAAGTGAATAAAATGAGAGGTGATAAAACTTAACTTAGTTTATTGATAACAAAAGAAATAGACAAAAAAACATGATCACAGTGAATGAATGAAAAACTACTTGAAATAATTACCCATTAATAAAATGAATCAGGTTGAAATAACGCATTTGGGATTAAATAGAAATGTAAGTACTCACATTATCATTCCAAGGCAGGAGAGATGTGCTTTCTTCATTCTTGCAAAAATGACGCCGACTACTTTAAAAATTAGTTTGGTTCGCCAAACTGATCACTAAAGATTCAAAAACAAAAAGCCCGATTCCGAAGGCAGTTTTCCAATTTATGTAAAAAATAATCCTGTCGTCATGAACTATTCCGCTGACAATTGCTAAATTCGCATTTCTCAGCGTTCATTTATGATTATCGACGACCAGTGATGTAACTTGAAACCTGTTGTCTGAAACGACGTTGAACTTGGAAATTCGCCGGATATAAATACTACTATTACAGCTGAATAATGTAACATGTGTGAATGATTTATTTGGAATGAAATATTGAATTGAAAAATTATGAATTATATTAATAATGACTCGATTTCCAAATTCATTTTCAGGTTGATAATTTTGAAAATGTGAAGATAAATCTTTATATGAGACCTTTTATTTTCAATATATGACACATCTCCCCTCCTTAGTAAAGCTGGACCCCAGCTTCGAATTGAAAATTGATTAAAAAATATATGAAATTGAAAATTTCCACAACTAAAAAACATAAATACTTATTTTTATTCCTAGAGAAAAACATAGATGTTCCGACATTATATTTCGAATCAATTATTCGGGTATGAGTTCTCACGTGGCACAAAAAAACTGAGTCCGGCACTGACACTGTACGTCAGTTCGTGGAAGTTGTTCCCGTGTCGTACGCTCTTGGCTCCCTCAGTGGCAGGTCTCCGCATGCAGTGTTGCCAACAGCGAAAACACTGTACCCCATGTACAGCCTGGGACTCTGGGACCTCGTAGTATACTAGAATGACTGATGATGTCGTGCTCCTCTCATGGACTTTGCATCTGGTGCCTGATTTTAAATCGGTAAAATTCTCCCAACAGATTTCTTTTTCTATCGTGTGAGCAAAAGTGATCCGGGCTGGTAACGGCTGTCGGCTGCCTAGCTACTCGTTGATGGATTTGCTGGCATCGAATGCGCCCATCGGTTGATTTAGTGGTGTTCCGTGCAGCTTATGTCACACCAGTGAAGAAGTCGTGAACAACTCCTTTCCCGCAAAATTTTAAGACAGCGGCAGACATGGTTGGTTGACGTTGGAATTGTTGAAATGGCAAAATTGTCGATCAAGCAAATTGCATATTCCATTGCAAATTGCTACCTGGATGCTGATTCGGCACGCTTCGGACTCCATTTTGGTCTTCTCGTCTGTGGATTGTGAGTGAAGTGGAACAAAATTGGCATATTTTCCAACTTTTAACGGATAGCTGCATACAGAGTATGGTCAGGACTCCTGGACACTTTACTGGTTGTTTTCGCAGGTGAGTTCGACTTGGTACAGGTACCATGCTTGTTGCTGGGTCAATCCTGGGCAGGTGTCTCGACATCATTTGTAGTGGAGCATTTTTCAGGCTCGAGGAACATCTGGCATGTAGTATACTGTGGTCTGGCCTTCCTTCTGGGGTTGAAGAATGGGATGCGGGGTGCTGCCGTTCTGGACTCCGTCTATGGGTGGACCGTTTCTTGCCTTCGTATCAGTGCCTGTTCCTGGTGTGTGCCTCCGTGATGTCCCGTGATACATGAAAAAGATTATTTGCAGTAAGTATTCTTTAATTACAATAGAAAGTATTAATATTTTTCTTTTCTACACATTCCTTAAATTTTATATCACTAGGTATATAACTGATTATACTCTTATGGATACTTCTTAGTGCAAAGTCCCAACCTACAATGATTGAGAGAAAATGTTCTTAAGGTTCTTATTATCCCTATTCGTACAACCTCAAATCATTTGAGATCATTACATTCCTTTTTGTCCCACTTTCCTACTCTATTGTGTTAAGTTTCTCTGTCTAATTCTACTATTCCTTTTACTCACAGGTGACATTTCCCTTGCAATCGACAAATATATCTTACCCCCTTATTTAATCAAAACAACAAAAAAATTGCAAGTTGATAGCGCTTCTCCCCCATCTCTTTCAATTGGTATTAATAAAAATACAAAACGAAAAATAATGTGTTACTGTTTATCTTGTTTCATAAGTCAATGTATTGATGTTGGATATTGAGTGGAAATTAATTACTAAGTATCACTGACATGGAACGTTTTTTAAATTGCATGGCTCTCACTTTCTCAACAAAATGTATTCTTTCTAAAAAAATATGTGCAACTGTATAGAATTAATCCTTTGACTTCTTTCATTAATATCATCATATCTACTCATCATATTACTCATCATATATCTCATATTTTTCACCTCATAAACTCATTATTCATTTCATCTCATGAACTCATTATTCATTTCATAAAGTATCTGCATAGGAAAACTTTCAACCCAGGCTTAGGGTAATTCTGCCAAGTTTCCCACGCACACCTTACTAATACAACACTAATACAACTCATAGGCAATTATTCAACCCTTCTGGATCATCTTCCATAATTCCCTTATGACACGGTAACATTCTTGTTACCAACTGGACAATAATTTCTCCTATATTGTCCTACATATATTCTCTTTATCTTCATATAATAATCCTTATTTCATCATCACTCATCATAATTCTTAGGAAGTCAAACTTTACATTACTCATTATTAATTCATACTCTCCGGTTGCACACATAAATACATATTTTACTTCTCAAAAGTAAAGGAAAAGGTTTTAATTGCCATGCGTGAATATTTTTATTTACCACTTCAAGATCATTTCCCACCAGTTGTTGAGATGCACTGATAAATCGTCAAATTTTGATTTGAGACTGTTAGATATCCCTTCACGCCTCCTGTTCACTTTCCTGATTGACAAAACATAAGGTGAGTCTTTGTCTTGACAATCTCGGAGAGTTAGGACAGTCATACGAATGATCAATCTCCTTCTCAAATCTCCAAATTTCAATTTATAGCGTTTTTCAACAACAAATGACTTCAAATACTTCTTGGATCAAATTCATGCCCCAATATCGTAATCATTCAGTGATAGTTATGAAAGATATAATAATGTTTGGTTACTCACGAACGAGGGGATTTTCTCTAATTGTGTTTTTACTATATTTAGGATTCTTGACTCAATGTATCACTATCTGAACTACTACTATCAAACTATTACAAAACTATTATATTTAAGTTATGCTTCAACTTTATTATTATTATTTTTCATTCTCAACATATAATAAAGGAAAAAAGATCGTTATAAGGGGGTTCGAGGGTAAATTTTTCCATGTTTCATAAATATATAACCAAATTATACCTTAGATTGATAAAAATTCATTATCTGTATCGCTATCATGGTAGTGGAGAAAATGTTCATCTTTCATTATTAAAGTTCAGTGTCTGCGAGCACAGCTGCCAGATAGCTGACCTAGTCTAACAGTTTCCTTATTGAAGTGCGACAATCCAAGAATCGATTAAACTGACTGCTGTGTCATGTTCAGAATTTTGCTTTGATCAACATAATAGGAATGCCGTCCACTGAGTACTCGGCAAAAAGTAGAGAGCTGGATAAAAATTCAGAGATGCCAAGAGATAAATTTTGATCAATCGTTTCTATCAAAATTTCAAAAGAAGACATTATTATTAGTTATTCATTTTTACCGATTTCCGAAAAAAAATGTTGCAGGATACCTATAAGTAAAATTATTTGATAACTACTATATGATAACCACTATTCTGAACTACATTACTGCTCTTTCTTATGGTCTTTATCATTAAATCACTATTTAGGTGGAAGAATGAGCCTTTTTCGAGTCAATTGATATTTATTGAACAGTTGAAAATGGAAAAATGTCGGAAAAAAATTGAAACCTTCCATATTCAGAAAAACTGTTATTATAATGCAGCATATATTTTATAAATTCTCGTCAATTCTGAAAGCCACAATTAATTTCGTGATCATCATAAATTATTTCTTGATGAGACGACCCTCTAATAAAAAAAAATGCATACCTATAGCAAACATTATTTTCAGATATCAGTAAGGTTGGCACACACTGTATGGAGATATTATAACAAAGAAAGTGAAAAATATTGACCCAAGGAATTACTAGCATTATACAAAAAAGAATGACACTCGAATACTAAGGCAATTCAAACTTGTGAGGAAAAATCGATTGAATTAAATCGGGATATAATAGCTTCAATATGTATTGTGAGTAAATTTTTAGCTCTATCTATCACTGGAAATATTTTTGAAATCGTCTTTTTATATCTCATATAATTCAACTGAATTACTTCATTACATCTTATTACATTACATCTTTACAGCTAGTTGGTTCCCGAGAACAAAGAAATATCATGCAGAGCTATATCACTATTTGAATTTTAGTTGATTATTTTATCGAAACTGAATGTTCAATATGTTTAAAAAATATGATTGATATTGCAATGAAGAATTAATTAACTAAATATAACTTGATTAATAAAAAAGCAAATAGTAGAGCGCTCCATATAGAAAAAATTGTATGGAAAAAAATGGATAAATCTCATAAAAAATCAGATGATAGCACATATATTGAGGACTTTAATTGATAGAAATACTTCCAAACCTTCCATTCCTTCGAAACATACCATCCCCCCTAATGAGGTCTAAAAAATAGGATACATTTTCGTTTTTGTGAAGAATAATTGATAAAAAAAGTCAATTGTTATTGAAAAATGTGCTTTGAATGAAAAATACACGAGATATTTTCTTTCCTGATTTTGTCAAAATTTTAAAGAAAATATATAGAAAAATTAATATAAATTAACAATAAAAAAACTTCTGTCAAAAAATAACACGGCAAGAAGGGTTATCATGTGCAAATTAGGCTTTATATGTATTGAAATCATACTACAAATTGAACAACGAAGAAAAATGCAACAGTTGAAAGAAAAAATCCAAAAAAAGCGAAAACATCCATCAACACATCATCGTTTCAACCAGAAATGACTTTGGAAAAAAAAATTACTGCAAAAAAAACTTCAATTCGTTACAGATACCTACTCTGATCATTTTAAGAAACAAGAAAAATCCACCAGGGTTGTTATTTCAGCCAAATACAACAAATTATCATTAAGACTCTAACAATTCAACTTCTTATATGCAAAAATTTGTTTTACAGGCCCATTATGGAGAATGAAGCCTCCAAGAACGAGCAAGGCGCCTCCACCAAATGTCGCGTGTAAGTTGAAAGGGAAAAACTCTCAACTTCGGCGTCTCCACCAAATGTCACGAAAATGAAAGGGAACTGTAGTGTTTGTTTGAAAATGGTTGAGTGAATCAGGTGCTATTATACTAGTTCATTAGTTTACTGAAAAAATAAGTCAAAAACATGATGGAAATCTTCCATTCGAATGGACGTGACTTTTAAAGGGGTTTTTTGAAGAAAACTGCCCTTCCAAGTGAGGACAATCAAACAACGAGAAACATGGAACTTTTAGCTTGGCTGCGAGAGGTGATTTGAATTGTGTATTTGAAGTGTACCCTGGTGAAGTGAATAAAGTGAGAGGTGATAAAACTTAACTTAGTTTATTGATAACAAAAGAAATAGACAAAAAAAACATGATCACAGTGAATGAATGAAAAACTACTTGAAATAATTACCCATTAATAAAATGAATCAGGTTGAAATAACGCATTTGGGATTAAATAGAAATGTAAGTACTCACATTATCATTCCAAGGCAGGAGAGATGTGCTTTCTTCATTCTTGCAAAAATGACGCCGACTACTTTAAAAATTAGTTTGGTTCGCCAAACTGATCACTAAAGATTCAAAAACAAAAAGCCCGATTCCGAAGGCAGTTTTCCAATTTATGTAAAAAATAATCCTGTCGTCATGAACTATTCCGCTGACAATTGCTAAATTCGCATTTCTCACCGTTCATTTATGATTATCGACGACCAGTGATGTAACTTGAAACCTGTTGTCTGAAACGACGTTGAACTTGGAAATTCGCCGGATATAAATACTACTATTACAGCTGAATAATGTAACATGTGTGAATGATTTATTTGGAATGAAATATTGAATTGAAAAATTATGAATTATATTAATAATGACTCGATTTCCAAATTCATTTTCAGGTTGATAATTTTGAAAATGTGAAGATAAATCTTTATATGAGACCTTTTATTTTCAATATATGACAATATAACGCAATTTCGAAAACATTCCTATGCAGGTAAATTCACCATATTTCGTTAAATAGAAAAAAATACCTTGTAATTTTAGGTACACCACATTCTAAAACTCAGATGGGTACTGGTTCAGTCTATCGCCCTTTAATAATTCTAGGTCACTAGTTGATTTTCATTATAGATATTCGTTTTCAATTAAGGTGATCATTAGACATAACATAACGCTCACTCATTATTATCCAAGTAGAAATTAGCTATAAAGTCAAATTTCTTTCAGACATATCGAAAAAAATCTGAAATGATGTGAGGTATTTTTATTACGAATTTATTCAATTCGAAACACCCAGGATAAATATTAATTACTTATGTTCAAAACAATTAGTTCTACAAAGTACTCATTTTTAATTGTGAATAAGGTAATGGTTCATTCAAAGCTCTCATTAATATTCTCTGTGTTCTAGGAATCCATATACCTTCAGAAAACCACCATAATTTCTTCGAAAAGAGGAATGACCGACTACCTAGTAGGTATGCAGATTTCAGAATCCCTCTTCCCTTTAAATACAGGGGATGTGTTGAATGAGTAGAATAGTTCTGTGATAGCTGTAGTATTTGCTATTGAATTGGTTATAATGCTTCCTCCAAGGTTTCTGTCGAGTTTAAAAAGATGTCGAAATTATTCGAAAATGAAATCTCAGGCTTCGGAAGATCCGAAGTATAAAGTGGAGTTCAACAACATTCGCAAAGTGGTGGTTGAGGTGTTGCGATTCAAGAAAAAAATGAAACGCAAGCGTGGAGAAGGAAAAGCGAAAGTACTAATTAAAGTGCTTCAGAGGTGTATCGAGAAACTTATATCTTTCAGCAACAAATACCGATTGTTGGGGAGACTCGTGGAAAACGACAAATGCTTCATCATTTCGGAAGGTACCCGATCTGCTATTTGTAAATTGTTGGTCGTGCATGACGAGATGGCAAGGTTTTGTCGATGAGGGCTGTTCTGGAATTGTTTAGTCTTTATACGCAGGGCGATTGGTAAGTATTTACATAACTCCAATGGGTGATTCTTGATAATGTTTTCATGCGAAACTATTTATTCGATTCAGAAGTTGTATCACTGCATATTACCAAGCAGTTTCGCGAACATGAAGAAGAAATCTTGCAGCGAACTGTAGTATTAATTGACGTTTGAATAATTTTATTCAGGGGTGAGAGAAATGCAAGATGGAAAATTGAATGTCAGAGATGCGAGGTGTTGAGAGAATTTGAAAACACCATTCGATGCAATTTTGATCGAAAGTTTTTTTGTTGACGTTTTCTATTCCACTAGGCTTGTGCGGAATTTTCTGCTGGTGTAGCACTAATCTCTTCGTTATCTATCATTTTCAATGATCAACGAGACATCGGATGACAGCGAGTAGGTAAAACAATTTCTTGCTTCATAGATTCAACTGGATACAATACACAAACTGTTAAACAATAAATTACCTAAATATATCATAAACGTGTACTCTAAATGAGCCATTACCTAACATATCTGTCAAATATGTAACGAACAGTTGAAAATTGTGGGATAGGAAAAATAGCTATTCATGTAATCAGTAGAAAAAACCTAGATTGTGTATGACGAACTAAATTTTCACAGAACGAAAGTAGCGAGTTATAACCCAGCGTGAGATATACAAAATACGATTTTCAATCGTGTCACATACAAGATTTTTTTCATTGGAAATATTCTCTTATAATTTTTGAATAGTATAAATGTCTACTTCGTGGAATTTTTCAAGTTTGTTTACCATTTCGCTTATCAGTTTGACGTCTTACACAAGTTTGTAAACTTTTACTGAGTGTTGGCTGGAAGGAAGAATATGAAATAGTGATTTGAGAGTAATCAAGCTTATTGAAGGATACGGAGAAGTCGGTAAAAAACGCTCTACATTTTATCCGAAGAGTCTATGGAAAACAATGATTAACGCTTATGGAAACTGTGGAATGCGAGGTAAAGATGAGTTGTCTTGTTTATTTCAGATGGAAAAATGGAAGAAAATTCCGACGCAAGTCACCATTCAGTGTGTTGAGAGAAAGTCATTTGAAATTGCACACTAAAAATATTCCAACCCAATAACAATTGTCGAATGATAAAAAGACTAAAGCAAACATTTTGGAAATTTGGTGATTCCAGACTGCAATGTTGATCTGTATAGTTTGTAGAAACGCAGAAGTGAAACGTATGCCAAATACTTGATAAAAAAATACATTCTTCACAATCATAATAATAATTAGGATATTGACGGTATTGATACTTCCCCAGCAAACAGATGTGAGTTATTTTTTCTTCACTTCAATGAATATATAAGAGCTTCCTTGTGTGAACTGAGTGATGAAAAGTAATCCATTTTATAACTGATTTAAAAAAATAAAAGGAGGTATTTTGACATTTCCGTCAAAAGTATCATTTCATTTGTACAAATAGAAAAATATGATTTTCACTTTAAATATCACAAGAACCTAAATTATTTCCGGAAGTTTTCTAGAGGAATATATTGAAAATGATTCCAAGTCGCGAAACGAAGAAGGATATATTTTTATGAAATGTTCATGCCCGAAAGAAAATTTCCACGAATAATCAAAGTTTTCGTGGCATTCGGTAGGGAACTTTCACACCACAATTTGGAAAAAAATTATTAACCCAACCTTCCATTTTAAATTAATTTTTTTGATTGTCATGTTGGTCAGGGTATTGCTGTTTTTAACCGGTTCTGTCAGGAAGCTCAATTATTACTAGTTCAAAAAATCACCATACTTCGTTGAATAAAAGAAAAATACCAACGTTAGTTGAACCGAATGCTAATACTCATATGCGTACCATCGTAGTACCCTTTGGTAATTTTAGGTAACTAAAGGTGTTAGAAATATATTTTTAAAAGTAATATAACGCAATTTCGAAAACATTCCTATGCAAGTGAATTCACCATATTTCGTTAAATAGAAAAAAATACCTTGTAATTTTAGGTACACCACATTCTAAAACTCAGATGGGTACTGGTTCAGTCTATCGCCCTTTAATAATTCTAGGTCACTAGTTGATAGAAATTTATTTCCCATTATTCAGGTGCCTCGACAAAAAATCCGAAATTATTTGTAGTTGCAATGGTAACTAGTCAAAATTGAGGTATCTTATTGGTTGAAAAGTAGAGGTGCGAAATTTTCATTATAGATATTCGTTTTCAATTAAGGTGATCATTAGACATAACATAACGCTCACTCATTATTATCCAAGTAGAAATTAACTATAAAGTCAAATTTCTTTCAGACATATCGAAAAAAATCTGAAATGATGTGAGGTATTTTTATTACGAATTTATTCAATACGAAACACCCTGGATAAATATTAATTACTTGTGTTCAAAACAATTAGTTCTACAAAGTTCTCATTTTTAATTGTGAATAAGGTAATGGTTCATTCAAAGCTCTCATTAATATTCTCTGTGTTCTAGGAATTCATATACCTTCAGAAAACCACCATAATTTCTTCGAAAAGAGGAATGACCGACTACCCATTAGGTATGCAGATTTCAGAATCCCTCTTCCCTTTAAATACAGGGGATGTGTTGAATGAGTAGAATAGTTCTGTGATAGCTGTAGTATTTGCTATTGAATTGGGTTATAATGCTTCCTCCAAGGTTTCTGTCGAGTTTAAAAAGACGTCGAAATTATTCGAAAATGAAATCTCAGGCTTCGGAAGATCCGAAGTATAAAGTGGAGTTCAACAACATTCGCAAAGTGGTGGTTGAGGTGTTGCGATTCAAGAAAAAAATGAAACGCAAGCGTGGAGAAGGATAAGCGAAAGTACTAATTAAAGTGCTTCAGAGGTGTATCGAGAAACTTATATCTTTCAGCAACAAATACCGATTGTTGGGAAGACTCGTGGAAAACGACAAATGCTTCATCATTTCGGAAGGTACCCGATCTGCTATTTGTAAATTGTTGGTCGTGCATGACGAGATGGCAAGGTTTTGTCGATGAGGACTGTTCTGGAATTGTTTAGTCTTTATACGCAGGGCGATTGGTAAGTATTAACATAACTCCAATGGGTGATTCTTGATAATGTTTTCATGCGAAACTATTTATTCGATTCAGAAGTTGTACCACAGCATATTACCAAGCAGTTTCGCGAACATGAAGAAGAAATCTTGCAGCGAACTGTAGTATTAATTGACGTTTGAATAATTTTATTCAGGGGTGAGAGAAATGGAAAATTGAATGTCAGAGATGCGAGGTGTTGAAAGAATTTGAAAACACCATTCGATGCAATTTTGATCGAAAGTTTTTTTGTTGACGTTTTCTATTCCACTAGGCTTGTGCGGAATTTTCTGCTGGTGTAGCACTAATCTCTTCGTTATCTATCATTTTCAATGATCAACGAGACATCGGATGACAGCGAGTAGGTGAAACAATTTCTTGCTTCATAGATTCAACTGGATACAATACACAAACTGTTAAACAATAAATTACCTAAATATATCATAAACGAGTATTCTAAATGAGCCATTACCTAACATATCTGTCAAATATGTAACGAACGGTTGAAAATTGTGGGATAGGAAAAATAGCTATTCATGTAATCAGTAGAAAAAACCTAGATTGTGTATGACGAACTAAATTTTCACAGAACGAAAGTAGCGAGTTATAACCCAGCGTGAGATATACAAAATACGATTTTCAATCGTGTCACATACAAGATTTTTTTCATTGGAAATATTCTCTTATAATTTTTGAATAGTATAAATGTCTACTCCATGGAATTTTTCAAGTTTGTTTACCATTTCGCTTATCAGTTTGACGTCTTACACAAGTTTGTAAACTTTTACTGAGTGTTGGCTGGAAGGAAGAATATGAAATAGTGAGTTGAGAGTAATCAAGCTTATTGAAGGATACGGAGAAGTCGGTAAAAAAACGCTCTACATTTTATCCGAAGAGTCTATGGAAAACAATGATTAACGCTTATGGAAACTGTGGAATGCGAGGTGAAGATGAGTTGTCTTGTTTATTTCAGATGGAAAAATGGAAGAAAATTCCGACGCAAGTCACCATTCAGTGTGTTGAGAGAAAGTCATTTGAAATTGCACACTAAAAATATTCCAACCCAATAACAATTGTCGAATGATAAAAAGACTGATGCTGTACTAATTTATTCACTATTCTATTAACAACAATAACTGTGATTTGAACAAATAAAATGTGTGTTGCATGGAGCGTTCACGAAGCGTCAACAACTTGTTGCTGTCGAAAACAGTCTCTCTCTCTCCTGATAGTCACTCTGCGCACCCTCGCCTTGGTATCGAAACTCGAGGGGGTTTCCATGGTGACGGCCGATGGCTGTTCATTGGCGGAGGTTGTTATACACATTAACATACTGCCCGCCTTGGAAGTTGTAAACTTTCAAAATTATTGCCTTTCATTTGTTTAGTCTATAGGCAAGCGACAAAGCTTAGTAATTGCTCTCTTAAAAACTCCATTGACCGTTTTCACACTAACGACCCGAATCACTTCATACTGATGAAGTGGTTCGGGTAAATGGATGTAAATCCATCACACGACCCATTTGCCACTTCAACGGGGGGGTATTTTCGTCCTTGAGAAGAACCGTCACCGATTTTCAAGGCTCGCCCTGTACACTTCTACTTGGTAAGTCGTTGCAAATTCACGAGATATTCATTAGCCCACCGAGACCAAAAATGCTGAACCATTTGGGTTAGATGTTGATATCTGTCCAATCGGTTGGGATTTTCACTCCTTAAGTCATCCTGAGGTATAGCTAAGAGTGAGGTTCCGATAAGGAAATGACCAGGTGTCAAAGGATTGAGGTCTTCAGGATCTTCAGTGAGAGGTGTGAGTGGACGTGAATTTAGGCAAGCTTCTATTTGTGAAACAACCGTCGCCAACTCTTCGAATGTTAATATCGTATTCCCAACTACTCGGGTTAAATGAAATTTTGCTGAACGAACTGCAGACTCCCAGAGCCCTCCAAAATGGGGAGATCGTGGAGGTATAAACTTCCAATCTATAGAATATTGACCCAAAAAATTTTGTATTTTTGCCTGATTATCGTTCAATAGTATCTGAAGGTCATGAAGCACATTAGACGCCCCGACGAAGTTTGTAGCATTGTCAGAAAAAATTGTTTTACATAAACCACGTCGTGAAATAAAACGCTTCAAACAGTTAAGGAAAGCATCAGTAGTCAAATCCGAAACTACTTCTAAATGTACCGCCTTACTTACAAAGCACACGAAGATGCATAAATATCCCTTGGCGATTAACGCCTTCCTCTGTTTACTTAATTTAATATTGAACGGACCGCAATAATCGACTCCGCACGTAAGGAACGCTCGACATGGATCCTTTCCATTGGCAAATCACCCATAATTTGTTGTAAAGAGGTAGGTCTCACCTTCGCACAAATTATACATCCCTTCAATATATTTTTTATAGTATTTCTCCCGCCTATGAGCCAATATCGTAATCTAATTGTAGCTAACAAGAGCTGTATACCAGCATGGAGGTGCTGATAGTGCTCTCTTAGGATAATTAGTCGCGTCAACTTATGACCTGATGGCAAAATGATTTGATGTTTTGTATCATAAGGTAACATCGACTTGGACAACCTCCCACCTACACGCAAAATACCCCTTTCACCAAGAAATGGTTTCAGCGATTATAATTTACTCGAATTTACTAGTATTACTCACCTTTCCTTGCTTTTCAATGTCATGAATTTCTTGTGCGAATACTTCCCGCTGCATCAACTTCAACAAGCAAAACATAGCCTCATACAATTCTGCGACTACTAAATTACCCCGATTTATCTCTAGTCGGTTTTTATTACAATTCTTGATAAATCTTAGACAATATGCCATAACTCTTTGCAACTTGAATAGTGATGAATATTTTTCGAAAACATCATGTGCCAATATATTTAGAAAAACACATTTTTTTTCTTTCTTACGCTCAGGTATCTCTACGAGAATTCCAAAAAACCGATCAGGCCATTGTTCGCTTGATTGTCCCAACCATCTCGGTCCGTTCCACCATAACTCATTCTGTAGAATTTTACTGGGCAAGGCTCCCCTTGAAATTATGTCGGCGGGATTATCCGCAGTATTCACATATCCCCAGTGTTTTATTGGGTATAAGGCTTGTATCTGACTAACTCTGTTAGATACAAAAACCTGCCACTGATTTGCATCCCTTGCAATCCATGAAAGAGTGATAGTGGAATCACACCAGAGAATTATTTCATCAATATTATTGGGCAAAGCTCTTCGTACCTTGTGAACCAATTGACTAAGTAGTAGAGCCCCGCACAATTCCAACTTAGGCAATGTCACCACTTTGATAGGCGCCACCCTCGATTTTGAGCATAGTAAATTTACATTTATATTACCCAGAGAATCCAAACATCTAAGAAAAATGCAGGCTCCATATGCTGTTTGTGAAGCGTCACAGAACCCATGCATTTCTATCCTAATAAGCTGTGATTGCAGACCTAGAGCATACCTAGGAATTTTTATATTATTAAGTTCATCAATTTGATCATAAAATCGTACCCAAATATTATGTAAATCTAGTGAGATGCTTTCGTCCCATCCAATTTTTTCCTGCCAAAGTTTCTGGAGAATTATTTTTCCGATAGTAATAACCGGCCCTACCAAACCCAGAGGATCAAAAACCTTCGAAATTGTTGCCAAAATGACTCGTTTTGTGACCATTCTCGATTGAAATTCTTTGTTAATTTCGAAACTAAATGCGTCATTTTCTGAGTTCCATAAGAGACCCAATGTTTTAGTCGTTGCATCATCAGTTATTACGTGGCTGACGTTAATTACTTTATTCCCTAAGTCTACCAATATTTCATTATTATTAGATGACCATTTACGCAAAATGAATCCATAATCCTTCATAACATTGATCAAATCATTTTTCAGTTCGATTGCGTCCGTTATACTATCTGTGCCGGTTAGTAAATCGTCAACGTAAAAATCACGAATAATAGTTTCACTCACCCTCGGCATTTCCTTTGCACAGTCATGACCAATCTGTTGGAGACACCTGATGGCTAAAAATGACGCGGGCGCTGTACCATACGTAACCGTTTTCAGCCGATAATGCCCTATTTCCGAATCAGGACTCTCTCGCCACAAAATTCTTTGTAAATCCCATTGTTCCATTGCCACTTTAACCATCCTATACATTTTTGCTACGCCAGCGACCATAACGTACCGATGTATTCGAAATCTTGCCAAAATTGAAAAGATATCCTCTTGTAGGGTTGGACCTACTTTGAGGCATTCATTCAACGATAATCCCGTTTCTGTTTTTGCTGATGCGTCAAACACAACCCTCAACTTTGTAGTTGAACTACTTGATTTCAATATCCCGTGGTGAGGAAGATATACGTATTTATTACCCGTAAACTCTGATCCCGATTCAATTTTGGACATGTGTCCTAAATTTAAATATTCATTTATAAACTGTACATATTTATCTCTCATTTCAGGATTTCTAGACAATTTTCTTTCCAGATATTTGAATCTATCCAAAGCCATTTGATAAGAGTCCCCAATGCTAACAACGTTCTCCCTAACTGGAAGTTCGACTACGAAATGCCCCTGCTCATCTCTAAACGTCGTTTTCCTAAACTGTTCTTCACATTCTTGCTCTTCCTTTCCCATATTTCGTATATCAACTTCATTTTCTGAAACCCAAAATTTCTCCATTTGCTTGTGTAGGTCTACGTTTGACACTAAATTACATACGGTAATATTCTCCCTGACACCCCTATCGATAGGAATTTCACCTGACAACACCCATCCCAATTTTGTTTTTTGAGCAATCGGCAACCCGGTTCCCAGTTTTATCTGCCCTGCACACAGTATCTCGAAAAATATGGGTGCTCCCAGTAACATTTCGATTTTTCCCGGAACGTCAAAATTTGCATCAGCGAGCTGAATATTTTTTGGTATCGTTAAAGACTCCGTGTCTACACGTGCCGACGGTAACCTATCTAAAATTTTATCGATTACCAACAAAGACGTGTTAACCTTAAATCCATTAAACCTCGAAAAAGTAGTAGTTTTAATCATTTTTGTAATATTTGTTGATAGCTCATTTATACCTGTGACAGGTCGTTGCACAGTATGAAATGGAAGCCCCAATTTCTCAGCTAATTCCCGTGTTATAAAGTGACACTGACTCCCATTATCGAGCAATACCCTCACTTCATGCATCTGATTCCATTTATCCAAAATTAGAATTGTCGCCGTGGACAACAGTACTTCCGCATCCCGCACCCCAGCGCAATGCGTTACGATGACAGAATTATCATTATTTGAACTATTTTGACCCCCATTGGACGACCCGCTTGTGCTTATTGACGAATTTTGTTCGGTGGTCTCTTGTACAGCGTTTTTATTTTCCGTATTTACCGCGGTCCTTACCGAGTCGTCGTGTAAAGGTGAGTTTAAACAGCAAATAAGATAAGAATGAAATAAGAAACTAATTAAGAATAAGGACAGAAAACGTGTGTTTATACAGATGACTGAAATAAAATAAGAAATAAGAATGAACCAATAAAGTTGCAGCTTTTTTGACAATGACTTTTGTGTTCTGTGAATATCACAATTTCGTTTTGACAGTGGCTACTGTAACTAACCTTCTAATTGTTGATATTTTGAATTTTGATTCCATTACATATACCAAAGATTACCAGTAAATAATATTCTGAGGTTGTTATTGTAAGGAAAGAAGTTAAAATAATTTCAAACATAGAACGTTAAGTACAGAAAATATTTCGGTCATGCGCATTATCAGTTTCCAAATTAAATATTGAAAGATGGCATCTTTTGTTGTTATTCTTATTTCTTATTTTATATTATTTCTTGTATAAACGCTTTCATAAAGATCTATATGTTTATCTTCCTTATTTTGTTTTATTTTGTTCCTTATTTTATTTTATTTGCTGTTTAAACTCACCTTAAGATCGAATGATGCTTGTTGCCACATCGTCGACAACCCACTGAATTGCAATTTTGGCTCAAATGTCCGCTGCGAAGACAATTCCAGCATAACTTCATACTTCGTACTTCCTTTCTTCGCGCGCTTATAGGCAATGACAGAAATTTTTCACATTTATACAGAAAATGAGATTCTTTGCACACAGGACATTTTATTTGTGCAGAGATCGCAAATGACTTTAAAGCATTCGACTTGCCCACACTCGAGCTGAATTTACTTTTATATTGGTTTTCTACCGATACAGATTTGACTTTAGACTCCAGCGTTTCTAATAATTGACATCGACTTATGAGAAATTCTAAGAATGATTTCATCGTTGGCAAGTTTTGCGAAATATTTTTTGATTCCCACTCCCGCTTCGTACATGTATCCAATTTAGTATTCAATAAGTAGATAAGCAGCGTATCCCAATCATCTACGGGTTGTCCCAATGTTTTGAGAGCCCTCAGGTTTTTTTGAACCTGATCAACTAAATTCCTCAATCCTACTAGAGATTCCTTACCCAAAGGCTGCATTTCGAATAACGACTTCACGTGATTATGAATAATTAATTTTTTGTTTTCGAACCGTTCCCGTAATAAGTTCCAAGCAATCGTATAATTGTCTGAAGTCACTTCTAGTGCTTGCAGCCTCACCTTTCAAGGCCGTTTTCAAATAAAAAAATTTTTGAACGCCATCGAGATTTCGGTTTGCGTCCACTAACGATTTAAAAATATCATAAAATGGCATCCATTGTTCATAAGATCCACTGAATGACGGTAAATCAATCGAATGTAACTTTACATTCACTCCGCTACTGAATCTTTCCCCAACCCTACTTGAAGCGTTACTGTTTGACGAATTACTACTAATAGCGGGATTCAATATTCCCCGTGCCTTAGCAATCAAATCAAAACAGTGGCGGATCCAGGATCAGGTCAAGGGGGGGGTCTATAACTCAAAATTCATATATATATATATATATATATATATATATATATATATATATATATATATATATATATATATATATATATATATATATATATATATATATGTGTGTGTTCGGATAGGTTTCCGCGGTCAGTTGTGTGTTGTTGTTGAGTTCAGGTTGAACCGCGTCTGGAGTTTTGTTCTCGACGTTTCGGCTCCGATTTTGGAGCCATTTTCAAGGGGTGAATGTGACTTCACGCTGAGGTCTCAATCTGCCTACTCCTCAGGTGTTATCACAGGGGGCAAGGGTTTGTGACTTGACGCCGGGGCCTCAATCTGCCTACTCCCCAGGTCTCGTCACGAGTTCTTTCTAAGGTCTCAATCTGCCTATTCCTTAGATCGAACTGAGGTATCGAGGGATGTTGGGTAGGATTTATAGCAGCGGGTGCTACTAAAGGACCGTCGGATGTCTTGGTGGGGACTGGGCATCTGGAAATTAGGGGTTTCCATGCAGTTGGAAGTCTCTGGCCGTCGCGTCGTCACGTTTATTTAAGCAGGAAGGTCGCTTCTCGATTTCGATGGCCTCGCGAATTATACGAGCTTGTAGTGTTTTTGCTGTGGCGATGGTCTTAGTGTTCGCAAAGTCTATATTGTGTTGCTGTCTCTTGATGATGTTTGGACAGAGCTGAAGATGGGTCTGATTTTCGGACAGCAAGTTGATGTTCGTATACTCTACTTGTCACACGTCTGTTGGTCTGGCCTACATATGTTCTATGGCCATGTTCTGATTGCCAGAAAATTATGAGCTACCGTATAGCAACAACTAGTCAAGATCCAAAAAAAAAGGTGAAAGAAATTGACATGAGCAGAATTTGAAGGTGTAGCCAGAAGGTAAAGTAGGTTCGAAACTTTACTTTTTTTGAATGGAATCGAGTTGATTTAACCGAATCAACAGCATATTCTACTCATACATAGTATATTCAAATCGTTACCGGCATACACAATACTCATCACAAATGTAAAAAGTCTAATTTTTCGAATACTGCGCCAAAAAACCTCGAAAATTTACTAATGTTTAAATGTAGCCTGCTTTAGTTTTCAATGGAATGTAATAATAATTATTGAAGTTTTTCAATTTTAAAGCAAAAAAATTTATTCTATTTTATTTTTTGTCTTGCTCATGTGACATTTTTTCGTTCCCTAACAAAATTTGGAAATTACGAGCCGATACAAATTGAAAAAAAATTATCTCTTATTTTCCCAATGGGGGGGGTCCGGACCCGAAAACCCCCCCCGTGGATCCGCCCCTGAATCAAAATATTTGTTTTCGAACTCGACATGTTCCGCTTCCTGAACCTCAGAATTATCGTACCTTTCTATATCAAATTGAACATCTTCAAAAATCTCCATGACCTCCTCACATTTCTTAATACGCTCTGGAAGTTGTACCTTTTGTTCTTCCCTCATTCTATCGAGAAATCTCTGAAAATTCGTAAGTTTTGCCTTCAAAGTACCCCGCTTAGCAACAAGTTTGTTGAATATTTCCGTCTGTTGTTCATTCATTTTCGGAATGATACCAAATGACCCGTTGTATCACAAATGATCAATACCCAATACACAGAAAAGAAAGGAGAGGAAAAAATAGGTACTCACCCTTTTTGCCAATATCTAAATACCTCTTTTTTATCCGTCTCTACCACAAATTTGTAGCTGCTTCGCCGGTGTTTTCTTGTTTCTCCCCAACTTGAAACGTGAAGAATGTCCCAAACGAAATTTCCGCTCCACTCGAATATTGTTCTCCAAAACCCAAATATTCACTTGTGCTGAATATCCACGCTCGATAGGACCAAATGATGCTGTACTAATTTATTCACTATTCTATTAACAACAATAACTGTGATTTGAACAAATAAAATGTGTGTTGCATGGAGCGTCCACGAAGCGTCAACAACTTGTTGCTGTCGAAAAAAGTCTCTCGTCTCTCTCTCCCGATCCCGATAGTCACTCTGCGCACCCTCGCCTTGGTATCGAAACTCGAGGGGGTTTCCATGGTGACGGCCGATGGCTGTTCATTGGCGGAGGTTGTTATACACATTAACAAAGACTAAAGCAAACATTTTGGAAATTTGGTGATTCCAGACTGCAATGTTGATCTGTATAGTTTGTAGAAACTCAGAAGTGAAACGTATGCCAAATACTTGATAAAAAAATACATTCTTCACAATCATAATAATAATTAGGATATTGACGGTATTGATACTTCCCCAGCAAACAGATGTGAGTTATTTTTTCTTCACTTCAATGAATATATAAGAGCTTCCTTGTGTGAACTGAGTGATGAAAAGTAATCCATTTTATAACTGATTTAAAAAAATAAAAGGAGGTATTTTGACATTTCCGTCAAAAGTATCATTTCATTTGTACAAATAGAAAAATATGATTTTCACTTTAAATATCACAAGAACCTAAATTATTTCCGGAAGTTTTCTAGAGGAATATATTGAAAATGATTCCAAGTCGCGAAACGAAGAAGGATATATTTTTATGAAATGTTCATGCCCGAAAGAAAATTTCCACGAATAATCAAAGTTTTCGTGGCATTCGGTAGGGAACTTTCACACCACAATTTGGAAAAAAATTATTAACCCAACCTTCCATTTTAAATTAATTTTTTTGATTGTCATGTTGGTCAGGGTATTGCTGTTTTTAACCGGTTCTGTCAGGAAGCTCAATTATTACTAGTTCAAAAAATCACCATACTTTGTTGAATAAAAGAAAAATACCAACGTTAGTTGAACCGAATGCTAATTCTCATTTGCGTACCATCGTAGTACCCTTTGGTAATTTTAGGTAACTAAAAGTAAAATCATCTTTCGAACAATCCGTTCAGGCCAGTCTCAAATTACCTACACAGTAGGTTTCGGCTCAAGGGCGTAGCCAGGATTTTGTTCAGAGGGGGTCAGGAAAGGAAAATCTAGTATGATACAAATGTTTATTAAATGATATATATATATATATATATATATATATATATATATATATATATATATATATATATATATGTCAAAAAAAAAATTATATTGCTCAAATTAAATCATAAAAGCAATCATTCTCGCCGACACTGTGAGTAATAATTCATTTTCCTGTTTGTTCTTTATATGAAATCATATTATTTGTAGCTTCCCTGACGATAACAGTAACAACTGTCGAAATATTGGGATAAAGTGTTAAAAGAGTACACATTTCTGCTTGCTGCTTTACCCAAAAACAATCTTCCTCATATATATATATATAAACTGTAGTTTTTTTTGGGTGAACAGCAGAACGGAAGTGTACTCTTATAACACCAGTTTTTCCAATATTTCTTATAACTGGTGTTCCCTCTAATTATATATATATATAAATTATTAATGTACTAATAATAACCAACGAGGTTCTTTGCAAATTCGTTTCAAAACTGTACTTTCAATGACGTCCCTATTTTCTTGAACCATTTCTCTGTGTACTCTCAGCATACACAAATCTTTAGAGGTGTGTGGTATATTGTCGAGCTTTTCTATTTCATTTTCACTTTCACTAATAGTCGTATCTTTTTTTCCTCTTTGCTGAAGAATACACAACCAATTTTAAAATGAATAATGATTAACAAATCGCTAACGAAAAATAATAAAAAATAATTTCGTTTGTATCCAGGCGAACTCTGGCATGCGTCATAAATTCAAATGTAATAAATAATTTAACAAAAGATCAAGTATATTTGTTGTTTTACAATCGCTTTTTGGTAATAAAAATCAATAATAAAAGAAACAGAAATGTATATGACTTACTATACCTACATACTGAATAAAAGTCGAACTTTATGTAGATATAGAGTACGTGCAACTAAAAAAAAATCGTTTATACATTGGGTTACACATGAATTACTTAACATTAAAAAAATTCTTATATCCATTTTTATTTATATGAAAAACAACCAATATCTAAGTTAGATTTGGCAATGTCACAATAATTACACAATAAACATCTATTGTCTTTGTACAAATAATAGAGATGCGTTAGACTTTCGAGACTATCGAAGAAACGTAAGTTCATAGATAAATGTGCTCTGCTGAACACAGAACAGGAACCAGAGAGAAGAGAACGCAGGAACTGCTGAATCAACTACCCTTGTGGCCGTGTACCTACCCGTCGTCAGGCCTAGGCAGTATTGCATTCACCAACATCTACAGCCCGGTCTAGAGATGGGTGGCTACCACTTATGCAAGGTTGATTTCTGTCACTGTCAGTGTTAAAAAATGTTATCGAAGAGTTCATTTCTTTATGGTTATTATTTATTCTTTGGGTTGGAAACTCTACAACCAAGCGCTTATGCCCAGCTAGGGGGGGCAGCTGCCCCCCCCTGCCCCTGCCTGGCTACGCCCATGTTTCGGCTAGCACCTGTCAGAAAACAACTACTCCCCTGGCTAATACCACGAAGGGCATTGAATTATATCCGACCAGGTGCCAGTGCAGGTTTCTTCACAGAAGTGAATCCTGCATTTGCTTTCGTTGATACAAATGAAGGAATTGATTTTCAATTATAGGGACGGACACACTTGCAGACCGGTTTCGGGCTATTTGGCCACTCGTCAGTGCAAGGCAGTGCCATCATCAACATAAAGTCGATGATTTCCCATAATTAAAAATCAAACTCCTACACGAGTATCAAGCCCCGGCCAAAGCTGATGCGAACAACGAAGTTATTACGCCCATTGGCCCATGGGCGAATTCGGTTTGCTTTTGGAATACCTCGTCCATTGGTAGATGGCGTAATAACTTCGTTGTTCGCATCAGCTTTGGCCAGGGCTTGATACTCGTGTAGGAGTTTGATTTTTAATTATGGGAAATCATCGACTTTATGATGATGATGGCACTGCCTTGCACTGACGAGTGGCCAAATAGCCCGAAACCGGTCTGCAAGTGTGTCCGTCCCTATAATTGAAAATCAATTCCTTCATTTGTATCAACGAAAGCAAATGCAGGATTTACTTCTGTGAAGAAACCTGCACTGGCACCTGGTCGGATATAATTCAATGCCCTTCGTGGTATTAGCCAGGGGAGTAGTTGTTTTCTGACAGGTGCTAGCCGAAACCTACTGTGTAGGTAATTTGAGACTGGCCTGAACGGATTGTTCGAAAGATGATTTGATTTAACGCCAGTCTTCAAGTATGCCCACTGACTATGTCAAGTGTAACTAAAAGTGTTAGAAATATATTTTTAAAAGTAATATAACGCAATTTCGAAAACATTCCTATGCAGGTAAATTCACCATATTTCGTTAAATAGAAAAAAATACCTTGTAATTTTAGGTACACCACATTCTAAAACTCAGATGGGTACTGGTTCAGTCTATCGCCCTTTAATAATTCTAGGTCACTAGTTGATAGAAATTTATTTACCATTATTCAGGTGCCTCGACAAAAAATCCGAAATTATTTGTAGTTGCAATGGTAACTAGTCAAAATTGAGGCATTTTATTGGTTGAAAAGTAGAGGTGCGAAATTTTCATTATAGATATTCGTTTTCAATTAAGGTGATCATTAGACATAACATAACGCTCACTCATTATTATCCAAGTAGAAATTAACTATAAAGTCAAATTTCTTTCAGACATATCGAAAAAAATCTGAAATGATGTGAGGTATTTTTATTACGAATTTATTCAATACCAAACACCCTGGATAAATATTAATTACTTGTGTTCAAAACAATTAGTTCTACAAAGTTCTCATTTTTAATTGTGAATAAGGTAATGGTTCATTCAAAGCTCTCATTAATATTCTCTGTGTTCTAGGAATTCATATTCCTTCAGAAAACCACCATAATTTCTTCGAAAAGAGGAATGACCGACTACCTAGTAGGTATGCAGATTTCAGAATCCCTCTTCCCTTTAAATACAGGGGATGTGTTGAATGAGTAGAATAGTTCTGTGATAGCTGTAGTATTTGCTATTGAATTGGTTATAATGCTTCCTCCAAGGTTTCTGTCGAGTTTAAAAAGATGTCTAAATTATTCGAAAATGAAATCTCAGGCTTCGGAAGATCCGAAGTATAAAGTGGAGTTCAACAACATTCGCAAAGTGGTGGTTGAGGTGTTGCGATTCAAGAAAAAAATGAAACGCAAGCGTGGAGAAGGAAAAGCGAAAGTACTAATTAAAGTGCTTCAGAGGTGTATCGAGAAACTTATATCTTTCAGCAACAAATACCGATTGTTGGGAAGACTCGTGGAAAACGACAAATGCTTCATCATTTCGGAAGGTACCCGATCTGCTATTTGTAAATTGTTGGTCGTGCATGACGAGATGGCAAGGTTTTGTCGATGAGGGCTGTTCTGGAATTGTTTAGTCTTTATACGCAGGGCGATTGGTAAGTATTTACATAACTCCAATGGGTGATTCTTGATAATGTTTTCATGCGAAACTATTTATTCGATTCAGAAGTTGTATCACTGCATATTACCAAGCAGTTTCGCGAACATGAAGAAGAAATCTTGCAGCGAACTGTAGTATTAATTGACGTTTGAATAATTTTATTCAGGGGTGAGAGAAATGCAAGATGGAAAATTGAATGTCAGAGATGCGAGGTGTTGAAAGAATTTGAAAACACCATTCGATGCAATTTTGATCGAAAGTTTTTTTGTTGACGTTTTCTATTCCACTAGGCTTGTGCGGAATTTTCTGCTGGTGTAGCACTAATCTTTACGTTATCTATCATTTTCAATGATCAACGAGACATCGGATGACAGCGAGTAGGTAAAACAATTTCTTGCTTCATAGATTCAACTGGATACAATACACAAACTGTTAAACAATAAATTACCTAAATATATCATAAACGTGTATTCTAAATGAGCCATTACCAAACATATCTGTCAAATATGTAACGAACGGTTGAAAATTGTGGGATAGGAAAAATAGCTATTCATGTAATCAGTAGAAAAAACCTAGATTGTGTATGACGAACTAAATTTTCACAGAACGAAAGTAGCGAGTTATAACCCAGCGTGAGATATACAAAATACGATTTTCAATCGTGTCACATACAAGATTTTTTTCATTGGAAATATTCTCTTATAATTTTTGAATAGTATAAATGTCTACTTCGTGGAATTTTTCAAGTTTGTTTACCATTTCGCTTATCAGTTTGACGTCTTACACAAGTTTGTAAACTTTTACTGGGTGTTGGCTGGAAGGAAGAATATGAAATAGTGATTTGAGAGTAATCAAGCTTATTGAAGGATACGGAGAAGTCGGTAAAAAAACGCTCTACATTTTATCCGAAGAGTCTATGGAAAACAATGATTAACGCTTATGGAAACTGTGGAATGCGAGGTAAAGATGAGTTGTCTTGTTTATTTCAGATGGAAAAATGGAAGAAAATTCCGACGCAAGTCACCATTCAGTGTGTTGAGAGAAAGTCATTTGAAATTACACACTAAAAATATTCCAACCCAATAACAATTGTCGAATGATAAAAAGACTAAAGCAAACATTTTGGAAATTTGGTGATTCCAGACTGCAATGTTGATCTGTATAGTTTGTAGAAACGCAGAAGTGAAACGTATGCCAAATACTTGATAAAAAAATACATTCTTCACAATCATAATAATAATTAGGATATTGACGGTATTGATACTTCCCCAGCAAACAGATGTGAGTTATTTTTTCTTCACTTCAATGAATATATAAGAGCTTCCTTGTGTGAACTGAGTGATGAAAAGTAATCCATTTTATAACTGATTTAAAAAAATAAAAGGAGGTATTTTGACATTTCCGTCAAAAGTATCATTTCATTTGTACAAATAGAAAAATATGATTTTCACTTTAAATATCACAAGAACCTAAATTATTTCCGGAAGTTTTCTAGAGGAATATATTGAAAATGATTCCAAGTCGCGAAACGAAGAAGGATATATTTTTATGAAATGTTCATGCCCGAAAGAAAATTTCCACGAATAATCAAAGTTTTCGTGGCATTCGGTAGGGAACTTTCACACCACAATTTGGAAAAAAAATATTAACCCAACCTTCCATTTTAAATTAATTTTTTTGATTGTCATGTTGGTCAGGGTATTGCTGTTTTTAACCGGTTCTGTCAGGAAGCTCAATTATTACTAGTTCAAAAAATCACCATACTTCGTTGAATAAAAGAAAAATACCAACGTTAGTTGAACCGAATGCTAATACTCATATGCGTACCATCGTAGTACCCTTTGGTAATTTTAGGTAACTAAAGGTGTTAGAAATATATTTTTAAATACCTAAATATATCATAAACGTGTATTCTAAATGAGCCATTACCTAACATATCTGTCAAATATGTAACGAACGGTTGAAAATTGTGGGATAGGAAAAATAGCTATTCATGTAATCAGTAGAAAAAACCTAGATTGTGTATGACGAACTAAATTTTCAAAGTAATATAACGCAATTTCGAAAACATTCCTATGCAGGTAAATTCACCATATTTCGTTAAATAGAAAAAAATACCTTGTAATTTTAGGTACACCACATTCTAAAACTCAGATGGGTACTGGTTCAGTCTATCGCCCTTTAATAATTCTAGGTCACTAGTTGATAGAAATTTATTTCCCATTATTCAGGTGCCTCGACAAAAATTCCGAAATTATTTGTAGTTGCAATGGTAACTAGTCAAAATTGAGGCATCTTATTGGTTGAAAAGTAGAGGTGCGAAATTTTCATTATAGATATTCGTTTTCAATTAAGGTGATCATTAGACATAACATAACGCTCACTCATTATTATCCAAGTAGAAATTAACTATAAAGTCAAATTTCTTTCAGACGTATCGAAAAAAATCTGAAATGATGTGAGGTATTTTTATTACGAATTTATTCAATACGAAACACCCTGGATAAATATTAATTACATGTGTTCAAAACAATTAGTTCTACAAAGTTCTCATTTTTAATTGTGAATAAGGTAATGGTTCATTCAAAGCTCTCATTAATATTCTCTGTGTTCTAGGAATTCATACACCTTCAGAAAACCACCATAATTTCTTCGAAAAGAGGAATGACCGACTACCTAGTAGGTATGCAGATTTCAGAATCCCTCTTCCCTTTAAATACAGGGGATGTGTTGAATGAGTAGAATAGTTCTGTGATAGCTGTAGTATTTGCTATTGAATTGGTTATAATGCTTCCTCCAAGGTTTCTGTCGAGTTTAAAAAGATGTCGAAATTATTCGAAAATGAAATCTCAGGCTTCGGAAGATCCGAAGTATAAAGTGGAGTTCAACAACATTCGCAAAGTGGTGGTTGAGGTGTTGCGATTCAAGAAAAAAATGAAACGCAAGCGTGGAGAAGGAAAAGCGAAAGTACTAATTAAAGTGCTTCAGAGGTGTATCGAGAAACTTATATCTTTCAGCAACAAATACCGATTGTTGGGAAGACTCGTGGAAAACGACAAATGCTTCATCATTTCGGAAGGTACCCGATCTGCTATTTGTAAATTGTTGGTCGTGCATGACGAGATGGCAAGGTTTTGTCGATGAGGGCTGTTCTGGAATTGTTTAGTCTTTATACGCAGTGCGATTGGTAAGTATTTACATAACTACAATGGGTGATTCTTGATAATGTTTTCATGCGAAACTATTTATTCGATTCAGAAGTTGTATCACTGCATATTACCAAGCAGTTTCGCGAACATGAAGAAGAAATCTTGCAGCGAATGTAGTATTAATTGACGTTCGAATAATTTTATTCAGGGATGAGAGAAATGCAAGATGGAAAATTGAATGTCAGAGATGCGAGGTGTTGAAAGAATTTGAAAACACATTCGATGCAATTTTGATCGAAAGTTTCGTAGCCGGAAGAATATTTTTTTAATTAATCATTTTTGTGATTTTCATAAGGTATAGAAATTATGATGTTGTACTAACTAGATTAGTTTTTTCTCATAAGGTTACTTTATTCATTACAATCTTAGATATTCATGGCTACGGAATTACAAATATCATGAAACCAGTTGAATCGTCATTGATTTTTTTTTTCTTTTCCATCTAACAACCCATATACTAATGATTTCGTAATCTACCTTCCTGGAATTAACAACCAAATTACTTGAAGTTTTTCATTTTCAATAGTTTCCGATGAAATATCTTCAAAATTATGCATTCTCCCTCCGACTTTTAAAACCCAAATAAATCTCCGAAAAATAACTATTTTGTTGTAAACTATTCATTATAATTTGGGAATCAGACTATCCGTTCCTGGACTATTGTTATAGTAGTCAAAGTTTTTACTTTTTACAATACCTTTGAGTCTCGACTAATTAGAGATTATTATATCAAATGTAACCGATTTTTGAATAAAATTCCTATTGAAATTATAATTTTTGATCATTTTGAAGATAAATGGAAATGAAAAGAAACTAGTAATCATTCAAAAACGGACAATTCTTGAAAATAAGACAGTGTTTGGTAAATAAGTGAAAGACGTATTGAACGAGATATTACTAATTTTTCCTCAAAAAAAAATTAGCTGCTGACACCCCGCCTTTTCTCAACTGAATGAAGACCATTTATTATTATTATTATATTGCTACGCGCAAGAGGCGCGAAAAACGACTCAAGGTATGCAACTAAACATACCACCCATGTATAAAGAGTTGCGGTATTCCCGCCAAAACTGTTTGGTCAGAAGCTCGCAAGTTTATGGAGGGGTGGGAGGGTTTTTACATCTGTACCTTATAATTTTTATATATCGTCTAACAAAACTACTATATCGTGCTACAAATGTATGAAAATGTACATCCTTGACTTTGATACAAAAAACACCTTTTGGGATACTGCATGTGACATTATACTCAGGAATCGCCCTATCTAGTTCCGTGCCGTTGCTTATTTCTTTATGTTTATCGTTATTTTTTTATTTAGGTTGTACAGAAGGTCCCAATCTGCAATAGAACTATTGATTGTCATTGTCCACGATGTGATGCACAACTTTTTGGATGATCTCCTTTTCTGAAGTTCCTATGTTGCTGTTTACGTATATAGTTATTTACCATCTTGAATTGTTGTTTGCAGACCGTTTTTATGAATATATTTATCTAATGTATGTTTCGTTTTTATTTCAACGCAGAGCGGGGGTGAGGTCCTACCCCTAAATTGTAGAGGTGTCGGTTGAGCATTTAACCTCTCAGTACTGCGATATAAATCTTCGAGGGTTGAAGAGGTTGAGTGATTTCCCGGTTGATAAGGCACAAAATTAGCTTTTCAACGACATCCCATTTTTGTTGGATTTTACTTCGGCAAATACCTATATCGATAATTTTTCGCTGAACACGTCCAAAATTTGTGACCGAAAACATACCTGAGCTGAGGTATACCATACCCCATTTTGAATTCATTTTCAATTCATCGATTTCGTTTTTTCAAATTTTTTATTACTAATGACTTCTCAGGTGACCGTATTAGCGGATGAACGAATAGTTTTATTTCAATAAATTATTTATTCATTGATGAAAGATGAAAGACAGAAGTCGAAGTTGTTGTATTTTAGTCAACAAAAAAACATATCACACCATCGAAACAACAGAATGAAAAAAAGTGAGGCTTATAGCTATCGTTTTCATCTACATAACAAGTATACAGCATAACTACGTGGTACCAGGAAAACAACAAACAAAAAAATCTAGAGGTTACGTGGGTTGTGGTATACCCGAAAGCGTGTCTAACAGGTCCAAACCACAGTCTTGCAATTTTGGAAGTAGTGAAACAAGTGAAGTTCAGTACTTCAAGTCGAAACAGCTATCTATATTAATTATATGCCTTTGAAAACTTCACTCTTTTGTCGCCAAATATTCCAAATTCTTATACTGCCCTGAAAGATCTCAACCACCAAATAACAACCGAAAACCAACAAAAAACAGACAAAATCTGTATTATCGTATGGAAGTGAAAAGGTTACATTTTCAAATCTTCCCTCTCAATAAATGTACAGAAAAATATTCATAGTTCATTCCTTTGCAAGAATATATTTTCGCACAACTAACATAATATAAGACATAGACACTTCGGTTCAACCCAATGCAAATTTGGTCCGAGCATATATGAATTCATACAACGGAACACGGGCATGGATACGCCTTCTGGGGGCATTCTTGAGTGTTTTAAAAATATGTTTGAAAAAATTGTTAAAGGGTAAATATTCGATATAATTCAACAAGGAACATTATCAATCACGATCAAACAAATATGAATTCGGTTATTATGAAGGGTATGAGACGATGATCTCAAACAACAGAACTGTTCTTTTCTTCATCAATTGTCTCCATCATTTCTTCGTGGACAGCTATCAACTTCAGAGCAGCCGAACGGATACCTTCATACGCTATCCGTTTTTCTTCTGCTACTTTCTCTAGTACTTCCATCAGCAACCGATATTTGAAAGTCTTCCTAACCATCTTTTCAACGCACGCCCCAAGCAATTTTGAGAAGTGTTCTGCTTCTCGTGGATTATTAGGTCCCATTTTCCGCTGCAATTTCCGCATGTTTCTCCAAACTCTTTCCATTTCCTTGAACTCCACTCTTGCTTGTGGTTCTGATGATGACAGATATTTTTCTTCACAAGCATTTTTACATTCCCTTAAAGTCGTTAAACACATCGGATCCATTTTAGAGAATTCTTCAGCTCTTTCCAATGTCCCAGTTAACTC
This sequence comes from Zygogramma bicolorata, assembly GCA_032362365.1. Classification (NCBI taxonomy): domain Eukaryota; kingdom Metazoa; phylum Arthropoda; class Insecta; order Coleoptera; family Chrysomelidae; genus Zygogramma; species Zygogramma bicolorata. The sequence goes on from JAVJAQ010005204.1 coordinate 164,431, forward strand.
GATGCTGTTATGAGAACGACTAATTGTATATTTGTTATGCTCGTTATATATATGCTGGAGGGCTATATTATAATTCGATATAAGGTCGAATCAGCGATTAGGGCTAAGATTGATCATACCGGACCTCGCAGGTCTAAAATGAAACACTTGTCAAAGTATGCCATGAAGAGTTCCAGAATCACGTTCAATGATGGGATACTTTTGACGATTGTAGACGATTTTATACACTAATATTTCCACTCCGACTCCATAAAATCCATCTCTCAGAAGTGAAAATTGGCACTGGGCTAATCATGATTGATGCAGATGTGTAGTTTCTATTAAAGACCAGAACTAGAAAAAATTGCAAAGTTGAAGTAAAAATATCTGTTGCATAAAACCACCTCAAGGTTCGGAATTGTAAAAAAAAATCCATTTGGAAAGGATCAATTTTCATCTCCTGAAGATTCCTAAATTTGTTGTCAGAGGATACAAAAATGAAAACTCAAAGCATAATAATATGATAGTATATCTCCAAAAATTGTTTCCCGCCGTGAGAAATTTGTTTATAGGATGATATGGTTTTACTACATTTTGCTGTTGAGCAGACAACAACAAAGGCAATTTCATATAAAAAGGTAGAAATTCGAATATTATTTAAGAAGGAATATTGACAACTACAAATATCCGATAGTAGGCTATGAAAGGGAGGTTTTCAATAATATTTTTTTTTTTTTCATAAAGACATTTCCTTCATTCCATCGTGGACAGTTATCAACTTCATAACAGCCGAACGGGTACCTTCATACTTTATTTTGTTCTCTCCTCCTTTCTCCATTATTCCCATCAGCAAACGATATTTGTGACTTTTCTTCACAATTTTTGCAATACATGTCCCAAGCAACTTCATGAAATGTTTTGCCTTCCGTGGATGATCAGATCCCATTTTCTGCTGCAACTTCCGCATTTTTCTCCAAACATTCTCCATGTGCTCCAACTCCACTCTAGCTTTCAGATCTGATGTTGATAAAAATTTCTCTTCACAGTGATTTTTACATTCTCTCAGAATTGTCAAACAGTCCGGAATCATTCTGAAGAATTCTACGGAGCTTTCCAAAATCTCAGTGAACTCGATGCTCTTATGAGACAGGCTAATTATGCATCTGGTTTGCATCTTTATATATGCTAAGTTTGATAAAGGGTCAATCCATATTTTGTAATTAGATTTGATATAATGTTTGAGAGGTCGGATGAGCAATCTTGAAGCAATTTTATCCTCTCAGGTATGAAATAAAACACTTTTTGGATCATGCCGTGAAAGATTCCAGAAATTATTTTCAAATCTAGGTGCACTTTCATACATTACATTTTTAAGGTTTTTACAGCTTCGAATACCTAATTGAGTCCCAAAAGCAGAATTGTAGAGTTATTTACAAATGTTATGAAAAAAAGCTAACTTAATTCTGTAATTTTTGGCGTGGCATGCCATGGAAGACCAACCAATTACAGCCTCAAAGTAACAATAAATATCAAACGAAATCTCTATTATTGTATGGAATTGTGCGTTGTATGAATTTCTTTTGTTGGAGGGTTATTTCTCGAAAAATGAACAGATCTGGCCAATACTTTCAAGCAGATATGGTTCTATATTTGTCATAGGCATTTCGGTCTGACCAAATGAAATTTAGATTTAGGGTCAATTCATATTTTGTCATTAGATTATACATTATGTTTGAGAGGACGGGTTAGCAATCAGCATTCAAAGCAATCATATCGGACCTACTAAATCTAAAATGAAACATTATTTGACTGATGCCATTAGAGTTTCTTGAATTACGTTCGATCAGAGGTAAATTCTAAGGTAGTGTTTGGACTTCTGACATTTTTCATTAAAAAGATAAATCCAAATAATATTTCGTCGTAATTAAAATTCAATGTTACGAACTCTAATCAATTGTAAATTAATCTACCTCTTTCACAATTTTATTATTTCAGTGAATTCTGAATGACATAAAACTGGCAGTTTTTGGGCAGTGCTGGCGAGGAGCAGTACCTGTAAAGTGAATTTTTATACCTTCTGTTTCTTCGTAGTTTTTTTGGTTATTAGTTGATATTGAAATATATAGAAGTAATCCAGTCCATGACTATTTTCCTGTGTATTTATACCATATAACACCGATTTTCATAAAAATTTGGATTTAGGTTCTACTCACCATCTATTTTGAAGTCTACCCTGTACCGACCCTGGGAGTGGATGCCACCTGCCACCCCTTCTTGGGGGTGAAAAATTTTTCATTAAAAATAATTGCGGAAATCGATAAATTGACTTATCCTAAGCAACTTTTGTTCTATGAAGCTTTTCCGGAAAGGCAATATAGACTTATTCCAGAGTGAAATTGAAAAAACACGTTTTCGGATTATTTTTCGCGAATAACTGGAAAAATATGCATTCAATCGAAAGACCTGTAGAGAGCAAAATGATATATTATAAAAAACGAAAAAAATCGTTTATTCATGATGTATGCAGACCCAATACAAACGGAATTATTGCTTGTTGAAAGTTGATTGGTATTTTCAAACGCCAAAATGGAAAGGTTCTACGTACAATAATCAAAAACCAAAGTATTTTTCGGGAAAACTCATATAAGTTTTTTCCCCCGAATATATAAATTTTTATTCAATAGAAGGGAAGAATAATGGATATATAATAACAAACATAATTTAAACTTCGTATAATCAATAAGGAATATTCAACAAGTTTTCATTTCTTCACACTACAACAACCACGAAAGCTAGTGGCACAGCCTTAATGAATCAAAATATGCAAAAAGTGATTAAAATGTGACACGACGACAAAATGATTCGTTTTAATAAATTTTTCTTTTGATTTCGTATCAATCACTTTTGTACAAATAAAGTAGCTGTAGATCACTACTAATGAAAATTATTGTACAACTTATATATATTTCATGGAACAAATAAAATTGTTATTTAGGTTATATGATGTTTATGCTCTGGGAGCGATGATCTCACAAAAACGAGAGACTTTGACCCGAGGGCTTGTAAGTCGCCCGAGGCCATATACATCTATAAATACCCGTGGTGCACACAAACGTTTATGTCACACTAGTTCGTTATTGCATCTACATATTATGGGCATATGAAAAATCTGATATTGATATTTTTATTAGAGAATCACTTTTAAACTTGAAACGTTGATATTCACAAAAAATATCACAGTTTTCTGTACGATTCTCACTAAAAATCGGTTTACAAAATCGCGACACGTGTTTTACTATATAATAGCTTCCTCAAGCAGGATCTGCTCGAGCGAAATACGTGTGGCGGTTTTGTAAACCCTTTGTGAGAATCGTGCAAGAAACTGTAATATTTTTTCGTTAAATATGGATTTCCGTCTCACTTATTCTGATATTTATCTTTTCGTATTCTCTATAGCAAATAAAGAAATTTTGTGCAAAAATTATTTTCATAAGTCTCTTAGTTTCCGAAATATGGAATTGTAAACATAGGGACACGACGCAAGTTTACTCCGGCCGGCGCTCGCTGCAAATGACGTCATAAGTCAACATTCTGTCCCTAGGTTGCACGCTCTCTTATGGTTTACCAGGGGATTACGTGAATGTTTCTGTTTAATACGATAAATTCATGTGTTGTGCCAAAATGCAAGCACAACCAATGCTCTGAAAAAGTTGTTTTTTGTGGTTGCAATGGATGTCCCAATTGCATAAAAGCTATAAAGAGGTTGAATCAATTTGGAGCTAAAAGCTCCAACTCACTTTATTTAATTAATTTATTGATATTTATTAAGAATAGCTAATAAAAATATCACTATTTATATATCAAACAGAACCTAAAAGGATTGGTAGGCCTATTAACATTCTCGTTCGTTATCAGGTAATTGGTAACTGAGTTATAAAAACACAATAATGAAATAATGTGTCATAAAATATGTTCAGTGATTTTATTCGATATCAGGTTGAATTTGAAATGCGAAATGCAAAAAATGTTATGAAAATAGTTGAAGACGATGAAATGCAAATTATTTCTCCCCACTTGCCTCGGTTATTAAATGGTGCTAATTGAAATCGACTACCAATTATAATATTTTAAAATTTATATGATTTCTGTAACGAATAACAATGATATACTAGCCGAATGCCAAACACACCAAGATCGAAAATAGTGAAATATAGAAATGTCGAGACTTTACCAAAATACCAATGATTTTGAAAGAAACATTATTGATTACCTAGTTCGTTTCTAAATACTTGGCTTCACAAAAATGATCAGAGTTAAAAAAATTGTACCGGATTGAAAAAGGTCCCTGCTTGCACTAAAGTCGTCATGTTTCACACATTTTTTTATTTAAAAATGAAATCAAGAAATCTCTAAAACTATCTTGTTTTCAACATTTTTCACCGCCTTTTGAAAATTGAAAGGATTATGAAGGAAATAATGTTGATGGAAATCAATGAACTCATAAAACGAATGAAATATTGTAAATTGCAGAGAAGGAACATAATATGATAAAAAAATCATGAAGAAAAATATTTGGGAATTCAGAAAATATTGTGGTGATGTGATACCCTGTATATAGGACTTTAGTTCAAGTGGGAAGACCCTTTTTGGTTATAACGAATGGACATTTCGGTTTTTACTTTGGTCTTATTCCCGTCAGTCCACCAATCTGAAATATTCGACCAATTCAAAAGGAATTCAGGTTGAGGAATTGATATATCAACTAAAAAAGTAACATATTTGAGATATATATTCCTTGCTGATTGCTACTTGCTAAAATGGTTCCAGCAGTATTCTCTCAAATTGAATTTTCCCTTCGAATCAGTATTGGATTGGAATTATTCAAAGATTGATAGACTGAGAGGAACTATTTGATAATTTCGATGATTCAAGGAGTGTTTCCGTCAAAAAACTATTAGATACAGTTTCATTTCACTGTTCCAGAATAAGTCCAATAATAGCATAGTGAAAATCGCACAGCTTCAAAGCTTAAATTATTTCTACTGGAACAGAAAAATCAAGCGTTCGGTATAATCAAAAATTTTTATGAAAAAAGTATATGAATTTCAAGGTTAAAATTGAATGTATACAGTACCTATATGAATAATAATATAAAAGTATACAACTATTGAAACTTTCAAGGAAATGGACGTTAGGAGGGAAATTTCAGAATCAAAACTGAAATTTGTGTTCTGGGATCCATTTTTTTGTTTTTTTTTCCCCTAAAAATGAAAAAGAACAAGTTTTAAATTCTTATTATATCTGTTTTTTAGGCAAAATGGTGACTTTTTTGTCAGTTACGTATTGTATTTTTATGAATTTGGAGATTTATTTAATGAATTTAATAAAAAAATGCGTATAACTTCCCTTGGCGACGTTTCGGAAGCTAGTCTGCCTACTTTTTCAAGCCTATTTTGGGAAATTTTCGGTTATAATTGTATGAGTGCATAAAAATTACCGATAATTTTGCAAGAAAGCGTAATATCTAAAAATTTCAAGAGTTTATTTTCATATTTTGGCGAAAGTGCCCGAGTCCGAAGCATGAGGGCTTTCTTACAAAATATGAAAATAACCGAATGCAATTTGTATAAGATATCACGCTTGAATGCAAAATTATCTGGTCATTTTTATGCACGAATGTAATTCATTGGAATATTTCACGAACAAAGAAATTCTCAAGGAAATGTTATTTTTTGTCCATTTATACTTTCCTCTATAGATTGTATGGAGCACTCACCAAAACGCGAAATGTTTTTCTATTTTTGAAGTCTATCTGACATTTATTTGTGTTGTTTACTGACGTCTAGCGATACGGTTTCAAATGTGTTGTTATGGTGACTTGATACAATGCAATTACCGCTGTAAGTTTACGATAATTGCATTGCTCTTATAGGACATTTTATATATGAGAGAAATATTCGATGGAATTGCAATTTGGCTTGACTTATTCATCCATTGCTATACCTAGTGCTGCTTTTGACACAACCTACTTCGAATTGAATCTCTCCAGTTCATCTTCCCTTTTCAGAAAAGGCATCCAACATCGATCCACACTCAATGAACAAAGAGCAGTCTGTTGATCTCCGTTAAAAAAATGCAAGTAGCCTCCTTTAGTTTTCTTTTCGTTCCATTGTGTTATGTCATAAGTAAATCGATGTTATCTCACTCGACCATGTGTGTAACATCTATTGATAAAATGTGTTCAGCTAATTTCGACTCATCTATTTCTCGTCTTTGTCCAAAGAACAGATACATTAAGAACTTGAAGCATTTTCCTTTTCATTTCTAGGGGAGAGAAAACCCAAAATATGGATTCCAGAACAATTTTATCTCCTCAGCAAGCATACAAACAATATTTAAAATGTGTGTGAATTAATATATATATATATATATATATATATATATATATATATATATATATATATATATATATATATATATATATATATATAAAAATTGAAAACTTTAGTTGAAATTGGAATCTGTCGAATAAAATAAAATTATAATAGATAATAAAAAAATGTCTCCATGAGACATCTTCAAGACATTTGTCTGACATCTCGTTACTTCCTGTGAGTTTACCATTCATTATTATTTTTCTAAATTCTAATCGCTCCTCGAATCATTCGAAAACAAAACAATATCGCTACCACCATCTAGGAAAACACTTAAAAATACGCTACATCGAGGTATAAACGCTAATCAGACTTTTCATGGATTTTATCGAAGCGCACTTTCCACCTGTCCTTGACGGCCGACATCGACCACTAGGACGTTTTGTGCTTCTTCTTCGGCTCCCGTCGTCGCTCCGCGTCGTTGTTCATCAACAGCTTCAGGTCCTTGTAGTCCAGCTGCAAGTACCACCGAATAACTGTCAAGCGGCCCAGGTGGGTGGACAGGCCGGCGGCCAATAATTTTATGTAAGTCTGCAGGTGTCGTTTCAAACCAAAATAAAACGTCGTCGATCGGGTTGTCGAAACGCAAACCTCGTGGAGATGAGTAGGCGCTGGCGTGCTCGGGACTTCCCCCTCCGGAAATTTTCAACACGGTTGAAATTCAGGACGATTCAATGAGTGATTTTGCAATAAAATATACCATCATTTACCCTTCATTCTCTCCAGAAAAATATCTGAGTTTTTGCCCGAGTGGATCTTTTTTTTATATATAGTAAGTTATTTATTATCCCAGGAAACATACATAGTTATGATTAGGGAGTAATTATAAGCACAAAATCGTGATGAGAAGTATCGGAAATGGAAAAACAGAAATATGTATAAACGAACATACAGTGAAAAATGAAATTGCTGTAAAGGTCAATTGAGCAAAAAAAAATTAATAACAATAAGTGTAAGAAAATGTTTTTTTTAATGTCTATTAGCTGAATGAAAACTTTTTCAAACTCTGCTTCAATTTTTGTCGATTGATATTCTTTTATTTCATTTGGAATTGAATTATATATCATGACAACCCTATGAATAAATTATTTTTTTTTTTGTAGAGTGATTGTGAATATGACAATTTTCGTGGGAAATTAGATTAGATTGTTTTGTATTATTTCTGATAGAATGGATAAAACAGCTGATTTTGAGTTTATGAAGGGAAATTATGTCCAATAGTTTGTTTGGTTTGTATAAATTTGATGTCGATTCTGAATAAGATAATTTGTAAATACTATACACTTGATTGTTTTGTTTTGTAAAGTTTTGAGAAGTTTCATTATAGATTTACTCGCTGTACCCCAGACAAAAATGAGATAATGTAGTTGTGAATAAATCAGACTAAAATAAATATTCTTCAAAATTTTCAGAGACAGGAAATGTCTTATTCTGAGAAGAATTCCAATAAGAGGAGATACTTTTTTTAGAATTATTTCAATGTGTCTATTCAATGATGATTTTTCGTCAATATATAAATATATAGAATATAGTTGTTTCTGTATATTTGATAAAATTGTTATTGGGAGTTATTGGATCGGATGGGGCGTTGAATACCCTCTTAGCTATGTTCATATATGAGAACTTATTGAAATTCAGTGTTGATTCACTTTAATGTAACCAAATGAGAATTCTTTCCAAATCAAATTGCATATCAATTTTGATTTTTCCATAACTGTCCGAAAAATATATGATGGTGGTGTTATCAGATAATTTGACTCTTCCATTCAACATCAAATTTGGTAGAGTTTATATAAATTAGGAATAAAAGCGGACCGAGAATTGATCCTTGAGGTACACCACAGGAAATATGTTGTAAGCAACTTTTTGATCATCTATATAAACATACTGTACTCTATCACATAAACAAATTTTTGAACCATTCGAAGATTGTGAAGATTGTGATTTTGTGGATAGAGGGATGGTATTTATAGCTGTATGAGAATCCGACGTTGTTGAAACTGTCGGAACATATACAGGTCTGGTTCAAAAAGGATTAATTAATGGATTTGTTCTAAAGGATAATAATGGTTTCCAGGAATTGGGAAGCCTTCGTGAGTCGTCTCGTTTGTTGAGGCATTGAGGGCGTTTCAACAAACGAGACGACTCACAAAGGCTTCCCAATCGGTCAAGATGAGAGCTGGGGGGTTGCAATATTCTGGTATTTCGGGAAGCATTAGTTTCTTGAATCTCTAGAGCTTGTCAGCCCAGCTGGCAAGGCAAAATAATACGTGAAACAGCGAGACTTTGTTCGTTGAGTGAAAATGAATGCGTTCGACAGCAAAGAAAATAGAAAGCCGTACTTTTCGGGAATTTTGGTAAGCATTAGTGCTATAATTTTCTGGTTATACCCCTAATGATCCTTTATGTTTTTTGTGAATATTGGCTTCATTTCAATATCTAGAGCAATAGCCAAGTCAAAATTTTGTAAAGAAACCCCTGTACATTCGTCGAATTTTACTTGAAATCTCAAAAACGAAGGTTGTTATATTGACTGAATCCTTTACCATATTCTTGATTATCGCTTATTTTTCACGAAATCGCACATTTCCTAGATAAAGTCAGTTATTGGGGAGGAAGTCCTGTGAGGTGTATGAAAACATCTATTATACTAACTTCAAAACCAAATAATTCAAATGGGTTACAGATCAATCATGTGGCCAAACGCAAAATTTTGGTATTTTCAATCTCTTAAACATTTTTCTATGTACATTCTTCTCCTACAAATCGCATTCCATCCAAATCAGATTTTTCGATTTTCACAAGAGTAAGAAATGAGTTTTTTCATACTGAATAAAAATCATTGGATCATGTGCGTTTTCCCATAAAAAGGATATAGAAAGGTTGGATATAGGTGGCCGGGAATAATCGGGGTTGAAGTAAAAAGTTGAAGGAGGGCTAAAACGGTAAAAGGACGTATTCGATAATCCATATATGGAGTGATAATAAGAATAATAATAAAATTAATCGATGTCATAGATGAAATGATGACAAGTAACATTACAATTCTGTTATGTTACGATTATGATCTCCTTTTCAAACCCAAAAAGTTCAGAGCCAGTAGGGGGAAATAATCCTCATCACCAACCCATGAAATCGCCCTTTAGTTTAATCCTAACTCCATATTAGTCCAGTAAATGAAGGGACGAACCTGTGAATAAGTCTATGAGTTCTTCACTTGTGGCTCAATTTGTAGGTCGTCACAGATGTTTTCAAAAGACCCAAAACTTAACACGATTGCGTTAATGGAAATGGCCGAAAATGGCCCCCAAAACCCAGAAAAATGGGTTTCCCGCCAATATCTGGCTAAATATACGAAACAGAGAATTTTCGTTCACACAAAAATTTAAGATCGTCTCCATTATCTACAAAAATGACTCTTATCATTTTTTCCGAAAATGGTTTTCGAGATAAAGGGACCCAAAACTCTCCTCATTTCAGTTGCCGCTTTCTCTATAGGAATTCTGTTGTCTATGCATTCGCTTGGAGGCGGGCGGACGAATTGTTTCATTACTCAGGCAAAAACTGACATTTTTCAATGATTCAAAGTTCAAGATAATGAGGAAACCCGTAGCTATCTTTCCATGTATTTCGAAGTTCTTTCTTATGTGGCAAAAAGATTTATTAAGCTGTAAAATTCTTTTCCGCACCATTTCAACACTGTTTCATTAATTTGTTTACATTTTTTCAAAAATAGTCTTTTATCGAAAATTTTTCTTTATAATGGGTCCTTTGGGGGTCTTGAATGATCTCTGATTTTTTTGGTATGAAAGAAAATTTTCTAATTCGTATATTTAGCCAGATATTGGCGGGAAACCCATTTTTCTGGGTTTGGGGGGCAATTTTCGGCCATTGCCATGAACGCAATCGTGATGAAAACATCTGTGACGACCTACAAATTGAGCCCCAAGTGAAGAACGCATAGACTTGTTCACAGCTTTCCCTAGTTTCGGATCTTCAGTTACTGGACTAATATCCCCTAGACGTCTTTTATCAACGTGATATCACTTCAGACGTTGTTACGTATGCTTGTGATTATATGAGTTGAGTTGACATAATACTATTATCTACATAGTGACCTGAATTTTCCAAAAATTGAAGAACCACTTGAAGAATTGATAGGAACCAGACACTTCCTCATTCGCTACACAATAAAGGCAATTAGTTCAAATTGCAAATCAACAGACCAAGACATGAGCATGGTAATATTAATCCACCACACATGTAAAAATGACCATTCTGGGGGTCTACCGATTTTCACAAGGTTTGCATTTCAGGACAAAATCAAGAAAAAATATCAGTGAGCGATTATCTCCATTCTTTTCTATGAGACCCAATATTAATATGAGAATAACGAAAATTAAATTTGTTGCAAGCTTGATGTTTATTTTTTACCTAGTCACGATTCCTAATCAGTACTAAAATTCATGGAAATCAGCATTATAGCCGTATTTTGTTGTTTTTATATTAGATATATTTCATGAAGAATAATTGTGAATGAAAATGTATACAAACAAAGGCAAAGAAGCATTTTTTCTCGAAAAAATAAAATAACTGTCTATATTATCTAGTTGAGAAGAATGAAGAGAATTGCTTTCCTGTTATTGACAGCCTAAGTAATAATTTTATAACGAACCATAAATCAGAAGCAGGCAAGTACTTCCTACACCTGCGGTATAAGACAGAAGTTGAAAAATCCTTGAGTTGCCGCATGCACCACCATGTTTTAGCGACAGTTTCATTATTGACACCCACAGACCTCCAATATTAGTAAATCATGCAGAATTTGGCGAGTGTCAATGGTTGATATGATTCAGTAATTTCTTCAAGGATACAAATACACATCTGGATGTTCCAGGAGTGTATTTAAATTCATTTATACTATCTCCAAGTCAATAGAAGACAGACAGACAGAGGGTTCAGTGCTTTTAAAAGGAATTGAAACTTCGAATGAGACCAAGATGAATAAAAACCCTGGTGCGTTGACCGATATGCTTTTGTTTAGCCGATTCCTCTCGACCTGAGAAATCGAAGAATAAACTTACATTTTTTTACGGTAGGTGGTGTTGAGGTGGTGATACAAATGCGATTTTCTAAGGGTACATTTTCATTGAGGCGGCGGCTTACGAGTGATTTTCGATACCGGTGGTCTCATTGGATAAACTCTCGCGGGATCTTTCGTTCACCAATAGAAATTATCAGTACACAAAATACGTAAGGTCAAGATCGTATAATAAAAGCTATTGATTTTTTTGAAAGGTTTGACAGTTCAATTTGAATTTGAATGCTTTGAAAGTTCCTTTAATATTCAAAATCTTGTACCTAGTTCTTGTTTCTTTTCACGTTTTTCTTGTTTATATGTAAATCGGTTCATAATAAATCTAACTATCACTATAACATCAAACAAGAACAGCAACGATAAACACTCGAAAAGAATATAAACAAGAAAAACGTGAAAAGAAACAAGAACTAGGTACAAGATTTAGACTATTAAAGGAACTCTCAAATGCATTTAAATTCAAATCGAACCGTCATACATTTCAAAAAAATGTATAGCTTTTTATTAAACGAACTTGACCTTACGTATTTTGTATACTGATAATTCTATTGGTGAACGAATGATCCCGCAAGAGTTTATCCAATGAGACCGCCGGTATCGAAAATCACTCGTAAGCTGCCGCCTCAATGAAAATGTACCCTTAGAAAATCGCATTCGTATCACCACCTCAGCACTACCTACCGTCAAAAAATGTAAGTTTACTGTTCGATGTCTCAGGTCGAGAGGGATTGGCTAAACAAAAGCATATCGGTCAACGCACCAGGGTTTTTATTCATCTTGGACAGGTCTTATTGCTTTTCATATAGCGTGGTCTCGGTAGTGTAGTGGTTAGCATATCTGCCTGTGAAGCGGAAAGCCGGGGTTCGAATCCTCGCCGGGCCACCGTGCTGGGTAATCGCACGTTAAAAGGTAAGGCCTCGATCCATTGCTCGCACAAGTTTCGACTTCTGAGGGTTGACGTTCGTCAGCTGGTTAACGAAAACGAACAATTTTAGAACAATTTTAGAACAATCACTGGCTTGTAGATTCGCCTCTTCAGGAGAATAGATTGTCAAGTTGCAACGCAAGTGGAATTGAAATGAAGGATATGTAAATTGAGAAAAACTCATCGACACTCGCAAAACCTCATACGAAATGATAATCGAACAACATGTACGAATGTACTCACAAGCATTTCATCGTCTGGGATTCTGGAAAGTAGATCCAGCACCTCATTATTTGGTACAGCATGTGGCCTCAGTATCCTCCTGAGGAACTTGTTGGTACCCCATAGCATGAGGAGATATCTAATTGGCATTATGTACAGCACAACTGCAGCTAACAGTAGCAATATTATCGCTATCCACGATAAGTACGGTACTGTGAAGTTGAACATACTGAAGAAAAATAACATGTAGTATACACGAGTAATTTAAAGACATTAGTTTGAGAAAGGGCAAATGAAAATAAAACTAAAGGTTCGTAGTTTTTGAGGTGATAACCTTCTACAATGTAAACGATGAGATTGGAACCTTTGGTATAAAAGATGAAACTTTTTGCAGGATTCAAGTACCCCAATACAAAACTGATTGCAAAATTTGCAAGAATAGCATCTTCGGGAGAAAAAAAACTGATAATCTGAACCGTTACAGTATCACTTTTCTAGACTAATAGGATACTTCACATTCAGAAGGAGCTGTTTTGACTAGAGGTCAACATCAATTCTTTATTTGGTCAAAGTGTGCAAAGATAGATTTTGGAAAGATTAAAAATTGGTTTGATTATAACCTACTCACAGTAAATTTTGAGAAAACAAAATATGTCCCATTCTCATTTTATAATATTTTCCTACCGGACTTTGGACCACTAATACTTCATGATAATACTAGCATTGAAAAACTGATAGTATCAAGTACTCAGGAGTTATAATTGATAAACATCTGAAATGGGACAAACACATAGCGTTTCTTTTGAAGAAATTATGAAGTTTATCATCAAAATCAAGTATCTCAAAACATTTATGAGCGTAAAAACTCTCAACATTCTTTATTTTTCATTAATACAGTCCCAATTGAATTATGGGATTCTGGCTTGAGGAGGGGTCATGAAATCCCACATTAGAAATCTTGAAGTTCTTCAGAAACGGTTTTTGAAAATAATATATAATAAGTCTTATTTGTATCCAAGTGAAAATCTGTACATAGAAACACATAAAATGGACAATTATTCGGATATAACATCATGATTTATATCCATAAACACAAATTGAATATAAATTTCAATAATCATATTTATAATACAAGGAATAAAATAATATCACATTGAAAAATAGAGTTAAAACAACAATGTCTCAGAAAAATTTCAAATATTTATTGTCATTCTACTATGATTTGATTCCAAATCAAATAAAAATGATCGAGTCATTAGTATCTTTCAAACTACAGATAAGAAAATGGATTCAAGAATCACGTCGAAATTCATTTCATGAAATCTGTCAATTTTTAATATAATATTATTTTGTTGAATTCTACAAATTTATCAAATATATTGTACAGGTTATCCAATCCATCTTGACACAAACTCAGATACTTTTCCAGTTGCACACTGGTAGTGTAGACCATGAAGAAAGAAAAAACACTTTCTAGGAATGAATTTCAACACAGTGTTTTTTCATCTCAGTATTTTTCACAGAGATTGCTGGGCACATAAGTTATCAGTTCTGTGCCAAGATGGATTGGACAAGCTGTACATAAATGTAATTCGTATCTCTCGCAACAAGTTTATAACTTCGCTGGTATAATTGAACTGTTTATTCACCTTTTTACAAATTGATGTATATGCCCTTTTTTATGAATTCTGAATAAACTTTATTATTATTATTATTACTATTATTATTATTATTATTATCAATACTAATTTTCAAACAAAAATAAACAATAAACATTCTATTGAAGCCACAGTTTGAAGTGAAATTCTGCGAATGATTAAACAGCATTGTTGTGGTAAATATATCACGATTCTTCGATCAAAAACATAAAATATAATAAATCGGATGACCCGGAACCAATTTACATTTCAAATGTGTAATATAATTTTTTTTGATAACTACGATTTGATAACAATCTGCTGATATAATTGAGTTTCATGGAAAATTAGTTTTTGTATTCCCCTCATCACGGAACATTTTCATGAAATGGAATATTGAGCAATGTAATGTGAGTAACTACAATTCATGGCCGAACTCTTCACACGATATTTTTAATGCAGATCAACTATTTTTGAAATAAAATTTTTCTTCATATTCCCATATCGTCGATCATTTCTTCAATGCTAACATAAGAATTTTTAAGAGTTAGTTATTAACTCCAATAGATTGCATGTTTTGTATTTCAATATGTATTGGAGTATCTCACCAAATTTAAAAATCCGTCAGCATTGAACAAATGATAGATTTGCTGACGAATAATGAAGAAAAATTAAAATTCAAAAATTTCAAATACGCGTAAAAGGGGGGGTTAACTGGTTCCGGATCACCCGGTATATTTCCATTTCTGACAATTATTAATCAATCTCACATATCCAGATGAAAAATAACAAAAAAATATAGAGATTAATTACCAAACTGGTCATTTGACTGGAGTTTCGTTAACAAAGTTGGCATCTCCAGAAGAAAATTCATAATTTTGATTGAAACTCAATTCAATTTTATTATCCCAAGAAACATTACATGTTTGAATAGGGACTAGAACACAATTTTCCTGTGAGTGTGAGTAATATTAGTGTGGGGTTAGGGTAATTTGAAAAACACTCCATTCAGAATCATTCGAAAATGTGCTTATTTCTTTTATTTTAAAGTTGAAAAGTGACCAATTGTTCGCTTAGAAGAAGACGATGTCGACAAAATACTTTGACGAATATCTGCTCACGAACGCAGTTATACCAAACGAGCCATTCCTAACATTTTATCATTATAGATTGTCTCAGCATCAGAGGGAGAGAAAATATGGAGGTACTCAGTTTCTCCATTAGAAACCGCAAACATATCGGATCACTCACAGACTAGTTTACAAAATTGGCGCGCTACTGTTTTTAGCCATTTTCTCAATTCCAGCAGCGCTCTCGTCACTCGAAGCCAGTCCATTTTCATTGTCGAAAATTGTTAATATTTCCAGCAGGTAATACGAATTTTGGTATTTGCCACAATCCTCGTGAAAAATAACGGAAATTTATGAGATATGATTGGCATGGCGAACACATTTATCGAAACTAAAGAAGCTAAATCGTGAAACATTTCAACCTGTACGTAGGCAAATGACAGAAGAATTTAACTAAATTAGAAACGCTGGCAGAGAAAACAACACTTTTTTCAAGCAAAATTGATCCTGTCACCCAACCAATCTTTCTTGAATAAAATTACACTATTGAAATTTGTGGAAACTTCATGAAATTCGTTTATGTGCAATGTCTACTTGAAACACAAAATGCATTGAAATTCAACTTGAAAATATTTATTTTCTGTTTCTTTCATGAAATTATTTCGAATAATTAAGAATAAAAAAGTATACAAACTTTGGGCAAAAGATAAAATTCCTCGCTCGAAATAATTCACTTTTCGCCTCAAGATGTATATACTATCACACCAAAAGGTTCTCACCCATTACATTATAATTTTCAAAGCAAACTTTGTTCAATTCATCATCACCATCAGGTACTCACTTTCTTATGCTCTCAAGCAGCGAGGCGATGCGCCCGATGG
The DNA here is from genome assembly GCA_032362365.1 of Zygogramma bicolorata. Classification (NCBI taxonomy): domain Eukaryota; kingdom Metazoa; phylum Arthropoda; class Insecta; order Coleoptera; family Chrysomelidae; genus Zygogramma; species Zygogramma bicolorata. Next base: position 180,677 of record JAVJAQ010005204.1, read on the forward strand.
CGTTCTGAACTCCTTGCGTCACCTCTTGAATAGCTTGCAGTCGCTCCTTCAAACTCTTCTTCTCTTCCTTCTCCTTTTCTTCTTCATCGTCGTCGTCGAAATCGGAGTCGACGCTTTCGTCCCACGCGATCTGCGTCGGCCCCGCCAACGTCTTGATGGTGAATTGTTTCAGGAACAGCAAGATGCCGAAAGCGGGCAGCATCCACGGTTGGAAGTAGTAGCAGAGGATCAACCAGACGACCAGCGCCATGAAACTCTGGAGTTTGGATTCCCATTCGAAGCAGTTTCTGGAAAATAGTAGCGGGTAATTGTATATTACACACCGAGGTGGGAAGTGATTCATTCCTGTCGTGAGATCAGTAAGTTGACCGAGACGCAAAGCGTCGAGGTTAGCTTTGATCTCGAGACAGGAATGAAACTTCCTACCGAGGTTTGTATACTATTTTATTTACAATCATAATATTTCGATTGAAATTAATAAATCTCTGTTTCGTTCTGAACATATCTAAATATTACATTTAACGACAGATTCCAAGAACGCGGTTTTCTCAGAATGATCAAGTAGATATATTCTTACCGTGACTACGGGGTATACAATTGTCAGGGGTAATATAATAAGTGGTATGATTATTACCGATAATTTTTTGGAATATTAATGAATTGCAATCCCAAAGCTGAAAATACAACGAGTCCGCAGGACGAGTTGTATTTTCTTGCATTGGGATTGCCAATGAATTGATATTCCAAAAAATTATAGGTTATTAATCATATCACGAATTATATTTAGGACGACAATATAACCCCTGTTTGAGCAAAAATTGTTGAATTGCCTGGTAATTGATTCTTTATTTCTGGCCGTATTCAAGGGAATACTCTTTTCCACTGCTTCATCTATGATACCAATCGCCATTTGTCCCCAACGATCGCTCATATTGATTAAGAAATATAACTAATCAAAACACATAGATTTGACGTTTATAATTTAAATCATTATTTTCACTTGACAGCTAGTAAAACAAAAACTAAGCAGGTTTATCACCGGGAAAATACAGCGACAAGCTATATTTTCGCTGTAATTCGGATTCTATTGGCTGAATTTCAAAATTTGAAAGAGACTGATTGGTTGTTAAGCAAGGAGATATATTGTCACCAATATAAATGAATGTCAGATAGTCTAGAATAGATGAAATGATGGCGGGAAGTGAAGGCCGGAAGTTAGGGCGGGAAGTAGAGGTGTGTAATGTGACACTTACCAACCTTCAATGACGTTAGTAATGACAGCACTACATATCTGATCATGGATAACAAATTTAATTTTGAGAAACATATAAATAAAATTAAAAAACGGTTGATCCGTTTCTAGGAGCAATCAAAAGAATACCTTACTTGAATAAAAATATACAAGTTTTATAATATAATTCTAATATTCTTTCATGTATAAGGTACCTAATCACAATTTGGTCTTCTAGCAATCTAAAAGAAAATATATATAGTTTATCATTTAATGAACAAAGCTATCAAAGTAATTTATAAAAACCATGGGACACTCCATCGTCGGAATTATACAAAATGACTAATAACATGACGTTGAACTGTTTGATAAAACTCGAAAAAGCCAAATATATATATATATATATACAAATCAACGGACTTCAGAAAAGTAATATTTTGTTCTTTGAACACTAATTTTTCAGATAAAAACGATATTGTTGATTGATATCATAGTATATATGAAACGAATGGCTATAAAATTGTTAATGTAATTGATGAGCATCATTATATCAGACAAAATTGTAACAACAAAAAAACAATTATTGAACATGTGGTTACAAATTTCCAGTTGAATTATTACATTGATTTGAAGATCATCATTTCACAGATCACAAAATAATGAACTTGAAAACTAAAAAAATAATAAAAAATAAACCAAAAATGACTAATAAAATAATAATTATTTTAGATTATTTAATTCGCGAACAGATTTCTCAAAAACTTGACTCATTATTATAATTATTATGCTTTACATGGCCACGATACTAGAATATCAAATTACTCTCATTTAAATAATGATTCATTCCAATAAAGGAAAAAATTACCCCATTTCATCAGCATTAATAACTTTCAATGAACTACCAGAAAAAATAAAATCATCCAAATCCATTCATATTTTTTCGCTTAATAGAAGCATTCAATAAATTATGAGAAGAAATTAAATCTTCCCATACAAATTCTTTCGAAAAAATTGAAAAAAAAAACTACTTGAATAATGATGTTCATCAAGATACAAGCGACAATTGTTAATGTATTATTAGGTTATATAATTATCATTGTTAGTATTTTAACTTCCTTATACCAGAACCCCATTCTGTTTGGAATCTGTTAGTTAAAATAAATAAATAAAGAAGTTATCTCGCCACCGAAGGTGAATACTCACTGGAAAATCTTCCCGAATTCGAAGAAGTAAACGACGAAAGCCTTCAACCTGAGCACGTTCTTCACGAACACCTGCCTCTTGAACTTCACCTCTGTCTGCATGTACTTCTCCTCCTTGGGGTTCAGCGTCCTCACGCACGCCCGGATCGCGTTCCACACGAGCGTCATCTCCAACAGCAGCTGCGGCCCGTTGCCTTTGGCGCGGCTCCGCAGCTTCTTGTCCTTGAGGGCGTACCACCGCTTCTCTCCGTTCCTGATCCGCAGCAGCGGGATGGCCACCTTACCTTCGGATGAAAACCGAAATTATTTCGCAGAACGATCGAATCGAGTTCTACATGCCCACCTTTTATATTTTTGGATCGGGTCAACTCAAAAAATTGAAACTTGTGGTGATTAAATTGATGCATGAATACTAAATTTTGGAGTGAAATTGACAGATGAAAATTTCAAGATGGCGACTGGGCGCCATCTGAAAAAAAAATTGAAGGGGTTCTTATGATATATCATTTTTTAATACACATTAATTATGAACAACTCAACGTGGTTCGACGCATCATGACAATGCAATGTATTAAGGTAATAACTATCTTCTCAATCTTTTTCACAAATACCCTGCCAATTTAAAATATGGTACTTACTGTCTTCAGTATTACTACTTTTCTTCGGGTTTGAAGGCCGTCGTTCTTTGGAATTTCTTCCTGACGTTTCGCTAGCGCGAGTGGCTAGCTTCTTCAGAGGCTCAGTCATCTTGACCATTATTCCGATGACTGGACATTTCGATTTCGTAAGGCGTATTTATATTGATCCAAGTAGTCTGGAGTGTTAATTACTTCTGTCGGATTCGGAGAATAATCATCAGTATCTATAAGCGCACTACCTGCCGTGATTTTATTAGTTTTTCTTGTCAGAATGGGATTCCAAATTCTGTTGAGACTCAACGCTTCTTTTTTTTTTGTTGAAATTGTCCGTGTGTTTGTGGATCTCTATCGCCTCCCGTACCAGTCGGCTATGGTATACCTGGTTGAAGGGAATCAGTTTCGCATTTTCGAACAGAATCCTGTGGTTACCCTCACTGAGTGCGTGTTCTGCCACAACCGACTGGTCACTTTGTCCTAGCCTGTAATTTCTTTCATGCTCTTTGAGCCTTGTTTCCATGGATCTTCTCGTGGTACCGATGTATACCTTCCCACAGGTGCACGGTATGCAATTAACCGCTGCTGCTGACAGTGTCTCTTTTGTCTTTAGCCGACCTGAGGTTCAAAACAGTTTTTATGTTGTATTTCCCGAAGAGTTTCCCAATTCTGTCAGTGACCCTCGGGATATATTGCAGACATGCATTTGCAACTATCTGAGAGTCCTCCATGTTTTGAACCGTGGAACTCTTCAGTTTTATGGCCTTGTTGATATCGGGTACACTGTATCCATTCGACCTCAGGGTCACTTCGATAGTGCGTACAGGTACCTATCAGTGTGCGTGGGTTTTCGGTATACTTTGTGGGTTAGTCTAGCACCACATCGTTCAATCAGAATATCTAGGAATGCTATCTGCTGGTACTGTTCGGTTTCCATGGTGATTTTGATGCTAAGGGTATTGAGCGTTCAGTTACCACGTAACGTAGCCACAAGGTCGGCTTCAAATCAAAGGCGTCGATTGCTTTCTCTTCAAAACGTTCCACGAAGAAGTTGGCTATCACTGGGCTCAGGGGACTTTCCATCGCCACTTCATCCAATTGTTCACAGAAGTTTTCCCTCCATTGAAAGTAACTTCCCGTAAGGCATGCTCTAAAGTGTCCGACGATATCACTTGGGAACAAGGCTATCTCCCTCAGAGAGTCTTCCAGTGGGACGTTGGTAAACAAAGACACAACATCGAAGCTGACCATGATATCTGTCGGTTCCAAAGTCAAGTCTCCTAATTTCACCAACGAAGTCTGTCGAATCCTTGACGTAGGGATTTGTTCTTCCTACATGTGGCTGGAGAAGTGAGGCCAGATGTTTTGCCAAGAGATAGGTAGGTGACCCTGGGGCACTGACTATTGGTCTCAGTGGCATGTTGGGCTTATGCACCTTCGGAAGACCGTAGAGCATGGGTGGAATGGCTTCAGTTCTCAGAACGGTTTTCTGTATGGTTTCCGACAGTGAGGACGACTTAATGAGTTTGTTTACATTCCTCAACCTTGATTGTGTAGGGTCCCTTCTGATTTTGCGGTAGTTCGTCGGTTCTAGAAGTTCTCCAATCTTGCTATTATATTCCTCCGTTTTTAGAAGGACCGTGGCAATTCCTCTGTCTGCTGGAAGAATCGTGATACCCTCATCAGAGTTCATGCTTCTCTCATCAGAGTTCAGGCTTCTCAAGGCTGCAAATTCGCTGTCACAATCCTGATTTCTTCCGCTTTCTCATCCGGTAAATTCCTGATTGCCGCTTCCATATTGGCGATCATTTCTTCGTTTGGTACCTGGCGCGGGATGACCGCGAAATCACCGCCTCGTGCAAATACCGACATTTCGTCTCCGGTGAGAACCCGGCCTGTCCGGTTTATTACCACTCTGGACAAGTCTAAGCGTGGGACGGTTGAACTTCTAGTCTTGTTCAGTTTGTCAAACTGAACTTCTAGTCTTGTTTAGTGTGTCAAACTGAAAAAGTATATTGAGTAAAGTATATTTCTCACCCAAAAACTCCACCTTATGATCCCGATCCTCGTCGTACACCGTCACCTCCAGCACGTTGTTGATGTCCTTGACGTTGAACGTGAAGATCTTGTTCCAAGAGGGCGCCAGCGTCTTGTATTCGGTCTGCGTCTGGAGTCGTGCGTTGCCCAGCTCCAGCACGCAGAAGGGGTCGCTTTTGCCGCCGATGTCGGCCGAGGCGAGGCCCTGCGCCTTGAAAACCTTCACGGTGAGATGGCCGACGTCCTTGATGTTGTGGAACGTCCGGTGCCACGCCTGAGGGTGATGACAATGAATCGAGTAAAACCAATTTTTTTTGAGTATGTTCGCCACCAAAAGTTTTTATTTTCAGTTTTTGAGTTTGTTGGAAATGGTCAGGGAAACAGAAAATCGAATTCTGATAATGTCGACGTTACGATATCATATTTAGTCATCCTCATGGCACTACAATTATTTTTATTATTCCCTTCATACTGATTTTTATTAATTTCATTTCATTTTAATATTGTGTTCTGAGGATGACCAAATTAATGGTCGAAACGTCGACATTTACCGAATTTGATTTTCTGTTTCACTGACCATTTCCAATAAACTCAACGACTGAAAAAAAATTTCTCCCAAATTGAGCGATTTCATTGAATATTTCCCTCATATATAAAATGTCCCATGAGAGCAATGCAATTATCGAAAAATTACAGCGGTAATAGCATTGTATCAAGTCACCATAACAACACATTTGAAACCGTATCGCTAGACGTCAGTAAACAACAAAAATAAATGTCAGATAGACTTCAAAAATAGAAAAACATTTCGCGTTTAGGTGAGTACTCCATACAATCCATAGAGGAAAGTATAAATGAACAAAAAATAACATTTCCTTGAGAATTTCTTTATTCGTGAAATATTCCAATGAATTACATTCGTGCATAAAAATGACCGGATAATTTTGCATTCAAGCGTGATATCTTATACAAACTGCATTCGGTTATTTTCATATTTTGTAAAAGAGCCCTCGTCCTTCGGACTCTGGCACTTTCGCCAAAATATGAAAATAAACTCTTGCAATTTTTAGACATCACGCTTTCTTGCAAAATTATCGGTGATTTTTATGCACTCGTGCAATTATAACCGAAAATTTCACATCAAAAATTTTCAAAATGCGTATTTCATATCGCGTTACCATGGCAACCGATGGCAACTCAGGTATTTAATCGGAAATTTTTCCCGCACGGGTAACCTACAGCGAATTATGGTGGACATATTTTGTTTGACATAACATGTCACCTACCCATTTCGAGCAGTTACCAAAATGTAACGTTCTAATTTGGCATTAGAGCAATTTATCAGACTGATGAAAATAGAAAACAAATCCTTATCTTTATATACGAGCGACTGACACATCATCATCATGTTCGAAAAGAGAATATGTATTCTTTGTTACATCTAGTACGGATCTTATTGAGCGGCCTTGTTTTCCATTGTGTTTCATGGCGTAGATATATTCCGGTGATATTTATTCTAAAAAAAAAACAAGTTAAGTTACTTGCATGAATTCACCTTAGGTGTTTCGTAAGAGGATTATAAGTCAGTGCAGTAGTTATATTTTATATTGAAGTAGTACTATTTTCTTCAACTTCAATAAACCGGTTCAACCGTATTCTTTTCCACCTCATTAAATTTTCAACTCCTAGTACACTTTCTACATCCCAATTATCTTTATTTTCAGTGAAATCGTTCTACTAATTTTTTTTATTCAAGTTATTTTCAAGTTTTCAGTTCCTAATTCTGTTACGCAATTCTCCTCATTCTATTCAGTGACTGCCGTATGGTTTATGCGAGTGTATTGATAATCATTACATGAGAGTTGCATACGCTATAATTTCCTTCGTCCGATAAATTATGAAAAAGTACAAATATTATATTATATTGTGTGCTCCACTGATCTGGTAGGAATATTCACATTTATTTCATTATTGTCTCAACAGAGTTCAATATTCTATTGGAAATGCTGATTTGATTCTGAACAGAATTTTCGATGAAAAATTTGTATCATGAGCATATATATCATTATTGGACGGATGTAGAAAAAGGTATATTTTTCCATGGTTTTTGTAATTAGGAAGATCATTAATATAATGAAAGTAGGAAAAATATCAGTGACCCAAGACTCCCAAGGTTTCGCTCGAGAACCTTTGGCGGTTTCAAACTTATTGGGAGGTTTTGCTGGGAGGGATCCTCACTCACTATCAACGCGTCGACGATATGTTTTGCCAACTTCACTGTTTCTTCTTTGACAATATCGCAGTGATTTTTCCATAACTGGAGTTCTTCTTCAGATAAGTTAGTAATAGTACATTGTTTACCGGGTTGGAAAAACTTTACATTCCTGGGCGACTGTGAAGATTGCTAAGTCGAGGTGCAAGCCGAGACTTAGCAACACAGAGTCCACGAATGTGGCTTTTCCTACGAGGTAAACATACTATTTTTCCGCAAATCGTTTAAAATTCGACAGATATTGATTGATTTAAAAAAAAACGCGATAATTTTATTCCCACATAAATGGTGCTTTGAAATTCCTAATAAAATTACTTGGGTTACTATGGAAACGTATTGAGGTTGAATTGTCAAAATTGACGCTTATAAATTTAATTGCTGGTGTTCTCGAAAGTAAAATGATAAGTGATGATGAAATTTCCATTCCTGGGACTCCTCCAGAGCTGGTTGAGGCAGTGAATACTGCTTCATTAGAATTATTGCCAAAGAAATCAAGAGAAAAGTACGAAAATGCATACAGACGTTCTATGGATTATCGCATGAGTAAAAATACGAGTTCTTTCTCAGAAAATGTTGTAATGGCATACTTCCTAGACCTTTGTTTAAAGATGAAATCTTCAACATTATGGGCCAATTATTCAATGCTGAAGTCAACCCTTGCAATTAAACACAATGTAGATATATCTACATACTCAAAACTTCATTCTTTATTGAAACGGCAAGCTCAAGGTTATAGGGCAAAGAAATCTAAGATTTTAACGAAGGAAGAAATTGAAAAATTTATCCAGGAAGCTCCAGATGAAGAAAATTTAATGATTAAGGTAATTTACAAGGTTTTAATTTCTATTTAGATTATACCTCAATTTATATTTTAGGTGGCTGTGATATTTGGTATTTCTGGGGCTTGTAGAGTGGATGAGTTAGTGCGAATGACTTTACACGATATAGAAGACCTAGAATCTAAGCTTTTAATCAGCATACCTGATTCGAAAACCAACAAACCACGATCATTTGTAATTAATCAGATCTACTTGAATGTTTATCGAAAGTATGTTTCGTTAAGACCAGAAAATATGAACAGTGACCGATTTTTCTTTAAATATCAAAGCGGAAAGGGTTGAACACAAGTGGTAGGAATTCATCAATTTAGAAAAATGCCCAAAATAGTTGCTACTTATTTGAACTTGGTAAATCCGACAGAATATACTGGTCACTGCTTTCGTCGGTCTTCTGCAACAATATTGGTTGACTCTGGTGCCGACATAACTAGTTTAAAGAGGCATGGCGGATGGAAGTCATCAAACGTTGCTGAAGGATATATCGAAGAATCGCTTAACAATAAGGTTGAGGTGGCAAATAAAATTTTCACAGTACAAAATATTCAACAAAATAACCCTACCACCCCGCATGTTGTCCAAAATGTTTCTCATAGTTCTAACAGTGTTCCTCCAATGTTCAATAATTGTACTAACTGTCAAATTACTGTAAACATAACAAATTGATCTTAAAAATGTAATCAGCAATGACTTGATGTTTTCAAAATATAAATCAATTCCTTATAAGCAATGTGTTTTCAATCATTTATGTAGAACACTAACAACTGTACGGAAATATCATTTCCTTACAGTAAGGAAATGACATTTCCTTACAGTAAGGAAGTCCTGACTTTTTCTTCAAGAAATTTTGACAGGAATGTCAAAATTTCCTAGCGATTTGCGGAAAATTAACTTGCCATGGTTACGAATGACATTATAAAGAAAAAGCCAGCCTGTCACGTCGACAAGTGACATTAAACATCCCCATTTGTTCAATAATCACTTTCTAAATGTCACTGCCTTCGAAAAGAGGGGTCAAGAACGAGAATTAGACCCCTTGCTTGCTCACTTACATGAAATCGCCACTAGAAGTTACGGTAGTTTTATTACAGTCTTTGAAAAACTCACATATCTATCCAGAATAGCTTCTTTCTCCCTGGGATTCTCCTCGTATGTCGTCAGATCTGATATCGTCTCGGAAGCAGTAGTGCCGCTAATGGTGAGCAGTAGATGAAGAGAGCCCGCACCATCTTCAAGTTGCTGCCAGATGCTGTGCGTTTTTTCTCTTTCCAGGTGGCTGAGGCTCATCACACACCTGCGAAAATAAAGAAGAAAAGTGGTAAGCACAGAAACCTTTCACAATTTTTTTATATAGTTGGAGAATCTTTGCCCATTATTAAACCTCGTGAGCTTGTCAGAACCTCTTACAAGATTCGTTGTTAAATAGAGACAATCCCAAGAATCCAGATATAATAAAGATAGCCCTTTTTTCTAGAATCTTTAATATAGTCGAAGGAGGTTTTTCACTTGATTTAGAACGAAAAGTCAAAAATGAATATTTTGTATAATTTTGCTAGTGGTCCAAAAAATAAGGAGGGAATACCGGTCAGTCTTCCACTCAAAAAAGAATTTGAAAAAGAATTCAAAAAAGTTATGTACGAAATCGGTTGTCAAGATTGCAACAAAAATACATTGGGCAGACCCAACGAGCTATTAAAACCAGTGTCAAGGAGAATTTTGCATACATGAGATACGGAAATCCATTTTCGCCCACCATGCTCTGGACAAAGGCACGAAATTGGTGAAAGCAATCTGAAATTGATTAAGCATGTGCATGAGGCAAGGCAAGTAAAAAAAATAAGGAAAAAAGGGCATATCCCCTTTATCTTCTATTAATTATAAACACGCTTTTATTAGCTTGTTAGGTGTACTTGCAAAGGAAACTCTGAACGTGGTTTTGACCAACTTGGAAACGTCGGAATAATTTGAATTCTTGCATACTTATTGAGGACCGATAATAATGAAATAATATTACAAAATCGTTTCGATATCCTCACTAGGACTTTCAGAATTGATAATTTTTTTTCTAGCGACCTCGACTACAACACAAATTTTGGCGAAGGAGCCAGTTTGCATTTCTTGGTAAAACCCCACTCATCATTAATTAAACTTAAATATTCACAATCCACCAAAAATTTGGTAGTTTTTAATAATATTATATGCTTTTGTAAAGTTTCTGCGACTTCAAGATGCTCTCCATGTTGCGCATTTTGGTGCTGACGGTCTTAATAATAATCTATTATTTACGATTAATACATAATTTAAGTATCATACTCATGGTTTCTGCAGTATAATGTCGTATATTACTCCATCAGGGAATAATAACGTGGGATTGATAGTAATAGTCTTAATTCCCTCTTGTAGACCTATCACAAAATTTCTCGAATTGAATATTACTATGGAAACGATGTAACAAAACTCCAAAGTGTCAGTGTCAAACGCATAGCTAGTGTTTGTATTGAGATGAATGAAACTGAAGAATCATTCATTTATGATAAATAAATTAGTCGTGAATAAAGTAGAGTACACTACTCGCAATTATGACTATTGTCATTGACTCGTGGTATAATCTACTATAAAAGCATAATAATCTTCATTAAAATAATAGTTTGATGAAACTGAAAAAAACACGCTTTCATGAAAAATCTGAATCAGAAATAAAAAATAGTTGTGTGAGAAAATTAACTAGGAAGTAAAAATAAACGATTTGAACTGAGATTAGTGTGAATGAAAAAAAATGAGTTGCAATGTAAAATTTGTGAAGTGCTTTTGAAGTAATCTATTGACACAATGCACACCACGCTTTTAACGTTTCCATACATTTTCTTTATTTACAATATTCTTGATTCAGATTAAAAAAACAGTTTTTCCTTTTCAATTCATTTTTTCACAAAAGCGTGTATTTTGGTTTTTTCGAATCATAATTTATTAGTTAATTGTTGATAAATTAATAAGAATAATCAGTCTAGTAACAGATGAAGTCCATATCGGACCAAAAAACTCTGCAGGTAGTGGATGCACAACCTGAAAATAGTAAGGTATATGAATAGCTAATCCTAATCCTAGTGTTTAGATTCAGAATAAAATTTCTGAAGATACTGCTAACCTTGATATCAATCAAGGTAGTCTGAGTTTTTGGTCAAATCCAACAGATGGCGTATTTCCTTAACGAATTACACCGTCTGTCCCGAATTCAAAAAAGTTCCAAGAAATCTATTCCTCACAAGAAAATCAAAAAGTGTGTAAGACTTCATCTAGAGATTTAGTATCATTAGCGGAAACTATTAAGAACGCAGTTTCAAGAACAAAAAAAAATCCATACGAATTCAAACATCCAAATCTGAAAGTCCTTGGTTAATAACCCACGCTCGGAAACTTCGGAAAGTCTGGAAAATCACACACTTGAGCGAATACTTCTGAGAATTACTGGAATGGATAAGTTCTGATTGCTCTTCAACTCAAATTTCAAAGTACATAACTGTATGATTGAGCAAGTCGTAAAACGAATTATAATTCTTGTAGCCCAGTTATATTTCCAAGTTTCCAAACTGGAAAATGTCACGAAGTAGACCGGGAGATTTCAGCCCAAAACCATTCAAGTATGGAGGTTACGTATCGGAAAAAGCCGCTACTGTTTCCACAATCTAAAAAAGTTGTTCTATTTGAAGGAAAAGTTGGGGATCGCCCGAAAGTATGAAAAGGCTAATGTTTTCGAGTATTCTGAATTAATCTCGAAATATGTGATTTTTAAGGAAAAATGGTATCAATTTGTTGCTTATGAAATTTTTAGTCAGGTTAGGTTAGGTTTCCATGATTGGTTAATGTTATTCCAAAAATCGAGGTGCCCTTGTCTAGATCGATATGAAAAACAATCCTTGAAATCAGTGCTAAACAATCCGAATTATAGCGTAATGAAGGAACATCCCTTTTTCAGTTCTACAACTTTTTAAAATTTTACCCTTGAAAATATCACACCCGTTCTATGAAAATATTAAAAGTTACATCGACATGAAAAAATTAAAGCGATAGGTATTGATAGGAACGTGTATATCAGTCATAGACGTTTGCCTCATCCACAAACGAGAAAGAGTCTACCTTAAACAACTACTTTCCTGACTATATGACGCGACGGGGGTTGAATTATTAAGTAGTCACTTTCTCTTAATTCTAAACTTGAATGAAAGGATTGTTCTACACAATGGGGTAAAATTAATAATTAAAATTGGTATCTGTTCGAATCAATGTTCGTTTCCTTGGTATACAAATTGAACAAGAGAAAGAGACTATCAAGTGAGCTGAAACATCAATAACTGTCGTAGTGAAGTACTTGAAACGATACCTTATTTTACTTGGAAGAAAAGCGCAGTAAAAGTACATTTGTTGTTCTTCAGTTACTTGAAGTTTTTTGGGAGTGTTACATAGTATTGGTTCCTTTGGACTGGTGGGTGTTTGCTGTTCACAACATTTCCAAATTCTGGCAGTTTGACAAGTTCGAGAAACGTCAAATGGAAATAAGTACTTCATTGAATATACAGGATTGATGAAAATTCCAGAATGACCAAGAAAAAAGAAAAGAAAGGAACTGATAATGCTATATCTCCTAATGGTTATGATGATGCCCTACTTTCCCATAACGATCCTAATTTCATAAAAATAGTGTATGATAAAGATAAACGTGACTATGATCAAGATCTGAAGAAAGAAAATATTCTCTTGAAAAAAATTATAGAGGAGAAGGAAAAGTTTATTGAAAATCTTTTAAATGAAAACAAAATGCTCCAGGAAAACTATGATTTGATTGTTTCAAATATTGTCGAAAAAGAAACTATCATGGAGAGTTTGGAAAAAATTCATAAAAAAATCAGTGAAGTGGAGAAGCAATGTGAGAAACAAAGACCTACATATTCTCAAGTGGCACAGTACAACAATAATATGAATGATAAAGCCATTCACAAAGTTGAAATGCCGAATTATTCTAAATCAAGTGTTGTAATCAAGCCAATAATAAACAATCAGAGCCACGAAGTGTCAAAAAGAAGTCTCGGAAAAGAAATCGATCCAGTTAAATTGAAGATAAAAATCAACAAATGAATAATTTTCCAGGAGGAGCAATACAAATTCAGTGTGATTCAAAGAGTGATTTAAACAAATTAAAAGAAGAAATTTCTAGTAAATTGAAAAAACAATTTGTGATTGAAGAACATATATTGAAGCAACCCAAAATAAAAATTACTGGAATCAAATTAGAGGAAAAGTTGTCCAACATTGAACTTCAACAATGTTTTAATGAACAAAATGAAATCATCGGTGAGGACGACCATTTTGAAATAGAACACATCAAACACATTGCCTACAAAAATACCTTCACAGTATATGCAAGGGTCAATGGAAATCTATTTCAGAAAATTATTAACTCAGGCAATAAGCTATTTCTTGGATGGCAGTCTTGTATGGTCTATGACGATAATAACCTAACCCGTTGTTTCAAATGTAATGGATTCAACCATACAGCTAAAAATTGCAAAAACAAATTAATGTGCTCTTTTTGTGCTGGAGAACATACACTGGAACAATGTAGAAAGCATGAAAATGATAAAAAATGTGGAAATTGTTTGTTAGCAAACCAAAAATATCAGGAAAAATATAAAATAAACCATACAACAGATGATTTTGCTAATTGTGAAAGTTTCAAGCATTTTGATATATTGAACAAATCAAAAATTTCGTTTCATGAATAACTATATTCACTCTATCGTAAATAGTATAAACAAGAATTATGTTTCTATCCTGATGATAATTATCTTGAAAGAAACAATTCAAATTTTGCATATAGGTATTAGTAATTCAACGTCTGGAAAGAAGTGCTTCACATTTGAATTGAACCAATGGAAATTCTATTCACCCATCAGTCATGTCAATCAAGACAGAAAACATCAGACTCTGTGAATTATCATCAATTCTAGACTATCACTGTAATGAAGAGAAACACTTCAGGATTCTATACCTAAACTCCAGATCAGTGAAAAATAAAATGGATGACTTGGAGATAATTACTCAGGACCTGAAAATAGATGTAATCGTGATCACCGAAACTTGGTTGAGGAAAGAGGAAGAAAAGTACTACAATTTCAATTCTTTTTCGTCAATATACTGTAGCAGAAAGGAACGAGGAGGAGGTGTAGGAATTTTCATCAGGGATAGCATTGAATTTGAAATCAAAGCAAGAGAAGAAGATCAACTAACATTTATTGCCGTAAAACTTAAAAATCCAAATTTTATTATTTGTAGTTTATATCGCCCACCAAAAATAAATGCACAAAAATTTCTGGATTTCATAGATAAAACACTTGAAAGTCTTAATGAATGCAACAGTGAAATTTCCTTTTTTGGCGACATGAATATCAATATTCTATCTGGGAGTAAGGAAAAGAAACAGTTGATGGACATTTATAAATCCAATCATCTAATGCTAGTTAATGAAACCATTCCTACCCGTGAATATAAAGGTAGTTCTACTTTGATTGATCACTTTATTACAAATACTGAAAAAGATATTGAAATTTCAATAACAAACACTTCCTTGAGTGATCACAAAATGTACATAACATGTATACCTGAACAAAACAACTCAAAATATTTTGACAGATCTTTGACAGAAAATAAAACATTCAATTGTGAAAAACTTAAAGAGGAATTACTTGAACTGAATAATAGAATTCACCTTTACCAAAATCCAGATGAGGCTTATGATGAATTACTTGAAACATTCGAATCCTGTTCATTTAATAAAAAAATCAAATGTAGAAAAAAATCTAAACCTTGGTTTGATAACCACCTTGCATTGTTGATCAAAACAAGAGACAACTACTTCTACAAAAAAAAAGAGAATCCTCAATCTGAATATTTTTTGACTCAATATTCGTATTTTAATAAAATTGTGAAGAAAACTATCAGGGAAAAAAAATACAAATTTTATAAAGAACAATTCACTGATGCTAATCCCGAAGCGGTTTGGAATGGAATCAAATCTTTGCTGCATGATAAAAGTTACTCTAACGAAATTAAAATAAAAGCTATTGAAGTGAAAAATACAAAAATTGATTGTCCAATTGAAATATGTGAAGCTGTAAATGATCATTTTGTTACTATTGGAAAGAAACTATCCTCTGCTATTCCAAATTCCTCAGAATCATTCGAAGACCAATCAAATGTTTTGTCTATGTTTTTAGAACCCACAAATTTAATAGAAATTGAAAATATTATAGATCAATTACATTCAAAAAAGGCTCCTGGTTTTGATAGGATCAGTGTAAAAATTATAAAAGCTGTCAAATTCGAAATTTCACCAGTTCTATTGTTCATAATATCTCGATCTTTCGAAACAGGTATTGTACCAAAAAAATTGAAAATTGCAAAAGTAATTCCCATCTATAAAAATGGCAAAAAAGCAGATTCAAGCAACTATCGACCCATCTCTATACTTTCCGTAATTTCAAAAATTCTAGGGAAAATTGATAAATTTTTTTAATTATCTCAAAAAAAATAACTTACTATATAATGGACAATTTGGCTTCCGCAGATCTAGAGACACCGAGGCAGTAGTGATGGACGTCGTTTCGAATATTCAAATTAAACTTGACAATGACCAGAAATGTACCATCTTATCTTTAGATTTGTGTAAAGCATTCGACACAGTTAATCACGATATATTACTCAAAAAATTATATAGTATTGGTATTAGGGGAAGTTTACATAAATTGTTTCAAAATTATTTATCCGAAAGAAAACAATATGTTTATTCGGGAAGCGATCAAAGTTCACTAAAAGATATAGATTGTGGCGTCCCACAAGGTTCTATCCTTGGCCCTGTTTTATTTTTAATCTATATCAACTCAATATCAAAATTGGCCCTTAATGGGGTCTTATCCTTGTTCGCTGACGACACAACAATCATTTACTTTTCTAATAATCACGATGATATAGCAAATAGAATAAAAAATGGCATTGATAAAATATTCATTTGGTTACAAAAACATAAATTGACACTCAATTTCGAAAAATCTTCATTCATGAATATTTTCAAAAAGGCGATGAATACTCCAAAAGCTCCAATTAAGTACAATGATAAAACTATAAATTATCAGCAAACAATAAAATTTTTAGGCCTATATATTGATGAAAGACTATCATGGAATAAACATATTGATAAAATTAGAGATAAAATAGCCCCACTGATTGGTATTCTTTTCAAAATAAGGAATTACATACCATTAAAGTTCCTCAAAAATATTTATTTTGCTCTAATACATTCAAACCTGCAATATCTTATTTCAATATGGGGCCCTGCAAGTAAGTGCTTTTTGAAACCTCTGAAGAAGTTACAGAATAAAACAATCAAATGTATTTTCAAATTAAATTATATGGAACCAACAATAAATTTATATAAACCAAATGGCTTGCTTGATTTGGACTCTCTTTATAAGTTGAGAATCTGTTGTTTTATCCACTCAATAAGAAAAATAAAAAAAGCCTCGAATATAGTCTTTCCTGAAGTAAACAGTATTCACACTCACAATACAAGACAAATCAAATTGTTAGCCGCTAGCCATTTTAGATCAAATTTTGGAAAAAAATCAGTATATCATAACGGAATAGTGAATTACAATTCAATATCTGATGATATAAAAAAACACCATTCACTCATCGAATTCAAAAACAAATTGAAAAAAGAAATGTTGAGCTGATTTAATTGATGAATTTGACACCTTCACCTCTTACATAGGTAGTTACAATATAGATTTGTAATTGTTTTTTTTTTCAAATTCTAGAATATCATCACATAATACCTTATCCACCACATTGTTACATTGAATTTTACGAATATTTTCATTTCGAGCCTATGCTTCCAATTTTTATTGTTATATGTATATATTTGTATTTATGTATGTGTATATGTATGTATGTATGTATATGTGTATGTGTATGCATATGTGTGTAAATATGTATATGTTTTGTTGTATTCATTATTTCTGTTGATGAATCAAACGACTTTGATTGATATAAATTTTTTGATGTTTCTTCTTTCATAGGAACTCCCTTTTTTTCGAAAAAGGAAAAGACAAGAAAATGGTTCAGACTTCCTTCTCTTCAGAAAAATAATCATTTCGTAAATAAGACAAACATCATCGGGTGATTTTCACTAAACGGTGTACAAAACCGCTACACGTGTTATAGTTATATTACGTTACCGTAGATTGTCATCACGTATCAGCAATTCTAGCAGATATTTAAAAATGATTGTTTTCAAATCAATAATATATTCTGTGGTTTGAGAAATAAATAATATTTTCTACAGAGGTCATTAACTTGAGTTCATCAAGTAACGGCCACTTCCACTCAGCACAACTTTTTCTGGCTGCGGAGTTCGATATTTTCGTTACGTTAAAACCGTACCAAAACATATTTTGTTGCTGACCTAAAATGTTGCCGTTCTGCTTTCCATTTCTCTGATTCCAAGTTCCGCTCCCGCTACGATTCAAGTATCATCTAGGGATACAGATCTCGCAACTCGCAGGCTTTGCGGATTCATAAGGCGGATAGGGATTTGCTAGAGACGCGGCTTCGTTCTCTATTCATACTTTTCTTTTGTCAGTTGATTGAACCTCTTTTCAATCCTTTCATTATTGAGTACAACCATATAACATATTGTCTGTTGGGATAGGATTTTGCGATCGGAAATGTAAGAACACAAAACAAATCAGTTTGCTGAAGTTCCGTATAGGAAAACTCCGTTATTTGCGAATATTTGGTGCACTTGATATATGTCATAACATGGGCGGTGATAATTTCTAGATCATGGACATCTTCAGGTAGGGATAACAGTTAAAATGATGTTTCGTTAGCCAAAGAGAAAAGAAAATGAGGTGAAAAATCAATAAGTGACCACTATTCATCACAGAAGTTCCAGTTTGGTATATTGCTTTCTATCGATAAATGGTGAATCTAAACTTTTTTTCAAATATTTTGACCAATTCGTTCAGGCCAGCGTCAAAATACCAACACAGTAGGTTTTGGCTGGCACCTGTAAGAAAACCGGTTGTATTTCCTTCGTTTAATAAATTAAATTGGATAAATGGCCAGTCTTCAAGCATGCCCATCGACTATGTTGAATGTTTTTGCATTTTCCTAGCAGGAAAAATGGGCGAATTCGGTTTGTTTTTGGGATACCTCGTCCATTGGTAGATGGCACAATGTAATGCTGAGCATTTTTAAGTGAACTCAATATAAGTATTCGCACCCTGTATATGAAAGCTTCATATACAATGTATCAAAATTCATTTGAGAATTCCTCTCACGAAACAACCGATGAAAGAAGTCTTTGTTTCAGTCTAGACGAGATATGAGATGAAACTTTTCCTAGAGATCAATTACCCTAACACCAAACTGATATTTTTGCACTCGACGCGCGTTTCGCTAACAAGGTTAGCATCTTCAGGAGAAGAAAATTGATACTCTTCTTCTCCTGAAGATGTTAACCTTGTTAGCGAAACGCACGTCGAGTGCAAAAATATCAGTTTGGTGTTAGGGTAATTGATCTCTAGGAAAAGTTTCAACTTTTACGCCAAAGGTTCCAAAACTCATCGTTTATTGTTTATTTGAGATATGAGATTTCAATGTGTAAACTTTTTGATAGACAAAACATCGCCTTCGCATGTGATCAGCCGATGGACGGCGCTGTGTGGGCGGCAGGCTCTAGAAAATGCATTATCGCAAATTTAGGAAGAATATGATCGTTGGCTGGAATTGCGTGGACGAAAATTGTCTAGAAAGAGTTGAACGTAGGTCGCGCTAGAAAGAAGATCGAGAGATCTCCGCGTGCGGGAATCGCGCGTTGAGCGTGGGGGGGATTCGTATTCCCTCTCTAAATTATGGGGTCGCGTCTCAAGTCACGAGGGTAGAAGTTAATTACAATCAGGAAAAATAAGAATATTAGTAATGCGTGTGCATAAGTGTCGTTTGGCTTCGAATATATTCGTATTTGGAAACCAAGAAAAATTATGGAATGGAAGTCGCCCAAGTAACCGCCATACAAGGTAGACAGAGGATCAACTGGTATGTCAATTTTGCTGTGTGTTAACGTAAATAACCATTTTATTCACTTTTGGGAAGAGAACACATTATTTTTCTGTTGAATCTGAAACATTGATCACATATTTCGGGACCTTTCTGACCCTCTCTGATATATCTGAAAGCTTTTGAGATGGGCCTTAGGGCGGCCGATAATATATATTGTATATATTGTCCGATTGTGCAGCTTTTTCATATAATTCATTTTTTTTTACCGAGAAGAACTTGCTGGTCTTATTTAAATTCTTTTGCATATGCCTTTCGTTTATCAATTTGATCGAATCAATGATTGATTTCAGAGTTCTAAACTTTGTTTGTTTTTTCTTTATTTTCCGATCTATTTTTGTTCACTTCCTATTTTTATTTTCTTGCTAATATACTGGTTAAAGTTACAAGAGGATTTCATTTCCTACAAGCCGCCCTATTTTCAGAGTTCAGAGTATACGAGAAAGCAGAAATTAAACCCTAGGTTTCTCACTAAAGACCCTTTCTTCGTGCAAAGGGCCGAATTCATGTTCCTTTCGGAAATTGCCTTAACATCCAAAATTTGACGTGGAGAAATCTACGTCTGGTGACAGCCGCTGCCTTAATGAATTCAAAAGCCTTCAGCCCATTATTCCATCTAGTAACGTGCAGAGGGATTGTAATCTGATGTATGATTTTTTTGAGGGAAGCATAGAGTAATTGTTGATAAATGATTTACATAAAGAGAAATAAGATACTAGATAACTCTCGCAGCCGTTGCATCTGGTGATCTAGCGTTGGGATTATTTTTGCTAAAGTGTGAACTAGTTGAGAAGTGTTGATAAGCAAATGATAATGTTAAAATAATACAAAAATAATACCCTTTCAGCAATTACCACACTAGTAACAGAGCGGTGGGATTGTAAATTGTAAAGTTGTTTATTCTGTTAACATAAACTGATACCGATAGGTTGAAATAGAGGTACAGTGTTAGAAAGAAAATATTGAGGGAGTATTGTGGGTACCTAGAAGAGCAATAAAAGTAAAACAACAATTACAAACCCTACCGGTCGTTACAACAATGACTTCGTGTTGTTCGCATCAGCTTTGGTCCAGGCTTGATACTATGAAGGTTTTTTATTCTTAATTATGGAAAGTCGTCGACTTTATGTCAATGATGGCTCTAAAAAAACGATTCGTTCCGTTAACCTGCTGACGAATGTCAACTCTCAGAAGTCGAAACTTGTGCGAGCAATGGATCAACGAGGCCTTACCTTTCAACGTGCGATTACCCAGCACAGTGGCCTGGTGGCGGTCTGAATCTACCTTGTACTGATGAGTTGCCAAATAGCCCGAAACCGATCTGCAAGTATGCCCGTCTCAATAACTGAATATCAATTCTGTTATTTATATGACCAAAAGCAAATGCAGGATTATCTTATGTCAAGAAACCTGCACTGGCACCTAAAACCTACTGTGTAGGTCGTTGAGACTGGCCTGAACAAATTGTTCCAAAAATGGTTTAATATTAGCTTTGTGTAAGAGTAATTGATCTCTACGTACAGTTTTTACTTTTACATGGAAGGTTTCATTCTTAGCATTTATCAATACCCTATCACCAAACTATAATTATTCACAAGGAAAACTTCCCAAAAATGGTTCCAACCTTACGGATTACAATGTGAGAGATAATAATAATAATAATAACATTTATTCATCCCAAGAAACATTTACAGTTTATAAATAGGGATATTGAACATATAAAAAGTGAAATAGAACAAAATATGATTATGTAGCAGAAATATATGGAAAAAAGACTGTTGAATTGATCAATGATTAATACAATTGAATTCTAAAATATATCATTTTAATGATTAAATATATTTTTTGAGATTGTGTTTGAACTTTTTGATATTTTCAATAGTCTTAATTGAATTTGGTATTTTGTTGTAGAGGTTTGTTCCCTCATGAAAAATTGATTTTTCCCCGAATCTGGTATGTATTATGTATTGAATGTACCACAAGTTGTTGAGCCTGTCTAGTGCCGTGAGAATGTGTAGTATTGATTTCATTGAAAAGTATTGCAGAATGTTTCATCTTATGATTCACACAGTGAATAAAAGTACATGTTTTCAAGTGGTATATAGAATTAATGTCAAGAAGATTATGTGGTTTATAAAGATTCACAGTAGGTTTCCTGTAAGGCAATTTATCAATACATTCAATGAATTTATTTTGTAAATATTTCAGAGGATTCAATATTGAAGCGGTTGCCGTTGCCCATATAGATGTGAGATATTGTAGATTAGAATATACCAAACAGAAATATATTAATCTCAAATATTTGAATGAAATTTCGTTTCTTATTCTGAACAGGACTCCAAGTAAAGGTGAAATTTTCTTGCGTAATTTTTCAATGTGAGTTGCCCATGAAAGATTCTGATCTATGTGAAGTCCAGAAGTTTGGTAGTTTCAGAAAATTTCATTGAATTAATTTTAAATTTAAGTGGATCACAGTGGTCAATTTTAAAATATTCACTTGTTAAAAACATATAAGTCGATTTTTCATAATTAAGACTCAATTTGTGATACTGTAACCAGGATGATATTTGTTCCAAGTCATGTGTCATAGATAATTGTATTGATTTTGTATTTTCTGATTTGTAAATTGAAGTTGTATCATCGGCATAGAGTTTGATGGATCCTAAAAGATTCAGTTCTGAAATTGAATTGATATAGATGAGAAATAAAATTGGTCCTAACACAGAGCCCTGTGGAACTCCACAATTGATGTTTTTCAAAGAACTCTTTTTATTTCCTAGACAAACATACTGCTGTCTGTTAGTGAGATAGGATTCGAACCACAAGAAGACATTACCTCTGATACCAATGTTTTCAAGTTTTTTCAAAAGAATTTCGTGGTTGACTGTATCGAAAGCTTTACGTGAGTCAAGTTATTGTCCATCAAATAAATATTTGAAAGAATCTAGATATTTAATTAATCTAATATTCATTACTTTCTCAATTATCTTTGCAAGCACTGGCCAAACTGAAATTGGACGGTAATTACTCATTTCATCTCTCTTTCCATTTTTGAAAATTGGAGACACTTTGGCAATTTTGCACTCATTGGGAAATATACCAGATAGTTTATTTATATCCTAGGATGTGAAACCATGAATCTATAATCCATGGATATAGGAATACTTACCTTCCTATGAAATCGTCCCTGGCTCGATCTTTGTCCCAGACAGTGATTTCCAGTTGTTGGTCTCCATCATCATATAAATGAAGATCGAGTTGCTCCAGCCATCTTGGATTCAAAGACCTCCAAACTACTCTACTTTTATATTTCTCGTTTCCTAACCTGCAAAATATACTTTTGTGAAAAATTGATAATGGATTTCAAGAT
Source organism: Zygogramma bicolorata (assembly GCA_032362365.1). Classification (NCBI taxonomy): domain Eukaryota; kingdom Metazoa; phylum Arthropoda; class Insecta; order Coleoptera; family Chrysomelidae; genus Zygogramma; species Zygogramma bicolorata. The sequence continues at coordinate 203,429 of JAVJAQ010005204.1, forward strand.
ATATAGTTTTGGTTGTTGGAATTTTTGAGTTCTCATCCAAAATATACAAAATTTATTTCGAGTTAGCCATGAGTGGAAATATCAAAGATTGTAAACCATCACGGCCGGACTGATGAATTAAATCATCTTTCGAACAATTCGTGATTTAACGCCAGTCTTCAAGTATGCCCATGGACTATGTCGAATGTTTTTAACTGATGAATTGTTAGACTGTTTGATTTTTTTATGGCTTGCTAGTGGCTATTCGTCTGTTAACGAGTATTTCAGATTAAATCATTCAAAATTACTTGATGTCATATTAGTATATATAATATATTAGATTTAAATCACCTCCTCAATATTCGATTTCCAAGTATATGCGAAAACGAACTTCAGATATCAAAATTGCGTATATTCATCTATTCCGTGAGGTAAAAAACAGATGCTCATTCATGACACTTCATGTCATCGAGACCATTCATAAATATCAAACTAGACGATTGAGAAGTCTGAATATTATCGTTTGAATCAAAACAAAGTTGAGAATCTATTTATAACAAATCACCTAATGAACTGACACGAGATTTCAAGAATTGCAATGATAATTTGTTTTTTCTCTCATTATCAGTAGGAGTATCTCGTAAAGAGTTATTTTATAAAACAGCTGGTACTCTAGATGGTATTTAATGGAAGTTATTTTCATTAGAATAAATTCACAAAAATGATTATTGAAAATGTTGTTTGAATGTTACGTATCGGGACAAGTATACCATTTTCCTTGCGAACAATTATTTTGAGAATCTACAGCATTTTCATTTTCAGGGAAAAGGAACCCGAAAAAATAGATTTCAATAAAATTTAACTATTTGACATAATAACAAATTCAAAGATCCCAATATCACATAGAAATAAAAGGTAAAAAGGGAAGGTAAGTGTAAACTGAAAAATAAATCTCTCACAGGCAATTCTACTCTTGGACTTTTTGTGATGATACGGCAAACTGAAATATTGTAAAGATTGGTCATCAAAATCGTACCTTACTTCAAATCAATGAGTTAACTTGTACCCATTGAGGAAAACAAGTATTGAATGGCAGATTGCACCGACATTTTTTTATGGGAGCCTTAAGGTAATTAACCATTGAAGGTCATTTAACGCACTGAGGCGATTGCACCATAGTTTGAGAGATTATTAAACACCCATTAATAGACCCCCACCTAACTTAAAGAGTCCCTTCGTTAATGGTGTCATAAGAAAAAGTCGGTGCAATCGGCTATAAATCTATAAGGCAGATACAACAATAAAGTTGCAAATGAAGACAGTAGACTTCGTGCAAAAAAATACAAAATTCAAAGAAATCGAAGAGGATTTCAGGAAAGAGAGCGCTGAAAAATTCAGATGGTTGAATAAGGAGACAAAAAAAATGAGGGAAAAGTCCAAAATCATAATTCAATTTCCGTGAGATGTAAAACTTTCCCTGCGTGTTGTGAAGCATTATCACATTTATTGTTTATTTTGTTTTTGAGAATACTAGAATAACGTAGGTAAAGATACGAGTGTAGAAGGTATGCAAAAGAAGTTCTTGATGAATGAATTTTTAATGAACTTGATATTTATCTAGTCGAGAGTGAAGATAAACATGGTGACCTGGAACCAATTTACTCCCCTGTATCGCGATTGTTATTTTTTGTACATGTTTTACATTGGGTACTTCGATTGAATGTCATGAATGTACAATTTAGTGAATATCCAACGACATATGACACCTCCTGTTTGACCGGAAGCGCATCCAATTCTATACAAATATTTTTTCAAATGGAAAGTATATTTGTTTGAAAATTAAGATCCGGTGTAGATATACCTTTTCGATGATATATCACATTTCACAATATACTAATATAAATGATGTATTATAAAAAAAAATATTTTTTGTATTCCTCAATTCAACGATATCATGTAAGTAGCAGTGACTTGGGGCCAAACTTTTTACACAATATCTTTATGCAGACTAACTATTTTTACAAATCAGTTTTTCTTCATTTTTTACCGCCTAATCCCTCATTTTTTAAAAATGCTAACATTTTTGAAAAACCCCTGGTACATATGTTTTGCAATTCAATATGAATGGAAGTCTGTAACAAACTTAAAAAATTCCTTGATGCTGAAAAATGAAGTGAAACTTGAATTGTAAAAATACTTAGTCTGCATAAATAATATTATGTAATGGATGTTCTTCCTGTCAAACTAAGTGTGATATATGGTTTCATACTCGCTGAATAGTACACTTATGACATCGAATCATCGAATCGAATTTATGATTTTGAATCATCCATACGAAATAACGAAGATGATACAAGGGGTAAATAGGATGGATTTGTTCTCGGTCACCCGGTATTAAAGAAATACCTGAATTTACAATAAGGATCCGATGTTCCTGTTTCTGGGTCACAAGGCAAGAGATTCTTCCCCTCAACTAAAACTATGGTAACCACAGAACTCCATATCTGCGATTTCAGTCGTCGATTAACATCTTGAACTCTACTATTTTTCTGGAAGTACTGAAAAAAAAATGAAATTCATTGGAACTAGGAGCCCAATGGGTGTGAAATCATATTCTAATCTACTATTGGATGTTGAACGATATTCGTTGATGGTCAACTCAGTCCGAAAACTAGAGATATACATAGTTATTCAAATTCATGAAAAATGGAAAATGAAACTTCTATTCGTAACTAATGTTACTGCAGTTTCGTCGTATACGAACATATTATATATATATATATATATATATATAATATGTTTTATACAATATATATATATATATATATATATATATATATATATATATATATATATATATATATATATATATATATATATATATATATATATATATATATATATATATATATATATATATATATATATATATGGCTATATCGTTGAATAAAGTTAATATCTAAAGATGAGAAGATTGATATTAACCTTTTCGTTTTCTATCTAGGTGAAAAAAATAACTACCATAGAGTGTTTAATATTTGAAACATTCGATTTCCTACAAACCAGCAATAGTGAGATTCAATCATCCAAATAGGTTCTGTGTCTTCGGAAAGAGAGCTAATCAATTTTTTTTATGGTGATTATCGTAATCAGCTCGACAAAATACTTCGAAAATAGCTATACATAAGCTCGAAATATCTTCGATGTTACGTGGTGATCAAACGAATACTATAAACTAACCTGATGCACAAAAAAACTCTTTTATCTCCTTCAACTTTATCACACCATCGGTAGTAACTAATGTAGTTATATTTACGTGCGAAAATGAGTGAATTTGAAGACGGGCTGATAGACCGAATCCACCCGATTGTTCAGTAGGTTGCCATCACAATTTTTATGAATTTATAACGATGCCAAATAATGGAGTTTCCAACCTCTACTCGACTAGTGCAAAATTTCTGTATCGTTCATATCCAATCGTTTCCCCTTGGCAATATATACACGGATAACTCGACGAGTACAGAATTACCACTCCTTCGTTGTGAATTTGGAAACCTGTCGAACCTTTCTTGCTCAGGGATCTTTTTTCAATAGAACAGCTGAGCTTTGGAACTATTTGCCAAAAGAGGTTTTTCCTGAGGCTTACAAACTTTAGAAATTGAAAGTAAATGTTAATTCGTATCTCCTGTCCCTTGATTCACGCGTATTTTTCGAACATTACAGGGCTTGCCTTCGTTGTGAATCTGCATATAAAAAAAATCGGGAACTTGTAATCACATTTCAAGAAATCGTTTGGAAACGTGGCATCATTATTAACTAGTTTGGACCTCTATCATGTTCCGCATACCGTTTTGAATAATGTCTGCCACACTGTCCCACATAATCGCTATTGCACACCAGATACCCGAGCTTTTAAACCCCAGACAAAGGTAACGAGAACACTCTGAGTAACATTGAATTGTGGGCTGCTAATTTATGACTATCGGTATGGAATGAATCAATTGGGATTGTATTGTTTGTATAGCATGATTTTCTGAATACATTGAAACGTAAATTTATTGTTACAATATTTCTTGGTTCGTTTATCTGAAAAATCTTCCAGTCACTCAACTATTTTTTTCATTAACTTCACTATAAAATACGACTACTACACTGACTTAAAATCTGCTCACAAAACATTTAAACCGAGAATATATATACCATAGAGAAGGGACAGTAACGGCGATTCCTTTGAAGTTCGGTGTCCCAACTCCGATCCGAAGATTTTGAGTAATTTACTGAGAGAAATGGGATTTCAGCGAAATGAACAAGAGAGACAACCCAGACCAGGATACACGTTCTGACAACCAAGGCGACACATGCGTTTGCAAAAAAGTTACACGAAATTGCCATTTTTCTCTCTTCGCTATGGTATATATTCTCGGACTAAGACTCCCCAACCGTCAACATCCATCACTCTTTACTACAAACTGCCTTGAACTTCGGCTCCTGTACTAAGCTCAACTAAGTTCTACCACACGAACTTGCCGTTTTTCTCTCTTCGCTATGGTATATATTCTCGGACTAAGACTCCTCAACCGTCAACATCCATCACTCTTTACTACAAACTGCCTTGAACTTCGGCTCCTGTACTAAGCTCAACTGAGTTCTACTTCTCCTCAATCCCCAACATTTCAAACTACCGTTTGTCGATGAAAATCATTCTTAAAATTCATCCAGACTCCATGATGGGTATTGAGAAATCTACGCTGATCAAGGCGATTCACAATTCGTTCGCAGTCAAACATTTTGTAAATTTTCATTTTGATGACACTCAGCGGCGGTGCTAGGGGATTTCGTAACATTATCATAATTATGTGTGATGATCAGGTCTGAGAAATTAATCTGTTTCTCTGCCTCTGTTTCGAGGAAGAATGCAAGGCAGCGTCGAGTGAGGAGCATGATAGCAAATAAACTGAGAAAAAGAAAGGATTCGGATAGCCATCAGTCATAGTAGACTCACAGGAAAGAGTTCAACTAAGACCATGCCGCTGAAGATCTCAAAACTCCAGGACACTGGCCTCGAGCCCGAAAAACTTGGGATGTAGGGGATTTTGAAGTTCATGAAGAGGTCAGTTGTATTGCGATCGATAGTTCAAGCCAGAGAGTCGATATAACTGCTGTGGACCATAAAAATAAGAAAGGTTCTATATTAGACCCTACTAACCGTTTTGAAATTAACGAAACCCAACCAGAAGACGTTGACAGAGAGAATATACTACGAACCAACTGTTTCCTACTTCAAAAATTAATATGAAATTGACAATATCACAGTATTTGGACTTATGATTGATGCTAGTAGAACAACACCAAAATTTTTTTTGAATTTCATGACAACATTCAGATTATCACAATCATTATCAGACAACATAACGATTGCAGTGATCAAAGACTCTGTGGCAATACTTAATAATCATTCATATAACAATTGCTAGTTAATATTTATTAAATTTTCTTGATATATTTGACATTTGATCTCATATTTGATTTTATATTTAATACTATATTCCTATTTATTTTTTTAACTCATGCCTTATTTGTTGAATCCTGTGTCCTAGTGGCAAACTGTTAGTGACAGTCAGGACATCAACTGTATTGTTGTTGTGATATATATTTTTGGCAAGATTATTCATGAATATCATACACTTATTTGGCTGTAGTGTTTGCAGCAATTTTTCATGATCATCTCTTCCCACATAGTGAAGGCTACATTCATCAATTCAGTCAAATTCAGTAATAATTTCGTAGTGATTAGGAGGTAGAAATGATGTAAGATATGGATAAGCATGTGTTGCATGTCTTCAGAATGTATCAATGCGTAGAGTGATCAGATTTCCAGAATATTTACTAATAAATGATACACTAAAAGGCCAACTTAGTACTCACTCCGTCGATTTTCTATCTTTCACCTAACAGTGATTCGAATCCGAGAAGCCTCTATATTTTATCAACTTCATGTGTTCATAAACTATCAAGCTATTCCTGTTTCCTCAAACGTTAAACCTAAATGGATTATTGGTTTCCTTGCTATTGTATCCGCATCTAAATTCAGCAAGGAGAGAAAACTGACTCGACTCTCAATACGGGAAAATCGATTTATTGGAAGATATTCAATATAAAACAAGACGTTGAAAAAGGTGTGAACGCGTCTCATTTACAGTAATGTCTAGAGCTGGCACCAACCAAAAGAGATATATTTTCTCTCCATCCAGATCACGTAGCGAATACGTACAAGGGTGTGAGCAAATCGGAGGAAAATGTGACCTGAAAACCGATTCAAGATTATTCATTTATTTATGCATATATCACCAAAACATGTGAAACCAGTGACACTGCGACTTGCCAAATTATAGGAGGAAATGAGTCACTATACAGTCCGTTTTTTTATGTCGTACCACTATTGGCATCTCGAAAACGGTAAATGATACGAACTTGGTTAAATTAGACAAAAGTTGTCTATTTTAGTGAACAATGAAATGATGTTTCCAAATCGAAAATATCACGGACCGTTTCTGAGATATACGGGGAAAATCGAAATGGCTCGTTTTCTTTTCTTTGTGCTGCGCCTCTATTTTTAGGAATATGGAAATGTGTTCATGAAACTTTCTTCTCTGTTTTGAATTTGTTTCGATATACTGTGCCTCAATTTTCGATACGACGTTTCTTTCTTCGGGGCCACCCTCAATTTTATTTTTTCAAATACGGACCTGTACTTTTTTCCTAAATTTTGGTAGTCCCTATCTATCCGGATTTAGGAAAAAAAGTACAGGTCCGTATTTGAAAAAATAAAATTAAGGGTGGCCCCGAAGAAAGAAACGTCGTATCGAAAATTGAGGCACAGTATATCGAAACAAATTCAAAACAGAGAAGAAAGTTTCATGAACACATTTCCATATTCCTAAAAATAGAGGCGCAGCACAAAAAAAAGAAAACGAGCCATTTCGATTTTCCCCGTATATCTCAGAAACGGTCCGTGATATTTTCGATTTGGAAACATCATTTCATTGTTCACTAAAATAGACAACATTTGTCTAATTTAACCAAGTTCGTATCATTTACCGTTTTCGAGATGCCAATAGTGGTACGACATAAAAAAAACGGACTGTATATATGAGAATATCAAAAAAGGAAAGTAGTAACGTAAATGTTTTCTTAACTAGTGCACGAAATCACTGTCTCTCCAGAAGTTTCCCAGGGATTTGGTTCTTATTCTGTAACGATTTTCTCCAACAGAACAGAGGAAATTAAACTGTCTTCTCTAGAAATTTATATTGGAATCATCACAAGTGTAGAAGGGCAGATTTTTAATCTACCCCGAAAAGTTGCTGCGTCTATTGAAAAACTGTTCCTTAAGTATGGAACAAGTCCAATTGGTCAGCAACTTCTCGTATAACTCAAATTTGTCTATCAAAAAAACTAAAACCAACTAATAAAACAAATATTCATGGGGATGCTTGAAGACTGGCTTTAAATCAAATATTCAAAAAATGAACAATTTGTTCAGGCCAGCCTCAACTCACCTACACTGTAGGTTGACGGACTAAACACCTATCAGAAAACAACTACTCCCTTGGCTAATACCACGAAGGGCATTGGATTACATCCAACAGGTGTTAGTGTGGGATTCTTCACAGAAGAAATTCCACATATGCTCTTGGCGATACAACTACCAGAATTGATTTCCAATTATTGGGACGGGACACACTTGCAGACCGGTTTCGGGCTATTTGGCCTCTCGTCAGTGCAAGGCAGTGCCATCATCAACATAAGTTGATGACTTCCCATAATTAAAAATCATACTCGAGTAGAGTATCTTCCCTAGACCTAGGCTGATACAAACAACTAGCAAAATAGCCGTTGCTGCGCCATCTGCCCGTAGACTAGGTACTAACCAAGAGCATATCCGCATGGCCCCAATTCCTCGCATGGATGTAATCCAATGCCCTTCGTGGTATTAGCCAGGGGAGTAGTTGTTTTCTAATAGGTGTTAGTCCGTCAACCTACAGTGTAGGTGAGTTGAGGCTGGCCTGAACAAATTGTTCATTTTTTGAATATTTGATTTAAAGCCAGCCTTCAAGCATCCCCATGAATATTTGTTTTATTCGTATTTTCCTTGTACGAGAAATTGGGGCCATGCGGATATGCTCTTGGTTAGTACCTAGTCTACGGACGGGCAGATGGCGCAGCAACGGCTATTTTGCTAGTTGTTTGTATCAGCCTAGGTCTAGGGAAGATACTCTACTCGAGTATGATTTTTAATTATGGGAAGTCATCAACTTATGTTGATGATGGCACTGCCTTGCACTGACGAGAGGCCAAATAGCCAGAAACCGGTCTGCAAGTGTGTCCCGTCCCAATAATTGGAAATCAATTCTGGTAGTTGTATCGCCAAGAGCATATTATGTGGAATTTCTTCTGTGAAGAATCCCACACTAACACCTGTTGGATGTAATCCAATGCCCTTCGCGGTATTAGCCAGGGGAGTAGTTGTTTTCTAATAGGTGTTAGTCCGTCAACCTACAGTGTAGGTGAGTTGAGGCTGGCCTGAACAAATTGTTCATTTTTTTTGAATATAAAACCAACTATTAACTAAATCCGTTTTCGTTCTCACAACTTATATTCAAATTACTGTTCAAATGCAAAAATCTCTTGAAGACAATCTTTTTAATTAATTCAAGAGACGCAACAACTTTACTGGATAGATTAAAACTCTACCCTTCTACACTTGAATGGATTCCAATATTATTTCTAATTTCTGCAGAGTAAGGTTAGAAACCAGAAAACTACGGAAAAGTGATCCACCACGAAATAATAGAGTTTTCGGTTGAAATTTTATTTTACTATTTTATTATATTATAATATCATCATTGAAAAAATAGAAAAAGAAAACTGTCGTTATTACAATAATGCACTAACAGTAAACGAAAAATATTCGGAAAGCTTTTTTATGTAAACACCATCTGAAATGTGCGCTGCAGCTTTCATGAAACGGTTGTGTATATTTTGAGAAGAACTAAAAAGAGCCTCACATATCAGGTTCCAGGCACATTTCAACCTAGGTATCATATAACGTATGAACTCTCAATCACAAAACGTAGCATTATTGTAACAATTGCGGTAGTTTAAGTTTTGGTGATACTAAACACTCAGGTCTTCGAAACATTTTAGCTCATAAGGCCTGTCCGTGTCTTAGATAGAGAGTTTCTTAATGTGGTCTTCTACAAAGCCCACGCTATTTGAATAGGTATGACAATATGCGATTATGAAAATCATTGAAAGGGGTCTGTTATTGATCCTTGTGGTACATCGGATGGTTGGGAGATGTTTTGTAAACCTCAGCCAAAGACATATATGAACTGATTGTTATCAAACATTCGAAAAAGGTCGGAATAACTCAGTATTACCTGTTCTTTATCCTCTTGACTTTTTGGATACAACGTCACTGACAACATGATCTCCCCGAGTGAAGCATCTGGTCTGGATGCATCCTGCAGCGCTAAAGACAAATCTGTTGTTCTTGTCAGATCCAGAGTCGTTAGATCCAATGTGGCTGAACCCATGAAATCGTCCTGAAAATGAATGATATACAGCCTTGGTTATGAACAATAAGATTGAAACCTTTGGTGTGAAAGACTAGGGCTATTTATTTATATATTTCACAATCTGAGGTAGTGCAAAAACTACCTGCAAAACGATTACTATTACTATTACTAATCATTCTGAGTTTTTCAACAATGAGCTAAAAAGCGGGCTGAAATGGCCTCACACTCTTTGGGATACGCCTTGTGCGGGCTAGGGTCGGCTAATTGTTTTGGGTGCTGAAGAAGATACTATTTTTAGGCTCTCGAATGCATCGAGTAGACTTGTATCATGCACATCTAGGGATGTGTAGAATATCTGCCCTATTCACGAACTTTGAAGGGTCATAGCTTCGGATCCGAAGGAGAGCCCACGTAAAATAGATAAGGTTAATTTTTTTAGGTGACATAGTTCGAAATTTTCATTTTTTTACCTCACCTGTAATCCCCAATCATAATCGAAGACTTTAATGCTGATGGGAATGAAGGGATCCTCGATAGGAACAGTGAAGCTCTCGTCCCATATTGGATTAAGGTCTCTATAAACAGTTCTAGATTTGTAGATCAGCCTTCCACCACATTTAAATTTTACGTATGGATCACTCAGACCTGAAACAAAACATTCTTTGAGGGTCCAATATCACTCCACTATCACTACGTAGTACAAAACAAAGTCGTTTCCAGATGCCTGTCTGTCAATATGTATGCTTAGATCTTTAAAACTACGAAACGGATTTTGATTCGTTTTTTTTTCAATAGATAGAGTGATTCGAGAGCAAGGTTTATGTGTAAAAAACGTGTATGATATAATAAAGAAACACTGATGATTTAAGAGGTTTCTAATATGACATCGTGAAAAAACACATTTTTTGCGCTTACGTTGCAAACGCAGGCTGAACCCTACGAGATAGATCAAAATAATATACTACGGTATAAAACGTCCTGGATGATATGTGTAACGGAAATTCCGTTCCATTGTTCAAGTTTTTAAAATTCTGTATCGAGGCAATGCCGGAACAGTAGACACTTCCTATTCCAACCTCGAGTGTAGATCGCTTGCGCGAATATGAGATACGAATGATTTGCTTCGATTTTCGAGGGATCGGCAAGATTAGCGGCCCTTTTGCATTCGATCTTTCGACGAGTTGATAGGTTTTGGACTGGGTTGGAAGCAGTGATTATCTGGTAAAAGACCTATTTATCTCTCATTATTATTTGAATTGAACAGGAAAAGTGGATTGAATATCTTGCTAATTATTTAAATGATACCTTGTAATTTGCAGTGTACCGAATTGCATGGTTAATTTTTTTGAGGCAACAGGTGATTGAGGTTAAAACCTTATATTTCCATTTATTTAAATAATCTTCGCATAGAATTGGATTTCAGTGTAGATTCCAGATTCGGGATCTGTCCGTTCGAATATTGAGGAAAATATTTTTGGTAATAAGTAAAATATTGGTTCTTTTCAAATTTAATAACTGAAGCCATCTTATTTCATCTCATTTTTAAATTTCCTTCGGGGACAGGAACTTGATAATCGATATCGTGCGAACAGGAAATTTTGCCTTTTCATCTGTTTAAACAGTGTCTACTCTCTGTACCTTTTCCAGCAATCAAATAAATATTATTCCTGGGACCTGTGACTGACTGAGAGTATCCTGCCCATTTCTATCTTAATAATCATTACCAAGAACTTGTAGAGGAAACCGGAGTTGACTGCTAGCCACAGCCGGAGAAGGAACTATCAGAGGAATTCCTCAGGTGAGCATTTATTTTTTATATATTATGATCTACAATTTCTCTTTGGGAAATAAATGCGAATCTGAGAGAATTTGTTCTCTGTCTCACTCTGCTGTGCAGCGTTCGACCTCATGGACTCTACAATTATTTTTTTATTAAATATTCAATCACTAGCCTGTGCAATTTATATCTGAGGGTCTACCAGGTAGTTTCTCTCTCCTGCCATACCTGCAACTACAGCTCGTATTGAATGTAAAAGTACCTTTCTCTGAATTCATTAGTATCTGACATTTACTTGTTTAGGAGTTGTCCACCTAAACCTATCTTTCTTTGAATTCATTGATATCTGGCATATATAGCTAATACCTATCTTATATCTTTAATCTTATTAACATCTTAGTATCACATACCTTTCTGTCAGAAGGTTTGAGAGCATACGTGATAAAATTTGCATCTCTAGCGTCTATACGAATTTTTGACAATTTATCAGAGATCGATTCATTTTTTTTCCTTCACAATAGTTGCATATTGATATTGGATAGATTTTCAATGGAAAATTGATTTATTATCAGTCAATTATTTGCAGTAGTATTGAAAATAATTTTTTCTTGAGAATATACATTCTCTGGTTTAATTTTTTATTATTAAATTTCTATCAACCTTTACTTGGTTTTAAAAGTAAAATCGTGCTCATTAAGGTTCAGAATATACCCTAAGGTTCTAAGGATATCCTTCGTTCCCTGAAAATATTGTGTATATATCTATTCTGATTCATTCCGTTTGCTTCGCATGCCATTGAGGAAATCCAATACTGGGTCGAGGATTGGTAACAACAAAAGTATCCCGTTGTCCAGAGAAGATCAAAGAGGCTCAGTTGATAAGCACAAGCAATCGTCCTGCTTCGTAGAGACCAGTTAGCAGCTATTGGTCATCATCGTTGTCAAGCCAGGAACGACTCCAAGTGACTTTTATCAACGAGCCCATCAAATTCAAGCTCAACAGCGCTCTGTAAGGACCAGCTTCGTACAAACCAACCACCCAGGTATTAACCAGCCAGGACCACGTTCGGTTGAATCAGATTTAGAAAAAATTTGTAAATATTCTGAATTTTCATAGCCTTCAGCTTTTGTTCAGTTATTAGCCTTCAGCTTTTGTTCATTTATTAGCCTTCAGCTTACCATTGTTTTTTTCTTTTATAATTAAAGTTGTTAATCTTTGCTGATTATTTGTTCTGTTTCCTCACCCAAGCTAGACAATTTTTTTGGTAGTAAATTCTTTGAATTTTTAATTATCCTAATTTTCATCATAATTTCATTGCTACCTGGCGCCCACTTTCTGAGCCAGTCAAGTCAACTATGAGATATTGGTAATAGTCAAATGTAATCTGCCTTCGACTGTTACCAATCATTTGTTGAACCTTACTCACACCCTCACCGTATCAAACTGAGCAGCCTATCAGCACCTAAGTGATAACTTCCATTATTTTAATATATACTCACATTTGCATTTTGAAATTTTGGAGGGTTGCACAATTGGCACCACGACGTTGGGGCCCCGAAAACTTGACTGTTCTTTTCTTATCTTATCTTATTCTAGCTTGGTGGAAGACAGAGTAAATTTTTCTTAGTGTTCACATTGAAAAATCTGATCCAAAAGAACTTGGAATATATTTATTACTGATCTTTGATATTTTGTTATCGTACTGTCTCGAATATCTCATATATCTGTACCGTTATCTATATATCTATACCGTTATCTCGTTATCTATATATCTTATCGTATCTCATCGGAAAATTATTTGGAGGTTTCCCTGAAGTGCTAGCTTAATCTTATCTTTCATATCTATATATCTATATTGATTATCATGGATCCTAATCACTTGAAAATTAATGAATTAAACTATGAGTTAACTATAAGAGGTATCGATCCTTCAGGAACTGTTGATTCTAAACGTAAAATTTTGAGGGGACTGTTAAGTCAAGAGAATGCTAATCGTAGTTTTCATGGCGGGGTTACTACTCCCAACACACATGCTGTAGAGGTTACTCAAATGAAAGAAACCATAAATGACTTGAACACCTGCATTGCTTCATTCAGTGGATCGAAAGAAGATCCTGCATTCAAAAGAATTTCTAGTCGTTTGGCTCATCTAGCTAACCGTTTTCATTTCCTTAAAGCTGACGATGAGGCAGAGGAATCTGCTAGAAAAGAAATACAGTTTCTTATGTTAGAGTTAGAAGCGGACTTTGATTTAAAAGTTACTCCAAGTACCTCTACCCCCACTCATATTAGCAATGCTCAAACACTTTCTAGTACCCCTGTATTATCTAATAAATCAGTTGCTCCATATAAGTGGAATATTTTCTTTACTGGATCAAATCAGAAAGAATCAGTTAATTCATTTCTTGAAAAAGTTGAATTATTACGGGAAGCTCGAGGTGTTTCCAAGCCTGAGCTCTTCCAGTCTGCTTGTGACCTGTTCAAAGGTTCTGCCTGGACATGGTTTGTTAACAATAAAAGTAAATTCAATAATTGGGATGACCTTGTCACAGCTTTAAAAAAAGATTTCCTACCTTACTTTTATGAGGAAGATCTCGAAAGAGAAATAAATTCACGAACTCAAGGCGCTACCGAAAGGGTGGCACTATTCATTTCATCAATGGAAGGTCTCTTCAACAGATTGACTACTAAGCCTGATGAAGAAACAATAGTTCGAAAAATTCGTAGAAATTTATTACCTTTTTTCATTTCTAACTTGGCTTTGCAAGACCCAAAAACTGTTTCTGAACTTTCTGATTTGTGTAAAAAGCTAGAAGAATCCCGCTTGTGGGCAGACCGTTACAAAGCACCACCCAGTCGCAATGCTGGTTTATTGGAGCCTGATTTGAGTAGTCCTTTTTATAGTGGAGCGAGTACTTCCTTTCCTTCAACTTCTCAACAGTCTCACAGGAGAAATTTTTCTTTATCTAATAACTTTCATTCCAACAATATTTCTACCTTATCGAACTCTCGATGTTGGAATTGTGATTCGGCTGATCACGCTTATCCTCAGTGTAGGAAACCACGATCCATGTTTTGCTATGGATGTGGCTTGAAAAATATCATCAAACCTAAATGTCCTAACTGCCGTCCAAAAAACGTAAAACAAGGTGGCGAAAAACTGGACGTTGTCACCAGTCAGTATACCGAAAGTCCAGAACACAAACCAGCCGAATCCAAATCCAACAAATCGAAGAAAAGGCAAAACAAACAGGACCACTAAAAACTTCCTTTTCAGAATGGCAAAAATGGTTATCTTTTGTAAAAGAATTTTTGCATCCTGTAAATATTAATCCTTTATTTGTTAAAAAACTTAACGATAATCGTCCTTATCTTAATGTTAACGTTTGTGGTCAGCAACTTCTTGCTCTTGCTGATACCGGTAGTACAGCTTCAATTTTAGGTTCTGCAGGTTTTAACCTTTTGCAGAAATTTAATATCCCAATTCAATATGAATCTATAGTCCATGTTACCACTGCAGATGGTAAGCCCCAAGATTTTCTTGGTTACGTTTTAGTCCCTGTTTCTCTCAATGGTGTTTCTAAAGAATTGAAAGTTTTAATAATTCCTTCAGTAACTCATACCCTTATCTTAGGTATGGATTTTTTCCAGCTTTTTAAAATTGAAGCAAATTTTAGTAACTTGTCCTATGTTGTACCGAACTCTATCTGCACCGTGAATACCATCCAACCATTCTCTGAACTGACTGGTTCCCAGAAAACAGAACTTCAGGAAGTTATTGAATGTTTTAAATCTATAGCTCCCAAGGATAGACTTGGCCGCACTCATCTATTGACACACCGCATAGATACTGGTGATGCAAAACCTATTGTTCAACGACAATATCCTTTGTCTCCTACTATGCAGGAACACTTGAACAAAGAAATTGATGAGATGCTGAAGCTCAAGGTCATTCAACCTTCTCAATCTCCCTGGTGTAGTCCCTTGTGGTTGGTCCCTAAACGTTCAGGAAGTTTCCGTGTGTGTTTCGATGGTAGGAAATTGAATGAAGTCACGGTCAATGATAATTACCCTATGCCTCTTATTGATAGTATTCTGAATAAATTACGGGATGCTAGGTATCTGTCTTCAATTGATTTGACCAAGGCTTTCTTTCAAATTCCTCTAGAAGAATCTTCTAGACCAAAGACTGCTTTTGCTGTGTATGGTAGAGGTCTCTTTGAATTCACAGTTTCTCCGTTCGGTTTGAGTAACAGCCCTAAACTGATGGCACGGTTAATGGATATCGTCATTGGACCTTCCTTAGCTCCATTTTGTTTTGTTTACCTGGACGACATTATTGTGGCCACCCCTACTTTTGAGCTTCATGTTAAAACCTTGAAAGAAGTATATCGAAGACTTCGGGATGCCAATTGTAACGGAAATTCCGTTCCATTGTTCAAGTTTTTAAAATTCTGTATCGAGGCAATGCCGGAACAGTAGACACTTCCTATTCCAACCTCGAGTGTAGATCGCTTGCGCGAATATGAGATACGAATGATTTGCTTCGATTTTCGAGGGATCGGCAAGATTAGCGGCCCTTTTGCATTCGATCTTTCGACGAGTTGATAGGTTTTGGACTGGGTTGGAAGCAGTGATTATCTGGTAAAAGACCTATTTATCTCTCATTATTATTTGAATTGAACAGGAAAAGTGGATTGAATATCTTGCTAATTATTTAAATGATACCTTGTAATTTGCAGTGTACCGAATTGCATGGTTAATTTTTTTGAGGCAACAGGTGATTGAGGTTAAAACCTTATATTTCCATTTATTTAAATAATCTTCGCATAGAATTGGATTTCAGTGTAGATTCCAGATTCGGGATCTGTCCGTTCGAATATTGAGGAAAATATTTTTGGTAATAAGTAAAATATTGGTTCTTTTCAAATTTAATAACTGAAGCCATCTTATTTCATCTCATTTTTAAATTTCCTTCGGGGACAGGAACTTGATAATCGATATCGTGCGAACAGGAAATTTTGCCTTTTCATCTGTTTAAACAGTGTCTACTCTCTGTACCTTTTCCAGCAATCAAATAAATATTATTCCTGGGACCTGTGACTGACTGAGAGTATCCTGCCCATTTCTATCTTAATAATCATTACCAAGAACTTGTAGAGGAAACCGGAGTTGACTGCTAGCCACAGCCGGAGAAGGAACTATCAGAGGAATTCCTCAGGTGAGCATTTATTTTTTATATATTATGATCTACAATTTCTCTTTGGGAAATAAATGCGAATCTGAGAGAATTTGTTCTCTGTCTCACTCTGCTGTGCAGCGTTCGACCTCATGGACTCTACAATTATTTTTTTATTAAATATTCAATCACTAGCCTGTGCAATTTATATCTGAGGGTCTACCAGGTAGTTTCTCTCTCCTGCCATACCTGCAACTACAGCTCGTATTGAATGTAAAAGTACCTTTCTCTGAATTCATTAGTATCTGACATTTACTTGTTTAGGAGTTGTCCACCTAAACCTATCTTTCTTTGAATTCATTGATATCTGGCATATATAGCTAATACCTATCTTATATCTTTAATCTTATTAACATCTTAGTATCACATACCTTTCTGTCAGAAGGTTTGAGAGCATACGTGATAAAATTTGCATCTCTAGCGTCTATACGAATTTTTGACAATTTATCAGAGATCGATTCATTTTTTTTCCTTCACAATAGTTGCATATTGATATTGGATAGATTTTCAATGGAAAATTGATTTATTATCAGTCAATTATTTGCAGTAGTATTGAAAATAATTTTTTCTTGAGAATATACATTCTCTGGTTTAATTTTTTATTATTAAATTTCTATCAACCTTTACTTGGTTTTAAAAGTAAAATCGTGCTCATTAAGGTTCAGAATATACCCTAAGGTTCTAAGGATATCCTTCGTTCCCTGAAAATATTGTGTATATATCTATTCTGATTCATTCCGTTTGCTTCGCATGCCATTGAGGAAATCCAATACTGGGTCGAGGATTGGTAACAACAAAAGTATCCCGTTGTCCAGAGAAGATCAAAGAGGCTCAGTTGATAAGCACAAGCAATCGTCCTGCTTCGTAGAGACCAGTTAGCAGCTATTGGTCATCATCGTTGTCAAGCCAGGAACGACTCCAAGTGACTTTTATCAACGAGCCCATCAAATTCAAGCTCAACAGCGCTCTGTAAGGACCAGCTTCGTACAAACCAACCACCCAGGTATTAACCAGCCAGGACCACGTTCGGTTGAATCAGATTTAGAAAAAATTTGTAAATATTCTGAATTTTCATAGCCTTCAGCTTTTGTTCAGTTATTAGCCTTCAGCTTTTGTTCATTTATTAGCCTTCAGCTTACCATTGTTTTTTTCTTTTATAATTAAAGTTGTTAATCTTTGCTGATTATTTGTTCTGTTTCCTCACCCAAGCTAGACAATTTTTTTGGTAGTAAATTCTTTGAATTTTTAATTATCCTAATTTTCATCATAATTTCATTGCTACCTGGCGCCCACTTTCTGAGCCAGTCAAGTCAACTATGAGATATTGGTAATAGTCAAATGTAATCTGCCTTCGACTGTTACCAATCATTTGTTGAACCTTACTCACACCCTCACCGTATCAAACTGAGCAGCCTATCAGCACCTAAGTGATAACTTCCATTATTTTAATATATACTCACATTTGCATTTTGAAATTTTGGAGGGTTGCAATTTCTTAGGGATAACCCACAGTAACCATTTTTATCCGTGCTTGTCTTTTATAATTTCAGATTTGTTTGATATCTGTTTGCATCTTTGAAATGCCGCTGTTTTTTCAAAAATAATTTCTGATGAAACAATCTCAGAACGAGAACATTTAACACCTGTTTTCTGAGAAGGTGGAGGCGTACTTATCAGACTTAAAAGGAACGTTATCGGACCTGCAAAAAAACTCGTTTTTTCTATTATTGTTATTGATTTTTTCAGAATATGACTGAATTAGAATTTTCATCTTTCTGTAATTTTTCAATATTGAACTACATTGAAAATATGGAGAATGGCAAGACTAATTATTTATAGGATCGAAGATGATGAAAATTGATAATATCCATTTTGGCCGCATTACACGAATCATTCATGTTATAAAACGAAAATGAGTCGCTGAAAATGTTCAAAAAGTGGAAACATATAATTTTAAATCCATAACTTATGATTTTATCAACGAATAATAAAAATAAATTTCAAGAAGTTGAGAACTCTGGAAACAATGGAATTAACAATTCCTCAAGCTCAAAGCTTAAAACTGTAAATTCATAATCATTTCAGTAGTTGGTATTGAAATCTTTCGCATACACCATTACAATTCACAAATTGCAACAATAACAACTTTACTTTTAATTTTTGAGGTTCCAAATAATTCAATTTGTTTCCCAGTTGTATCTGAATGAGTACCTACTTATCAACTTCTCAGAAATTAATAATTTCCCAATGAAAGTAATTGTCAACTCATGTGCAATTTCTTCAGAAACAAAGAAAACGTAAGATTGGTCAGGTAACTCAATATACACCATCTGATATTTACATATTGTTTAATAAAATAAATGGTCGTAGGAAAAATAGTATACATTATTTGAGCAAAAGTGATTTTTCACACGACTTAAGGGGGATCCGATCTTTAAGACCCTTGAAGTGATTTCTATCCCGACATTATCGTGCTAGATTATAGTAACTGCAATTTAATACTTCCCATACATTAGCTGTATATCCACTTTAACGTTTCTTTTATATACATGTGGCATTTTCAACTCATTTCTGTTATCAATACGATACCCAACAATGTATTCAGTAACAAACTAACAATACCAGTTTTTTGTTAACATTCCCGACAACCCGCGAGGACCTAGACGAAGTCTCAAAAGGTTAAGTCAGGTAATCTTGCAGGCCACCTGACAAAATTATGTTTTCCAATCCATTATTCAAATATGTATTTGTAAAATTATGTAGATTTACAAAATGTAATGATATACAGGGCGATTCATTTTGAAAATCAAGCGCTGATGTCAATTCCGGAAAAACCGATAGATGAAAAAAACTTCCGATTACACTTAAAGTGCCTTATAAGAATTTTGTATGGTCCGAATATCATAAAAACATTAGAAGAAATAAATGAAAAAAAGGGGTTTACCATAAGCCTGTGTCAGGCTTCTACACTCGTATTCTTTATTTGTTTATTTTTAATTAAACCGAAACAAGAACAAGAAAATCTATAAGAGTCGCAATCGATTAGTACTTATGGTAAGGGGATTTCATACTCAACATAACATCACTCAATTTACACAATACACAAAAATACATTTCGCTTAGTTGACTTGATCATGAATTTTTCAACCATATTAATGATAGCATAACAATATCAATCCGTGGATTTCAATAAAACTTGGCAACGGTTCACAATGCAGCCCTAACCAGATTTATCCATCATTTCCTTGTATTTCGCCGCTTTCAATAATTTTCCCGCAACTGATTGAACCGCATTCAATTTCTCCAAGTGTTTTTCTTTTTCGGAAAGAATGACTATAAGTCGCCATTTCTTAACGGAACGTAAGACTGTCGTCAGAAAGCAAGTGAAGTCTTCATTATTCGTACTAGTACCATATCGAAGAATTTCGTCCATAATTTTGGTTTCCTTGGCGACTGCTCTATCCAAGATGGTGTGCTCGAGCCACTTTTGCAGACTTCTCGTTTTCCGACAATCCATTATGGCAGCTTCCCTTTTCTTCATCAAATATTCCAAATAACGTGGGCAGCGGAAAAACCTTGAGTAGCTTTTCGATTTACGAGTTCCGCCTATTTTCGATTGAGTTGCAGTGAAGATGTTGAACTCCATACAAGCACTGGTGTTAATCCTGGATTTTCTGAAGATATTACTCATGTTCACTCCTTTCACTATGAAAATATAACAACAAAACTGGTCCAGAAGATGACCATGGCCTTCAAATATAAATCTAGAGCAGGTGAACAACAAAGTCGGACAGACATATCTCGCACCGTCGGATCATAATAACACTCAGGATGAAAGAAATAAGTAGTTCTCAATTTACTGAAAAGTGATAATGATTAAATCGAAAAGGTTAATTTTCAATTCCATTGACCAAGGAATCATCCAGCAGAAGCCGAATAATTTGCTAAAAAGTTAAAAAAGAATCCAAAAAACGGATTTGCGAGTTTCTCGCTCATCATTTGAATATTTTCTGGAGAAGTAGATGAAATATACCATTTATTTTTGGGTTGCTCTCGTCTCAAAATAAAAGAGATTTGAGATCTTACATTACCTGTATTTGGAACAAATTGGTATATGTCTCAAATGTTGAAAAATTGATGTATTATTTCTAAACGTCGCGTCGCCCAGGAAGAGTTAAAACATATTTTTCACCTATTATCCGTGAAATTCCTCAATGAGGAGGCTTGGATATAAATTAGATTAGCTTCACAAACGCCGACTTAGAGGAAAGTATAATAATATAAGTTTTTTCATAGATGTATTCAGTTCCTCAGTTGTTGGAAAGACTTGAAAAGGAAAGTAGTTTATCTTCTGGGAGGTCATCCACAGGAAACTATTTACATTA
Organism: Zygogramma bicolorata; assembly: GCA_032362365.1. Classification (NCBI taxonomy): domain Eukaryota; kingdom Metazoa; phylum Arthropoda; class Insecta; order Coleoptera; family Chrysomelidae; genus Zygogramma; species Zygogramma bicolorata. Next base: position 224,390 of record JAVJAQ010005204.1, read on the forward strand.
TTTCATATATTCGGCATACATTTTCTCAATTGTCAGAAAATGCGGTGGTCTCTACAACACACATACAGCCAAAATATGTAAAAGTAAACTGAATAACTTCCTACAGTTTTGGTAGGTATGGTGATCCAGAATTAAATTCTTTAATGTTGGTATTAGTGGGATTGGGATCAATTTGATCAGAGAAAAACTATTGTTTCTTTGCCAACGTTTCGAATTTCAATAAATTCATCATCAGGACTCTATAACAATGAGCTTCATGTTGAAATGGTAGGATATAAATAAAATAAGAGAATGCCAAAATCTATTGGATCATTTTCAGAGGTTCAAGATGTTGATTATTGAACTTTTTTTCGAAAAACACCAAAAATTAGTTTTTCCGAGAAAAAATATCAAAATTATGGATAAAACAGACATTTTAGATACACACTCTAGGTACAAACAATTCCACATTGAGCACGAGACTAACGAATACTGATATGAAATTCATAGAATGGCTGTAGTCTGAGCAAGAATGATGGGATTTTTAAAAGCAGAAGTATGGCCATTTTCTGTAGTGTGTTCAACTAAGGCTGTGGGATTTTTGACATTCAGCTTTCGTGTGTCTCTATCGTGTCCAGAGATTCATTGTTTTAGATATCGTCCTGTTTGACCCACATAACATTTAGTGCAATTTTTGCAATTAATTTTGTAGACAACGTTCGATTGTAGATCAGAGGGGTTTTTTCTTTTTGACGATAGTGTTGTCGTTAGAGAAAGCAATTTCAAATTGTTCTTCATTAAAAATCCTTGCAATTCTCTCAGAGAGATTTCTCACACATGGTATTTTGTTATATTTTATAATTGGATCGTTCATTTTATTCAATTGTCTGTCATACTTGAGAATTTTATTAGTTGATGATGGCGGGTAATTATTTTTAGAAGAAATTTCTTCATTTGCTCGATGTTTTTTAATGATACTCTGGATTAGACATTTTGAGAGCTCTATTTTTCAGATTTCTTATAATATTTATTTTGTGTTGGAAATTATGTTGTGAGTGATTATTGAGAAATCTTTCAGAAAAAGTTGGTTTATGATACCAATCTACTTTCAAAACGTTGTTCGAAGTTTCAATGACATTTGTGTCTAGAAAGGCTAAAGTTTGGTTATTTTCTTCCTCTAGAGTGAATTTCAATTTCGAATGAACACTCTGGAATACCTCAAGAATTTCAGATTCATTATTTTTAGGAATCGCTGTGAAAATGCCATCCACATACCTTTTGAAAAGGGGTACTGAGAATGATAGTTTGTCTAAGCATTGTTTCTGTAATTCTGACATAACGAGATCGGCGCAAATTGGTGACATATTTTATAGAAAACTTTATTTTATACATAATTTTAATAGAGTAACTTTATCATTCTCATGGACATAATTGTAATGTAATGGATAGTAAGTCGAATAACTATTCACATACATAAGTAGATACATACTTATAATACAGTATTCCTGGGCTTATCGATTAAACGATGAAATAGAAACTTTTTGTAGGGATCAATTACTCATATATAATAGCATTTGACAGCAAAGGATTTCGTTTCCGAAAGTACCTTTCATGGTGGGGTAATTTTAAGACGAGCTCGATACATCTCGAAGTTGTCTTTCGCAGCGTTGAGGTTTTCGGATGGCGCGGCGGTGAAAATGATGAAATATTCAGAGGCTGTTGGAAATCGTGATTTGCAGATAGTCTTGAAGTGAGTGCTACGACAATTTCACGTTGTTGTGAGTTGAATGCAGCAAGTAATTGAGCAAATAGAGAGGCATCCATATAGGCGGCATAAAGTAGAAATCGTCAGTCCAAATAAAAATTCGGAATCCACATTTCTCTTCGTAGAGAGTCGAAATCCTCGTCGCCAATTTGTTGTAACCTTAGATTGAGAATCCAATACAGTAATTTTACAATTCGTCGTGGGTTCAAACGTTGAATCTATTTCAATTAATTATTACATATCTAACTAACAAGACCACTTGTCTCCATCTGACGTATCTATAATCTAGGTGCATACAAGCAGATGAGTTACTACACATTCCTATGTGGTCGTAGGAAAAGAACTTTATCGGACCAAAAAATTAAATTTTTTATAATGAAGTTGAATCAAAACCATCATTATTGCAGAATTTATTATGATAAATGAAATTCTAACTTATCATTGTTGGATTATTGTGCCGCCTTCGGTTGAAATTTTTGAAATGAACAGATAAGGATTCAAAAGTACCACCTCTAATTTAATGAATTCCTTCAACTACTTGTGATTAAAACACAATTTAGAGTCCTTATTCCTATATATTTTTTCCACCTATAGTCCCTATTGTGTTTTTTTTTCTACGATTTCTACCAACGTTTCTCATCAATTGTTCATATTGATCTCGACAGATTAATTATCCATTTCTATATTCCTTTCTTATAGAAAAAGGTAGAATACTGGTATATGGTGAATTTTTGCAAGGAATGAAAAATTAAATATATCCATAGCAATTTTCATTGTCAAATAGTCTATTCACATAACTGAAACATAACAATTTTCTCAATAGCTGTAATTTCCTATAACTGGCTTGTTACTGCGAAAATAACCAATAGTTTTCATCTTTATCACTGCCAAACATGATTCACGCGGCGCGCCCTCATTTTTTCCATCTGTCTGGCAGATAACTCCTTCATTGTTCTGGAGGGGACATAACTTGCATTACATTCTCTGCTTGTAGTCATAGACTAGCAGCAGTTTTTTCACAGCTGATTTCGTCCCTCGAATCCGTGCCAGATATTCCGCTGTATCGTCTGTAATTCTATTGAGATGTCGCCATTTCACACCATCCTTTATGATCTCCATGATGTAGGTATAGAATGGGTCCACTTTATCTTTCTGTCCGCTCGGAAGTAACCTTTCGGCTATTATTCCGCTCTCCATCAAGACTGCCGTTTCGAGGAGGTTGCACTCGAACCAGTCTTCCAGCTTCTTCGATTTTTCGTATCGCCCTTCGACGGCGTCCCTCTCTCTCATCAAAAACCTCACGTGGAATGGACAGAAGAATAATCCCCAGTGATTTTCTATGTCGTTCGAGGGTTTCTCTTCACTTAAAGTTAGAGAGTTGAGCTCCATACAAGCGTCATTTTCGAATTTTGGTCCTACGGACTCTCGGAAACTGTCACCCATTCTCAACACTTTTTTTAAGAACTATTAACAATAATTATCAAACACAAAAACCTATTGAAATGGTGTAACAGTTGGAATAATGAAGATGAGTAGACAGGTACCTACTTATATACAGAAACCTGAAAACTATATCTGAGGTCGGATAATAATTAGGTGGGGAGACGAACCTGAACTTTTTACAATTATCAGTATTTTTTTATTTTTCCGATATCTTCAAACAGAGACGGTAAAACTCCTAATTTCAATATGTTTTTTAATGGCAGAAGGCATATTGGAGTATGGTAAATTTTTGCCCCTATCGATTTTTTATTAATTTTTAATTTCACTTACTAACTTTATCAACCCTCTACTGTTTCTCTCATCACATTAGAATTCCACGAATTCTAGGAAGGTACAACTCTTAATTTTATTTCTCTAAGATAAGGTGGAATGGTGGCATATGATAAGCTTTTGCCCCATTCCATATATCGATCATTCCTGCAGTTTTTCACTTCACGGAGTTCAAAACCAATATACATCTGTAGCTATTTTTACTATCATATAGTTTATTCACATAATTGAAACATGACAATTGTCCTCAATAGCTTTAATATCCTATAACTCAGTTACATATTGTACCGAAAGATAAATAAAGTGTATAAATCAGAATGCATCATTGGCGAAATCATCATACCCTCTCAAGAACCATACATTTTCTGCTTGTAGTCATAGGCCTCCACAAGTTTTTTCATAGCTGATTTCGTCCCTAGAATCCGTGGTTGACACTTCTTCTTGTCGTCTGTAATTCTGTTGAGATGTCGCCATTTCACACCAGCGCTCATGATAATAGTCAAGATGAAAGCATAAAATGGGTCCACTTCATCTTTCCGTCCTCTCAGATACCTTTCTATCACTCCACTCTCTATGAATACTGCTCTTTCGAAGAGATTGTACTCGAACCAGTCTCCCAGTTTTTTCGATTTCTTGTATCGCCCTTTGACGGCGTCCCTTTCTGTCATCAAAAACCTCACATGGAACGGACAGAAGAAAGATCCCGAGTGGTTTTCTATGTCATTTGGGTTTTTCCCTCCACTCAAAGTTAAAAAGTTGAGCTGCATACAAGCATCTTTTTCGAATTTCGGACGTGTGGACTTTTTGAAACTGTCACCCATTTCGAACACTTACTTTTTGTAAAGTCGACAAGTAACTATTTATATACAGAAAACTTGAAAATTAATGTAAGGTCCAATAATAATGACACTAACTGATATAACTAACAAGGTGAGTATCTTCATGAAAAGACAATCTGAAAATCTGAAGACTAGGGTCATAATCCATATAATCAACAATCTGGGGTAGGACAATAACAAAGGTTTTTCTTGGTCTTACATGGACAATTGAACTAAATATCAGACTGAAAGGGATAGGCCCCAGGTCACCAACAAATTCAATTTTTCATTATAAGGCTGATTTGAAATTCTGATTATTTCAGTTTTCAATATAGACGTGTTTAAAATTAAAATTCAAATAAGATAATTGAGATAGATTTGAAAGATTTTATCACCTTGCTAAACATTTTAATACCAGATGGTAGAGAATGGAATGCTCTTGTGCCAGGTAACCGATACCCAACTTGCTTCCATAAAAATTAATTCACGATGTTTTGTCTTGTTTTGCACTGTGATTATTTTTTATTCAGTTTTTTAATCAAGATATAACAAGTCATACAACTCTTCATTATAACAACATGCCTCTTACTATCAATGTTTTAATCACTATTAATAATCATGTCAGTCAGCCAAGTGGATTCCTTGAAATATTTGCTGTGCGACAGAAACTTGTATTCGGTTCCATGAGATGGATAGGTACAATTCTTAAATTAAATATCCCAAGAGGTGGGAAATCGATTATTAAATAATAGATATCTGAAGAAATTTTCATTATCAAATACCTTATTCACATAACTGAAACATAACAATAGTCATAATTTTCTTCTCACTGCAAGAATAATCAAGTTTTCATCTTCATCTGTCTGACAAACAACTCCTTGCATCCTTCCATTGAAAAACTGGACCTCCGTTACATATATAGTGGGGAGTGAATAGCTTCTACTTATTACATTCTCTGCTTGTAGTCATAAGCTAACAGCAGTTTTTTCACAGCTGATTTCGTCCCTCGAATCCGTGCCAGATATTCCGCTGTGTCGTCTGTAACTCTCTTGAGAAGTCGCCACTTCACACCATCCTTTATGATCTCCATGATGTAGGTATAAAATGGGTCCACTTTATCTTTCTGTCCGCTCGGAAGTAACCTTTCGGCTATTATTCCGCTCTCCATCAAGACTGCCGTTTCGAGGAGGTTGCACTCGAACCAGTCTTCCAGCTTCTTCGATTTTTCGTATCGCCCTTCGACGGCGTCCCTCTCTCTCATCAAAAACCTCACGTGGAATGGACAGAAGAATGATCCCCAGTGATTTTCTATGTCGTTCGATGGTTTTTCTTCACTTAAAGTTAGAGAGTTGAGCTCCATACAAGCGTCATTTTCGGATTCTGGTCGTATGGACTCTTGGAAACTGTCACCCATTCTGAACACTAACTTTTTATACAACTATTAACTATAATTATCGAACACAAGAGCCGATTGAACTGGTGTAACAGTTTGAATAATTAAGATGAGTAGACAGGTATCTACTTATATACAGGAACCTGGAAAATTTATCTGAGGTCGGATAATAATTAGGTGGGAAGACGAACCTGAACTTTTTACAATTATCAGTATTTGTAGTAAAACGATGAGATTGTAACCTTCGGTGTAAAAGTTGGAAATTTTTATAGAGGACAATTTCCCTAACACCAAACTAATATTATTTCCACTTATCGGGCATTTCGCTAACAAGTTTAGCACCTTCCAAGAGAAGAAATCTGATTCGAAATTCAAATACTGGGGTTGATTATTCACATATTTTATATTTTACAAATCAAAGAAGTGCAAAACTACCTGTGAAGGATATTCTTGGTCCGATATAATGAATGTGATTCCACTTCGAGGAATATATTTCTGCTTTGAAGCAGTATCATGAATCTTGCGTTGTCTTATTCCGCAAATGATACAATTTACAAAAAATGGTTAAAATATATAATTTATATCTTATGCAGCAGGATATTTCCATGTAAACAAAAAGTTTCATTCAGAAAAAATCCAATAACCCTTCTCATTCGATTTCATCCCGGCAATAATGAAGAATTCCATTTCATAAGTAATTCCATGGGTTGATCAACCGATTGAAAAGCTACATTTACCTGTTGGTCCATTTGGAGAGTATTCTAGTTTTCTTTTTGGTTCTGATTTTCCATTTTTCGCCAGTCAATTCACGATTTGAATTCCCGGACAAATTTAAGAAACGAATTTGCAAACTGTATTCAGTTTCTCAACCTCTTGACTATGAAAAAATCAAAAACATAATCGCATTGTGTGTATATTTTTTGAAGAGGTGGATACAATATGGTTAATTTTTGGGATTTCCCATCTCTCAGAATGAAAGAATTGAAATCTTACATTATTTGTAATTGTAGCAAATTGGTATGTCTCAAAGATTGAAAAATGAATCGCCCAGGAAAAGTATATACCTTTTCTGACATATTTTCCATTCAATTCCTCAATTTTTGAGGACGCTCGACCAAGGAAGCAGATTAGCTTCACAAACGTCTACCCTGAGAAAAGTATATGAGTTTTTCAATAACATATTTTCATTCAGTTCTCCAGCTGTTGAGAAGGCTTGAAAAAGAAAGCAGATTATATCCAGAGGATAGTATAAAAGTTTTTCCATATATTTGTCATATATTTTCTCAAAATGTTCATTAATTTCTTCCTCATAGACGTAATACATGTATGAGAATAGTCAGAATAAATATTCACATACTATAAGTTGATACATACCATTTCATTTCCGAGTGAATACCTGTCATGATGGAATTTTTATTTTTCCAAGATCTTCGAACAGAGACAGTAAAACTCATAATTTCAATATTTTCTCTATAAGAGTAGAAGGCATACTGGAATATGGTAGATTTTCGCAGCTATCGAAGGTACAATAAGACAACTGTTCCATTTTATTTCTCTAAGAAGGTGGAATTGTCGTATATGATAAATTATTGCCCCAGTCCATATATCGATCATTCCTGTAGTTATTCACTTCACGGAGTTCAAAACCAATATACATCTGTAGCAATTTTCATTATTATATAGTTTATTCACATATTTGAAACATGACAATTGTTCTCAATAGCTGTAATATCCTATAACTCAGTAACATATTGTACTGAGAGATACATAACGTGTATAAATAAGAAGGCATCATTAGCGGAACCCTCTCAAGAACCATACATCATTTGCTTGTAGTCATAAGCCTCCATCAGTTTTCTCACAGCTGATTTCGTCCCTAGAATCCGTGGTTGACATTTCTTCGTGTCGTCTGTTATTCTGTTGAGATGTCGCCATTTCACACCAGCGCTTATGATAGTCAAGATGAAAGCGTAAAATGGATCCACATCTGGAACCGGGTCCACTTCATCTTTTCGTCCTCTCAGATAACTTGCTATCACTCCACTCTCCATGAATACGGCTCTTTCGAGGAGATTGTACTCGAACCAGTCTTCTAGTGAACGGACACTCAAATTTAAAATGTTGTGCTGCATACAGGCATCTTTTTCGAATTTGGGACGTATGGACTTTTTGAAACTGTCACCCATTTCGAACACTAACTTTTTGTAAACTATAGGTTAATAATCAAACATAGACTGAACCGATTGAACTGGTGTAACAGTTTGAATAATTAAGATGAGTCGACAGGTACCAATTTATATACAGAAAACTTGAAAATTAATGTAAGGTCCGCTATTAATTGGAAGGAGAGACGAACTTGATTTTGATTACAATTATAGAATTCAGAGACCCTGGAAACTATGAAATAGTTCCTCTACAATTCACGGGAGCTTATTGCTTGGTACAGATTATGCAATCCATCTTGGCAAACATATAATGACGTATATGATCAGCAATCTCTGTGAAGTATAGTCAGATAAAAACACGCCTATAATATGTATTCACTGTGTTGATTTATTCCTAGTAAAAAGGTGAGTGTCTTCATGGAAAGAAAACTATCTGAAAATCTGAAGACTAGGGTCATAATCCATTAAATTAACAATCTGGGGTAGGACAATAACAACGGTTTCTCTTGGTCTGATATGGACAATTGAACTTAATACCAGACTGAAAGGGATAGGCGCTAGGTCACCTTTTAAAATATTCTTATATTATAGTAGTCAGAAAACATTCGATAAAGTTTCCGATGGAGACATTGTAGAGATCCCATATACGGTTTCTCCTCTATCTAAAAAATATTGAAGCATATCTATCGGAGTTGAAAATAACTTTATCGGACCTACAAATTCAATTTTCATAATAAGGCCGAATTAAAATTCTAGTTATTTCAATTTGCATTACGAACGCGTTAAAAATTAAAATTCAATTAAGATTATTGAGACAGATTTGAAAGATTTTATTATCTTGGAATGCTCTTGTGCCAGGTAACAGATACCCAGTTTGCTTTCATGAAAATTAATGCACGATGTTTTGTCTTGTTCTGCCTTGTGTTTATCCTTTATTCAGTTTTTCAATCAAGATATAACAAGTCATACATCTCTTCATTATAACAATATGCGTCTTACTATCAGTATTTTTACCACTATTTCCCGGTCATAATAACCTATAACCATGATGTCAGTCAGCCAAGTGAATTCCTTGAAATATCGATGTGCGACAAAAACATGTATTTGGTTTCATGAGATGGATAACAGATATCTGAAGAAATTTTCATTATCAAATAGTTTATTTACATAACTGAAACATAACAATAGTCATAATTTTCTTCTCACTGCAAAAATAATCAATAGTTTTCTTCTGCCTGACAAACAATTCCTTGCATCCTTTTATTAAGAAACTGGTCCTTCGTTACATATTGTAGAGGGGAGTGAATAGCTTGTACTTTTTACATTCTCTGCTTGTAGAGAAATGCTAATAGCAGTTTTTTCACAGCTGATTTCGTCCCTCAAATCCGTGACAGATATTCCGCTGTGTCGTCTGTAACTCTGCTGAGATGTCGCCATTTTACACCATCGTTTATGATCTTCATGATGAATGTATAAAATGGGTCCACTCTATCTTTCTGTCCATCCGGAGGGAACCTTTCGGCTATAACTCCGCTCTCCATCAAGACTGCCGTTTCGAGGAGGTTGTACTCGAACCAGTCTTCTAGCTTCTTCGATTTGTCGTATCGCTCTTCGACGGCGTCCCTCTCTCTCATCAAAAACCTCACGTAGAATGGACAGAAGAATGATAATCCCCAGTGATTCTCTATGTAGGTCGAGGGTTTTTCTTCACATAAAGTTAGAGAGTTGAGCTCCATACAAGCGTCATTTTCGAATTTTGAGGAAAATATTTCTCCGTAACTGTCACCCATTCTGAACACTAACTTTTATAAACTATAAACAATAATTATCAAACCCAGATTGATCCGATTGAACTGGTGTAACAATTTGAATAAAAAATGAGTAGACAGCTACCTGCTTATATACAGGAAACTGGAAAATTTATCAGAGGTCGGATAATAATTAGGTGGGGACACGGACTTGAATTTTCTTGAAATTATCAGTATACATTCCTGATAGCTACGAGGCAATTTTACTAGAATTTCCGGAAGCACGTTGCTTGGTAGCTGTCTGACGTACTAAATTGGATAGTCCAAGATCCCAGAGCAATCAGACATAACTTATTTTCACACGGATGAAACCTGAAGTTTTCAGTAGCGTCTTGTGTGCCTTGAATACCTACGCGCTTTGTGGAACTTGCCGAGTGACACCTGGGCAGGTACCAGGTGAGAAAGGTAACTTAAAATAAGAATTATTTTACTTAAATTCACATGGCTGATTTTTATATATGTCATGTAGAATATTATTTTAAAGTAATATCATAAGTGTCAGACACTTTTGATGGACCAGACCTTTTATCAGACGCTTTCAAGCTACCCAAAAAATAAATGCACTTTACTTATTTTTACATGTCTGATTTTTTAGTATGTTATTGAAGTATTTATTTAAAAGTTATATTCAATCATTAAGACAAATTAGAGTGACCAAACATCCCCTAAGACAAAAATTATTCAGCCAGAAGTATGAGGGCGAGAGTACTATGCATGCGCTTCAGAGTGAATGAGACGTCCATAATAACTCGGTTTCCCTTCTCAAACTCACCATCTGTTTCAATCTACTGTGTATGTGCTGTTTGTGTGTAATATAACTTATAGTATACAGTACAGTCAGTGTTGTTTTTTAAGGCACAATTGTGCCAAAAGGGGCACTATGGTAAGTACTTTAAGAAATTGGTCGAAAACGGGCACAATTTTAAGATTCCGTATTTTCGTGGTTCCGTGGTCATTTTCACTTGTCTAAATTCTCACTTTTCATTTCATTTTCCTCAACAATCCTGTTTCCTGTTAGTATGAAATTTAAAAATTATGATTTCTATGCAATATATATACATGATTTCTCAACGTTCAGATTGGTAAACATTAAAAAATGGAGCTTCATGTAGTATTTGATATGCAATTGATGGAATTCCGCAGGTTTCTGGGGCCAAAATTGCCTCCTTTGGGGCTTTGGACAAACCGTCTACTTTTTGCGAGGACAAACGCTAAATCGAATGTGACTCAAGTGTCAATTTTTCATATTAATAATATATTATTGAATATATTTATATTTTTACGATGCAGAAAAACTCAAAGTCGTCTCCACAATTTAATATTTGAAAGGTGTTCAGTACGGTGATTCAGTACATGTTTCGAACCTACATAGGTTCATCATCAGCTGAATTTACATTGAATTCTACAATAAAGGAAGAGTAATATAATATTAGTTGATGAATGGAGTATAAAATTTACTTACATGGAGATGAAAAAAATAGCAAATTCACATGGTGAAGTTCAAACGGACATAAAAAATTTGGTAGTGACAATTATGATTAATTTGATATTAGGGTAATTTGGGACATCCCTAACACCATAAATACATTAAAGATTGGGGGGCTTGGAGCCCTTATGCCCAATATGCAATATTAGAAAAATAACCTAACCCAACCAAATTTTTTATGTCCTTTTGAACTTCACCATGTGAATTCGCTATTTTTTTCATCTCCATGTAAGTAAATTTTATACTTCATTTATCAACTAATATTATATTACTCTTCCTTTATTGTAGAATTCAATGTAAATTCAGCTGATGATGAACCTATGTAGGTTCGAAACATGTACTGAATCACCGTACTGAACATCTTTCAAATATTGAATTGTGGAGACGACTTTGAGTTTTTCTGCATCGTAAAAATATAAATATATTCAATAATATATTATTAATATGAAAAATTGCCACTTGAGTCACATTCGATTTAGCGTTTGTCCTCGCAAAAAGTAGACGGTTTGTCCAAAGCCCCAAAGGAGGCAATTTTGGCCCCAGAAACCTGCGGAATTCCATCAATTGCATATCAAATACTACATGAAGCTCCATTTTTTAATGTTTACCAATCTGAACGTTGAGAAATCATGTATATATATTGCATAGAAATCATAATTTTTAAATTTCATACTAACAGGAAACAGGATTGTTGAGGAAAATGAAATAAAAAGTGAGAATTTAGACAAGTGAAAATGACCACGGAACCACGAAAATACGGAATCTTAAAATTGTGCCCGCTTTCGACCAATTTCTCAAAGTGCTTACCATAGTGCCCCTTTTGGTACAATTGTGCCTTAAAAAACAACACTGACTATACTGTATACTTCAAGTTATATTACACACAAACAGCACATACACAGTAGATTGAAACAGATGGTGAGTTTGAGAAGGGAAACCGAGTTATTATGGACGTCTCATTCACTCTGAAGCGCATGCATAGTACTCTCGCCCTCATACTTCTGGCTGAATAATTTTTGTCTTAGGGGATGTTTGGTCACTCTAATTTGTCTTAATGATTGAATATAACTTTTAAATAAATACTTCAATAACATACTAAAAAATCAGACATGTAAAAATAAGTAAAGTTCATTTATTTTTTGGGTAGCTTAAAAGCGTCTGATAAAAGGTCTGGTCCATCAAAAGTGTCTGACACTTATGATATTACTTTAAAATAATATTCTACATGACATATATAAAAATCAGCCATGTGAATTTAAGTAAAATAATTCTTATTTTTAGTTACCTTTCTCACCTGGTACCTGCCCAGGTGTCACTCGGCAAGTTCCACAAAGCGCGTAGGTATTCAAGGCACACGAGACGCTACTAAAAACTTCAGGTTTCATCCGTGTGAAAATAAGTTATGTCTGATTACTCTGGGATCTTGGACTATTACTTGTAGAGAACAATTACCCATACACCAAACTGATACCATTCCAACTCGACGGGTGTTTCGCTCACACGGTTATCATCTTCAGGAGAAGAAAACTGATGCGAAATCTGAAGCCTAGGGTAAATTATTCAGATAACTCACAATGTAATGCAACTGTTAAGTACTTATTATTATTTCTAGTTCCTCAGCATGAACTGAAAAGCGGACTGAAAGGGATAGGCCCTGTATCACCATTCAAACTATTTTTATATTTTACTATAAATAGACTATTGAATGCAAATGTACTTACTTTCAAAATTTATTGAAACATTCACTTTGTAGAAGTTGTTTCACGGAATTTTTTCAACGAAGAAGAAGGTCCTATATAGTTCAATTTCGGCAGGTAGGGCGACACTGGGCTTTATGGAAGGGTAGGAAAGTCCGTAGGTATCACGTAAGTTACTTTATATAGCGTAAAAAAATTGACTCGATTTTATCGAAAAACACAATGAATATGGTTCTACTACGAAGAAAATATTCTGATATGAAGCATTATCAAAACTAAAAAGATTCATGAAGATTGCGTATCACAACTGATACAATTGGCAAAAAATCAAAATCATCTTGAGCAGCTTAATATTTCCAAATGAATAGAAAGTTTTATTCAGAAAAAAAATCCAATATTTCTCATTATTGCTTTTCATCCCGGCAATTATGAAATATATTATAGTGCATTTCATGGGTCGATCAACCGATGGTATAGATAGTTTTATCTACTTCACCATATGGAAAGTATCGTAGTTTTATTTTTTTATCGATAATAATCACAAATGAAGAACTGATAGCCTTCGACTGATCAACGGAATATTTTTCATTCTCCACTTCTACAATCCAGTCATTGTCATAAGGGTTAAGTGGAAGAACAATTCATCTAGAGGAGTGTTCTCTGAATGAATTGAACTTCGCCCTTTACATGTTTTGTACTTATTCTGTCATTTCTATCATCTGGGAAATAATAAAGACGTATATTATTATTATTATTATAAGGCATGCAACAGAGGTTGAATCTGACAGATTTCTGAACATAAACGGTACAACTCCTAATTTCATTATTATTTACACCAAAAAAGGGAAAATACTGGTAAATGCGCGAAAGATGATGGATATAAACTTTGACCCATTCGACATATACTAATTAATCATTCCTGTAGTTGTTCACTTCAAGGAATTACAAATCCGATAATCTGGTATTCTCCAAGGTATATTTTGCAATTTTTATTCGAACTCAAGTTTTTTGTACAAAAACTAAGATATATCAATTGCTGTGAATTGAACCGGCTGATACTAATACTACCACATTAACAAAAATATAACAGTTTTCTGTACGTTTCTCACTGACAATTCAACTTATTTATAAAATGTCCCATAAGCCGCCGTGATTTAGTCATTATGAGAGCGAAAAAACTTTGCCCTAAGTTTTTCAGCGACAAAGCAGAACCTAACTCTTGAAAGCATGACAACCAGAATTATAAACAAATCTCTGACGGCGTCTTTGTCAATTTTTCACTTGCGTTGTCAAGAGTATCTGATCTGTGAAAATGAAATATAAGATTTGTGTTTTTAACACTTGTACCTTTCCGATGAATCGAATAAACTAAACTGTATTCATTAAATTGTCGTACCGAATTACACTTGAGCTTTTTTTGTCGAAGAAAACTTGACATTCATGATTCGAGTTTAGTTGCCTTCCGACAAATTAACTCAAAAAACTGCCAGAAAAAATTACGAGTCCGTAGGACTTACCAGGCAACAAAATTCTCATCAAAATGTCAAATTTACTTCGACCAAAAAAAAGCTCTCGTGTAATTATAAGTGACAATAATATCGACGTCGTCATGACGAAAGGGCGTAAGCGCCAAAATTCAGAAAAACGGTTTATTATTGCGGATGATTGCTCAAAATCGTGTCTATCTATGGTGCAAAGCGTTCAAGAGACAAAAATATGTACGGCGAATTAATTTGGCTTTGACTTTCCTAAGCGACAGGAATTTTCCAGTAAAGCATCGACTAGGGTGGTAGTAACCGACTAGTTCACATAGCGTGAGGTTGTGCTTACGCCCAAACCTTCTTTCCACCTGAATCCTCAACAAGGTAAGAATAAATCACTTGAATGTTATTTCATTTCATCTTAGGATGCCTTTAAAGATTATTCAGGTACCGAAATTATGATCTAGCCCAGTGAAAAATCGATTTGTTTGGTTTTGTCGCTTACGCCCTTTTATGTTTTTGATTTCTAGGTTGGCGTAAGCGCCATCTTCCTATAACGAAAGCATTGGAAATTAAAAACACTTTTTCAATGGAAAAACGATCAGTTATTCTAACGAATATAGTACCAACCTGTAAAACTGAGCAATATGTATAAAAAATGTTTCAATATTCTCTCAAAACTATCTCAATCTTTTCTGAATTTCTCTGTAAGTTTTCGTTCCTGCTTAGTCGCTTACGCCCATTATTTCATTTACCATTTTCAATTTCACTTTCGGAAAAATTATTATTTGAAGGGTGATACATTTCCGAGCCGGAATAAAGAAGACAGTCATTTTTGTTCTAACGAATATTTTTGTATAATATTGTATCCCGTAATTGGTAACAACTGTCATCAAGAGTTCAACGACGATAGGTTTCCATAACTATCCGGAACGAATACAAAGATTATCTTTCTATGCGAAGTTTTCCATACCCAATTCACATGGTTGTGTAGTATCTCCTTCAGGTATAATCACTATCTCTGTCATACTAATTGTAGATATTTGAAACGTTGAATATACTTCCTTCAAACTCTTTCAAACTCACTGTATTGAACCAAATATCATTGAATTTTCTCATAGTGAGCTCTAACGACTCATGGAATGATAATAATGATCATAATTATACCTGATTTGTTGAAGGGTTGTCCAAACGACGCAATCGAAAGTTTTGAGGATTTTTCGCAAATTTTTCCAATAATTTTTTTCAGTAAATTATTCATGTACTTACCTTTTTTGTCGATCGGTATCAGGAACAAGATTTTCTTCAAATTACTCTATAATTGAAACATCTGCTTGGCGCAAATTTTTCATCCTGTTTTTCAGATGTCGGCTAGGGCCAAAAAAATCAAATATATGGCGTTGAAAATGAATACCTCAGACGATACCTCCATTTTTCCCGACATTTCCGATAAATATAACTGTGGCGATGAAAAAATAAATTTGAACGAGGCCTAATTTTTTGAGCATTGATTTTTTATATTTGGTGTTTTTGTGATATCTTTAACTGTCTGGGAGACGAAAAAAATGATAGTTATTTTGCTTTTTCTGTTCTGTATAGTATATATTCGTTTTTTTTTGAGTTTCAATAAAATAATAATATTATTAATCATTTTGATTTTTCAAAGACGTAACCACCATGTTTCATTTCATTGCAGAATGATGAAAAGTCGTAAACGACTTCTAACCGCCAAGTTAAATAGATATGAAAAAAACTCGATCTTTGTAAACGCCATCTAAAAAGGCTTAAGCGCCACTCGAAAACTGAAAAAAGGCGTAAGCGACATTTTATTCAATAACTCCATAAATTCAAGTTCTTTTAGATATTTCGTTCCTGGTAAATGAAACGGACACATTAAAGGAATATTCATGCAAAAATTGTTAAGTATACTTGAAATATAACACAATCACACGTTTATTCCGCCTCCTGTAAAATTCACCAAATGTCGCTTGTGCCCTTTCGTCATGACGACGTCGATATTCTTCGAGGTATCGTTTGCAATTTTTATTCGAACTCTAATCATTTATTAACATAACTGAGACATGAAAATTGCTTTAATTGAGTTGGCTACGTTTCTCGTAGAGGAAATTGTAATATTTGTGAGATATGCAATATCAACTCGTAGAGTTGATGAAAGTTTACAACAAAGGCACTAACAATCATTTTCCATCATTCGCTTGTAACTAAGCGCCCTCAATAGCTTTCCCGCAACCGCCTGCATTGCATTAAATTTCTCCAGGTGTTCTTTTTTTCCGGTTGCTATGGAAACAAGTCGCCATTTCATAACGGCTTGTAAGACAGCCGTCAGGAAGCAAGTAAAGTCTTCATTATCAATCGTGCGTCCATACCGAAGGTTTTCGTCCATTGCTTTGGTCTCCTTTGCTATTGCTTTATCTAGAATCTTGAACTCGAGCCACTTCTGCAGATTCTTCGATTTCCCACGATACATTGTGGCAGCGTCCCTCTTCTTCATCAAATATTCTAAATACAGTGGGCAGTGAAAAAATCCAGAGTAGCATTTCAGTTTACGAGTTCCTTTTCTTTTCGATTGATTTGCTGTGAAAATGTTGAACTCCATACAAGAGCTGGTGTTGATCCTAGATTTTTCAAGGGTAGTACTCATTTTAAGTCTGTTTTACTGTGAAATTATAATAACACTATCAGTCCAGAAGATTAGGTATACTGATTCAATATTTTATAATCCTGGCCTTTAAATATGGATCTAGATGCAATCCGGAAACATTTACAGGTAAAGTCATCAATATGAATATATCTGTCACAGTCGGATTATTATTGGGTGGGAGAAAAGGGTAGTTTTTAATAAACGAATGGGTGCTTCTGAAATAATCGATAAAGTAAGTCTTCAATGTCAATGGTTGATCTACCGATTGAATAAAGTTTTGGAAAGTATTCATTCCCATTGGTTAGGGCAATCAACCCTTTGAGAATTATCTGAGGGGCAAATACATGAAAATACATTTTCTATAATTATTTTCATAAAAGAAGGTTTATTCATGAAGAAATTCAGTACTACTTAAATGAAATATTGAAAATAAGATTTTCCGTCAACTTCTCCATTTGTGAAGCGGCTTGGCAGAGAATGTTGCCCAGAGAGAGGTATGTGAGTTGTTTCTTTCATTTGCCATTCAATTTCCTAATTATCAATGAACAAAACATTCAGTTAATTTCACCCATTGCCAATATTACAGTTCCTCATTAGGGCAAATATCACTTTCATTTTCAAGGGAGCAAAATGCCAGAGATGCAGTCTACAAATTAATTCCACCTAAATATGTCGCATTTTTTTAATAGACATATTATATGTTATACAACTCATCATCATGTTACCTTCTGTCAGCTTCTCATCTCTATTTCCTAGCCATTTTGACAATAATCAACAGCACACGGACAACATACTGCTAGTTTGTCCACTACACGTGCATTTGATTGATTGATTTGATAAATTGAACCGTCAAATTCTCCTCAATAAACTTTCTTCTGTTGGATTCGTAAGTCGACTGCTGAATTTACTACAATCTTATCTAGCTAGGGAATCTTACGCTATTTGTAGAATACAAAGATCACAAATCACTCAATATCACTACAAGTAGCGGCACTCCTCAAGGAAGCAATCTAGCCCCTCTTTTATTCTCCCTGTTTAAAAATGATATTCATTCAAATATCTCTAGTAATGTATTACTCTTTACTGACGACTTGAAGATTTTCAGACCCATCGAATCAGCGAGGGACTATCTTATTCTGCAGAAGGAAGTTAATTTAATCCATGAACGGTGCACCCTCAACAAGCTTCCACTGAATATTGAAAAATGTAGATTTATGAAATACACCCTTAAGTACAATAATCTACAGTTAAACTATGCAATAAATGACGTCTTATTGGAACAATGCACAGAAAATAAAGATCTAGGCATCATATTTGATAAGAAACTCAGCTTCACGTCACAAATTAATCAAATCACATCTGCTGCAAAAAGAATGCTTGGACCTATTTTCAGGACGTGTAGAGACTTTCAAAACCAAGAATGTTTTATAACACTGTTTAACGCATATGTCCGATCCCGTCTAGAGTATGGCTCTTTAATCTGGTCACCGATATACAATGTGCATACACATCATGTACTCGAATCTTGTCAAAGACTTTTCATGAAGTAGATGGCATACAAACGGGATGGAGTTTACCCATCCCAAGGAATTGATAATAGAGTGTTGTTAAATAGATTTTCCCTCTTATCCTTAGAAAACAGAAGAACGTACTGTGCTTGTATCTTCATTTATAAATTGGTTCACAATCTGGTAGACTGCCCAGATTTGCTATCTCAACTAAATTTTCACGTACCAAGACAAAGTAGAAACGAGACTTTCTTCTATTTGCCTCTACCAAGAATCAATGTGCTAATAAAATCTCCAATTTATAACATCTGTAAAAAATATAATTGCTCATATTCAGAATGTGATATTTTTGTAGTTCCATTTGGACGCTTCAAAGATATAATTCGTAACAAATTAATTAATATGCAGGTATGATTATAATCTAAGTACAACCTCTCCTCATTCCATGAAGGTGAATTGACTACACTGTACTACTAAAATTGTACAAGATATGTTATCTGATTATTATATATGTATATATTACTGTTTATGAGATATATTTGTCTGAATTCTAGTGATATTATTTGCCATCTTTGTATTCTATTCCACTTTTACTTATATTCATAGCAAATCACATATTTGCCTTGTAATTGGAATAACCCCTTTTAGACAATAAACCTTTTTATTGTATAGAATTGTGGCTTAGTATTTGTGGTTTATTATTTACCTTATTACATGAGATTAAAAACTCACCCGTATTGTGAGCAAAAACAAAACTAAAATTACGCCAATACATTAATTTGGGTTTGGTAGATTGTTACGCTATTTCACATCACTAGGTACCTGAAGAATTGTCAAATCCATTGCATTATTTTTCTAGAATCTGTTTGAATTTTTCTCATGGGATTTACAAATATTATCAGAACTGTATGAATGTTATCATTTTGTCGTGGATGGTTTCTTTCTACGTTATTTTTTTGGTTCTTATCTACCACGATCTGAAAGAATAAGAAGTAATATTGGAATATATAAAAGTGTTTAAGGGCAGATTTTTAATCTAACCTTATAAGTTGCAGCGTAAATCAAAAAAAATTATTTCTGAATTGACATCGTTCTATTAGTCAGCAAGTTTTCGTATATCTCAAATTTACCTATAAAAAAATACAAGAACCAATATTTATCAAAATTCTTATGGTTGACGGTTCGGAAACCAAATCCGTTTCCGTTTCATACCCCAAAGAATACGAAGAAACAAATATCCCCATTATTTTTTTTATCGACTAATCAGCTTTCTTCGTTTCTTTTCCAATTTAAGTTCATCAGGTTGCTGCTCGATATATCTTGTTATACTCATATTCATGATTTTCTTCCAGTCATAGATTTGCTATTTTAATCAGTGCCATGGGGCGCTTTTCTAACACTATTTTATTTTTCATTCAAATATATTCATTTTGAGTTTTGAATTTCCTTCCATCCTCATTTTCATCAGGTACAATTCATTCAACCGTTCTCTCATTTTTTTTTCAGCGCAGTTTTAATTGTTTTGGATCGTTGATTTCCTCCTCTTATCACTAACGTATCTGATTTCAACAGCCCTCTTTCCAATATTTCTTTCATTACAACCGACTTTTTTGGAAGCGACAATAAACTATTATAATTTTTCACAATTTCTATAAACGACTCATTTTCATGAAGCTCACAGATGTGGTTGAATATACCAGATCGTTGAAAAAAGTCTGCCTGACCCATTTTGTTTTTTTTTTATCGTAGAAAGAAAGGTTGAATACTGAGATAATCATGTACATATTCATAATTCTTGTAGTGATTTGAGTTTTCCATTTCAATAAATGATAACGGGTCCAGTGATAAGGGAATCCTCAGGATGAAAAATAATAGACAAGATATCTGTTCCAACTTTTATTATAGAATTATTTATATACATGATTGAAATACAACTATTGTTCTTGATAGTTCTGATTTCTGATACTTCAGTTATATATTGTATTGAAAATTATATAACTTGTATGGTTCAAATTTTACAGTGCTCCCAAGTAGTAGCAAAATGCGTTATCAGAGGAATCATCAAATCCTCTCAAGGACCATACATCCTCTGCTTGTAGTCATAAGCTACCAGCAGTTTTTTCACAGCTGATTTCGTCCCCCGGATCCGTGGTAGATATCTATCCGTGTCGTCTGTAATTCTATTAAGATGTCGCAATCTCACACCGGCGTTTATGATCGTCAAGATGAAGGCATAAAATCGGTCCACATCTGGAATCTTATCTTTCCGTCCTCTCAGAAACCTTTCAGCTATCTTTCCGCTCTCCATGTTCACCGCTCTTTCCAGGAGATTGTACTCAAACCAGTCTTCCAGATTTTTCGATTTCTCGTATCGCCCTTTGACGGCGTCCCTTTCTCTCATCAAAAACCTCACGTAGAACGGACAGAAGAATGATCCCGTGTGGTTTTCTATGTCATTTGGGTTTTTCCCTCCACTCGAAATGACAAAGTTCAGCTGCATACAAGCATCATACTCTAATTTTGGACGTACGGACTTTTTGAAACTGTTGCCCATTTCGAACACTTTGTAAACTACACACAGTATCAATCAGACAGAGAATGAACTGATTTAACTGGTGTAACCTGTTTGAATAATTAGGATGAATGGGCAGGTACCTATCTATATGCAGGTAATTTGAAAATGTTACGTTATGTCCGTTGGTAATTGGGTATTAATAGCTCAAAGACCCTAATAACTTTTGAATAAGTATACCATAATTGTCAAAATCAGGTTGGTCGATCACCCTATTGCCATACAAATTGATGAAGAAAAAGCGATTTCTATGTGATACATCGGCCTTTATACCGTATTGTCAGGGGAGTAGCTATCTTAGATAAGACTATTTCTTCCTTTTTGTGCATGAAACGGCTATGAATGATTTAGACATATCAACAAAGAATGTTCGCTGAATATTTGATGTTACTTCTTTTATAGGAGTTTTGTATTAGTTTTGCATTGACCTGGAGAAGAAGTAGACAAAAATTAATTATACAGTTTAGCCAGTAAAGCCATTATCAAATGAGATTCTTTTATTTCAATAGTATTGGTCCGAATTTAAGTTTGATTTCTTCACCTTTTGCTTCAATCGAGATGGAAAATAGTGTGATTATTTCTCACCTATCATTTTGTCCCATTTGAGAATATGTATAATATCTGAAACCTTATATTTTTCTTGTGAAAATTATTAATATTAGTACAGTTCGACCAGTGATATCCTTATCACATGTGATATTTTTCATTCATAGCGTTGATCGAAATCAGAATTCTACATCAGTTTCTGCTTCATACCAGATGAAAAAATAATCATGAGATTACTGAAAAATTTTCTCCAATTACAAATTTCACCTCAAATTGAGATTTTTCAGGTGCGTGGAATAATTTTAAAGAAATTATCATTTTATTAATAGCATTACTGTTGCAAAATAAAACCTGTGTTGCTGATGATACTTTCATTTACATGTATTTCAATTAATTTTTGAAAATTTAGTTCAAATTTGAATACAATAAAATTAGAAGATTAGTTTTTGACGTAACACTCGGTCGATTTTGACCTAATATATTGGGGATTGCAAAAATTTGACAATTCCTCGCCTTAGACTGTAAGAAAAATTATGTTATGTAATAAAATATACACGGGCGTAGCCAGGCAGGGGCAGGGGGGGGCTGCTGCCCCCCCTAGTTGGGCATAAGCGCTTGGTCGTAGAATTCCCAACCCAAGGAATAAATAATAACCATAAAGAAATGAACTCTTTGATAACAATTTTTAACACTGTCAGTGACAGAAATCAACCTTGCATAAGCGGTAGCCACCCATCTCTAGACCGGGCTGTAGATGTTTGCGAACCCAAATACTTTTCTCTAAACAATGGAATGCGGGGACTCTAAGACAAAATACGGAGGGCAGGGATGATACTGCCTAGGCTTGGCGACGGGTAGGTACACGGCCACAAGGGTAGTTGATTCAGCAGTTCCTGCGTTCTCTTCTCTCTGGTTCCTGTTCTGTGTTCAGCAGAGTACATTTATCTATGGAACTCAGTATACGTTTCTTCGATAGTCTCGAAAGTCTAACGCATCTCTATTATTTGTACAAAGACAATAGATGTTTATTGTGTAATTATTGTGACATGGCCTAATCTAACTTATATAGTGCTTGTTTTTCATATAAATAAAAATGGATATGAGAATTTTTTTCAAAGGTAAGTGTGTAATGTAATGTAAGTGTTTCATGTGTAATGTTAACGATTTTATTCTTAGTTGCACGTACAGTATCTACATAAAGTATGACTTTTATTTAGTATGTAGGTATAGTAAGTCATATACATTTCTGTTTCTCCTATTATTAATTTTTATTACCAAGAAGCGATTGTGAAAAATCAAATATACTTGATCTTCTGTTAAATTATTCATTACATTTGAATTTATGACACATGCCAGAATTCGCCCGGATACAAGCAAATTTTTTTTAATTATTATTCGTTAGCGATTTGTTAATCGTTATATATTTTGAAATTGGTTGTGTATTCTTCAGCAAAGAGAAAAAGAGAAGATACGACTATTAGTGAAAGTGAATATGAAATAGAAAAGCTCGACGATATACCACACACCTCTAAAGATTTGTGTATGCTGAAAGTACACAGAGAAATGGTTCAAGAAAATAGGGACGTCATTGAAAGTCAAGTATTGAAACGATTTTGAGAAGAATATTAATAATTTATATATAATTATATATATATATATATATATATATATATATATATATATATTTATATATATATATATATATATATATATTTATATATATATATATATTTATATATATATATATATATATATATTCATTTGATAAACATTTATATCATACTTATTAGATTTTCCTTTACTGCCCCCCCTGAACAAAAACCTGGCTACGCCCTTGAAAATATACTAAATATAACATGGGCAGTAGAAAAGTCCACAGTAGATTTCAATTTCACCAGTTCCGTTCTTCTCTAGTGTTGATCCGGGATTTACTAAGACTAAGGATATTACTCATTTTGACTTCTGTCACCATGAAAGTCTAATAACAATATTAGTCGAGAAGGTGATTGAACATTTAATAATACCATGCCTTTTGACTAGGATTATTGATGCAACACAGAATCATCAACAGGTAAATATTAAATTCGGTGAATGTCACTAATGTCGAAAATTGTGTTAACATAGGAACATGATTACAGCTAGGGTGGGAGAAAGAGGTAGTTTCTAATCAACTATCAGTTATAATTCAGCTGAATATAATTTCAGGACAAATATATGCATTTTGTCCATTGTGTATCATTTCTTAAAGGATAAAAACTGGTTAGTGGGTTGATGAAGAAAGTCATGGAAAGTCTATCTTCTTTCATTAAATTTATCAGTTTCTGGAATGACTTGAGAAAAAAAAGCAGATTGACTTCTGAAGGGTCACCCAGAGGAAATAGTATATTACGCAACGAGGATGATAAGAACATTATTACTCATGATGGAAATTTTGAGCACGAAACGTAGCCGAGTGCGGCAGTTCGCGAGTGCATGTTCAATTTCATCCAATCGCAATATAGCAGTTTTGTATCGAGGATATATCTTTTATTTTCAATGAAGAGAAAACCCAGATATGATCTCTGAAAAATATTCGAAAATTCGTATTTATTTTTTTAATGAACGCATCATACTCATAACTCATCATTATCGCATTTGTCACCTTCTATTAATGTTTTCATCACTATTTTCTCGCACGAAAAAATTGCAACTAATTTTAGCACTAAACCTATTCATAAAACAAAAAATCCAAGGCGTTTTCTTGAATCATTCGACTATAGTTGGAATTTCCAGAAAATGGCCAGAATGAATATAGAAAGCCTAGTCCCCAATCTATCGATCGAAACCTTCTCCCATATTTTGAATACCACCTTTCCTGAGTTCTTTTCAACGCCACTTCCTTGACTTACCTCAATTTTTCTTATTTCACTATTCCGACTTATTTGATCATTTTCTTTCTGTCAGAGATTTGTTACTTCATTTCAACCCAATCAGCTAATCTCTATCTATTTTTTGGATTGACGTGGCCGTTACTTGATGGAAGGTAAAACACGATTAAACTCACTCAATACTGTGTATATACTATATTCGATTGAAACTAGATAATGTGTACCCCAGACAGGGAATAGATAATAATATACTGTTGAAGCGTTTTCATTTTCTATCTCTCGAAGACAGAAGAACTTATTACTCTTGTGTATTTATATACAAACTGGTGAACAATCTTGTCAACTCACCAAAACTTCTGTCTCAACTACAGTTTCACGTGCCAAGAATCAGTAGTAGAACTGAACAATGTTTTTACATACCAACACCTCGAACCAATATGTTTTTCAAATCTCCCTTATTTGCAATGTGCTATAAATTTATTCAAGTGTGTCAAAATGTAGATATTTATTCAACACCATTGAATGTTTCCAAAAAAGAGATGAAAAACGATATGTTTGCAAAGCAACAAATACTTAATATTTGTTTTTTTGTTCAATAAAGGAATTATTGTTGTGGTAGTGTCTATTTCCTATAGTCAACTAGTCAACACTACTCATCCAAAAACTGTATATTGTCTGCTAATCATCAAACACTTGTGTACTTGAAACATGTCATATTTTTCTCTCAAATGTTCCATGAATGTATTGATGTATTGCTGTTGCGCTATGTATATATCTCTAACACTTTCATTCCAAAATTGTATACTGTGTCCTGTAATTGGGTCTTGTGCCTGTTTGGACAATAAAGTTTTTTTTTTAAAGATAGAGTGTATCGAAACATGTCGCGAAGACAATAAATTATGTGGAAAGTTAACCGTGTTTGTCCTTATAGCGTTTTGACATCTCTAACAAATTTTTACATTATATTTCTATTTTTTCGAATTTTGATTTCAGTCTTGTTCTCAGGTATTTTACTTGATTATTGTCTGTTCGGGCGAGAAATCGGCATAGTATATGCCACAATCGATGTTATTCCTGATGTGGGAGTTTCCTTGATTCGAAATTGAAGGCAATAATTCAAGTGATTTATTAACATGACTAGAATATAACAATTGTTCCTTATTAATAATTTCCTTTCATTCAATTATATTTTGCATTGAAAGATAAATAACTTGTATCAATAAAATTTTTCAGTAGCATCAAATCGCATTATTAGCGGAATCATCAGACCCCTTCAAGAACCATACATCCTCTGCTTATAGTCATAAGCTTCAATGAGTTTTGTCACGGCTGATTTCGTCCCTCGAATCCGTGGTAGACATCTATCTGTATCGTCTGTAATTCTGTTGAGATGTCGCCATTTCACACCAGCGTTTATGATCTCCAAGATGAAGGCATGAAATCGGTCCGCACCTGGAACCGGGTCCACTTTGTCTTTCCGTCCTCTCAGAAACCTTTCGGCTATCACTCCACTCTCCATGTTCACTGCTCTTTCGAGGAGATTGTACTCGAACCACTCTTCGAGATTTTTCGATTTTTCGTATCGCCCTTTGACGGCGTCCCTTTCTCTCATCAAATATCTCACGTAAAAGGGACAGAAAAAAAGTCCTGAGTAGTTTGGTCTTTCTCTAACTTGTTTGTTCGGGTCTTCTTCCTCACCACAACTAGAAAAGTTGAGCTGCATACAAGCGGCATTCTCGAAGCTTAGATGTACGGACTTTTTCATACAGTTACCCATTTCGAACACCAACTTTTGTACTAGATAATACCAGTCAAACACAAGTTGAAATGATGCCACTGGTGTAACTTATTTGAATAATCAAGATGGATCGACAGGTATCAATATATAGGCAATTAAAACATTTTCATTAGGTCCGATCGTAATGGGGTGGGGATAGGAACTGCATTTTGATTAGAGTTATCAGAATAAACAACCTGGAAACATAATAATTACGAAATAATTCTACTGGAATTCCAAAAGACCTTCACTTCCATTTCATCTTGGCACAGAAATAATGGCGTATTGTGCAGTGGAGGAGAAGCAGCTATTAGAAACCTACACGAAGTTTAATGCCCAACCAGATGTGGGACGAACTTCAGTGCCTAGCTGGATTTGATGAGGTACCTATTCTCAGTTCCTGTTACGTATTTAACCAATTCAGCGCCAGCTGGATTCCTTACTAGAACCAATATAATTTTCAAATCTCCCTTATTTGCAATGTGATATAAATTTAATCAAGTGTGTTAAAAAGTAGTTATTCATTCAACACCATTAAATGTTTTCAAAAAAGAGATAAAAAACGTTATGTTTGCAAAGCAACAAATACTTACTTAATATTTGTTTTTTTGTTCAATCAAGGAAATATTGTTGTGATAGATGTCTATTTCCTATAGTCAACACTACTCATCCAAAAACTGTATATTGTCTCCTAATCATCAAACACCTGTGTACTTGAAACTTGTCATATTTTTCTCTTAAATGTTCCATGAATGTATTAATGGATTGCTGTTGCGCTAGGTATATATCTCTAACACTTTCATTCCAAAATTGTATACGGTGTCCTGTAATTGGGCCTTGTGCCTGTTTGGCACAAGGCCCAATCAAAAAGATATAGTGTATCGAAACATGTCGCGAAGACAATAAATTATGTGGAAAGTTAATCGTGTTTGTTCTTATAGTGTTTTGACATCTCTAACAAATTTTTACATTTCATTTCAATTTTTTCGAATTTTGATTTGAGTCTTGTTCTCAGGTATTTTACTCGATTATTGTCTGTTCGGGCGAGAAATCGGCATAGCATATGCCACAATCGATGTTATTCCTGATGTGGGAGTTTCCTTGATTCGAAATTGAAGGCAATAATTCAAGTTCTGACTTTAAGGAATGAAAAATAGCTATGCATCTTTTGCAATCATTTTTACACAAGTGATTTATTAACATGACTAGAATATAACAATCATTCTTAATTAGTGTAATTTCCTATAATTCAGTTATATATTGTATTGAAAGTTATATAACTTGTATATAATCAAATGTTTCAGTAGCATCAAATCGCATTATTAGCGGAATCATCAGACCCTCTCAAGAACCATACATTCTCTGCTTATAGTCATAAGCTTCAATAAGTTTTTTCACAGCTGATTTCGTCCCTCGAATCCGTGGCAGACATCTATCTGTATCGTCTGTAATTCTGTTGAGATGTCGCCATTTCACACCAGCGTTTATGATCTCCAAGATGAAGGCATGAAATCGGTCCGCACCTGGAACCGGGTCCACTTTGTCTTTCCGTCCTCTCAGAAACCTTTCGGCTATCACTCCACTCTCCATGTTCACTGCTCTTTCGAGGAGATTGTACTCGAACCACTCTTCGAGATTTTTCGATTTTTCGTATCGCCCTTTGACGGCGTCCCTTTCTCTCATCAAATATCTCACGTAAAAGGGACAGAAAAAAAGTCCTGAGTAGTTTGGTCTTTCTCTAACTTGTTTGTTCGGGTCTTCTTCCTCACCACAACTAGAAAAGTTGAGCTGCATACAAGCGGCATTCTCGAAGCTTAGATGTACGGACTTTTTCATACAGTTACCCATTTCGAACACCAACTTTTGTACTAGATAATACCAGTCAAACACAAGTTGAAATGATGCCACTGGTGTAACTTATTTGAATAATCAAGATGGATCGACAGGTATCAATATATAGGCAATTAAAACATTTTCATTAGGTCCGATCGTAATGGGGTGGGGATAGGAACTGCATTTTGATTAGAGTTATCAGAATAAACAACCTGGAAACATAATAATTACGAAATAATTCTACTGGAATTCCAAAAGACCTTCACTTCCATTTCATCTTGGCACAGAAATAATGGCGTATTGTGCAGTGGAGGAGAAGCAGCTATTAGAAACCTACACGAAGTTTAATGCCCAACCAGATGTGGGACGAACTTCAGTGCCTAGCTGGATTTGATGAGGTACCTATTCTCAGTTCCTGTTACGTATTTAACCAATTCAGCGCCAGCTGGATTCCTTACTAAATCGTTCATTTTCATACAATGAAACCAGAACGTACATAGACAATATTAAAGAGGAATGATTTTTTGAATTTTGTTCTGCGTTATTTTCCACATTGAATTTTATATGAATGTGGGATGTGTATTTCAGAAGATATTTCGAAAAATAAGTGAAAGTTTCAAAAAAAAATCAGAAAAAAAGCCTATTTTCAAAGAGCTGTGTCGTAGAAACCAGAGTCTGTATAGAGCTCGACTTACTCTCAAATTGTAGCACATTACGTCTTTGTTTTAAGTATATAGAGTGACTATACCGGTTAGATCTTTCCTTCACGGAGAAATTAAGCAAAAACTGAAAAAAGTTTCAATATTTTATGGTTTCTTGGGTACACCGCTGCTAGCACAGCACTTTGGAAATTGCAAATCTGTTTTTTGGTATTGGTTTAGGTCCTAACAACATATACAAAATTCAGAATGACCCGACCGTTTGCAAGCACGAACCCACTATCATTCTTTGCTTAACTGGACTAATATAATCAAATTATAGAAAATTTCTTTTCCAACCAAAATCAATATTTAGTTCGTATTCCAATATCAGCTAGGTAGATGACATATTTTAAATTGATAAATTTCAAATAGGTACAATTTTTATATTATTATTTCATTATAATATTCGATTTTTCTAATATCATGATGTATGAATTCTAGAAACAAGCTACCTTTTCAAAAGTAGATATTATATAAAGTCACTTTATAGGTAACAAATGAATAAACTATTTAACACGTGACCAAAATCTGGTAGACATGCTCGGATTTGGTAGAAAAGCACATATATAACTTTCTATACGTAACAATTGACCTATCAAGTGAAAAGTGACCAAAATCTGGCAGACATGCTTGGATTTCAATATGACGCCACTATCAAGGGTTTAGAAGGAAGCACTGCTAAAACTAAGAAGTTTTATTGAGGTTGTTGATTCTTAATTTGCAACACGGGGAATATACTCTTTCAATATTTTTTTTGATATTTCCAGAATCAGCCAACTCTCGTAATTTTCCGGTGAAACAGTGAGGGTTTTGGTTATTTTACATACTGATTGGAGCTGACAATGAATACGAAGTCAAATTTGTGAAAGAGCTATTGAAAAAACCTATTTGATGCGGATTCTACAGGTTACAGTGTATAATTAATATTATCAATTTTTTGCAGACAAAATTACCCTAACGCTGAACTGCTGAACATCATTTGCAATTCACACGCGTCTCGCTAACAAGGATAGCATCTTCAGAAGAAAACTCATACTCTTTTCAAAGAACAGGGTGAATTGTTTATATTATACAATCGAAGGTAGTGCAAGAACCACCTGCAAAGGTGGTTCTTGGTCCGATATGGACCTCGTCTATTAATTACTAATTATCCTAACTAGGTTTTCAACAAAAAGTGAAATGCATACTTTTTTCACATTGTGCCATTTCTAAACTCTCAAACGCATCAAGAAGCCTTGTATCATTCACATCCTCAATCGGTCTCAGATTGCTTTCATCAATTCTATAGAAAGCTCCCGATGCATTCGAGAGTTAAGATATAGAGTAAGATCCCAGAGCAATCAGACATAACTTATTTTCACACGGATGAAACCTGAAGTTTTCAGTAGCGTCTCGTGTGCCTTGAATACCTACGCGCTTTGTGGAACTTGCCGAGTGACACCTGGACAGGTACCAGCTGAGAAAGGTAACTAAAAATAAGAATTACTTTACTTAAATTCACATGGCTGATTTTTATATATGTCATGTAGAATATTATTTTAAAGTAATATCATAAGTGTCAGACACTTTTGATGGACCAGAGCTTTTATCAGACGCTTTTAAGCTACCCAAAAAATAAATGAACTTTACTTATTTTTACATGTCTGATTTTTTAATATGTTATTAAAATATTTATTTGAAAGTTATATTCAATCAGTAAGACAAATTAGAGTGACCAAACATCCCCTAAGACAAAAATTATTCAGCCAGAAGTATGAGGGCGAGAGTACTATGCATGCGCTTCAGAGTGAATGAGACGTCCATAATAACTCGGTTTCCCTTCTCAAACTCACCATCTGTTTCAATCTACTGTGTATGTGCTGTTTGTGTGTAATATAACTTATAGTATACAGTATAGTCAGTGTTGTTTTTTAAGGCACAATTGTGCCAAAAGGGGCACTATGGTAAGCACTTTGAGAAATTGGTCGAAAACGGGCACAATTTTAAGATTCCGTATTTTCGTGGTCATTTTCACTTGTCTAAATTCTCACTTTTCATTTCATTTTCCTCAACAATCCTGTTTCCTGTTAGTATGAAATTTAAAAATTACGATTTCTATGCAATATATACATGATTTCTCAACGTTCAGATTGGTAAACATTAAAAAATGGAGCTTCATGTAGTATTTGATATGCAATTGATGGAATTCCGCAGGTTTCTGGGGCCAAAATTGCCTCCTTTTGGACAAACCGTCTACTTTTTGCGAGGACAAACGCTAACTCGAATGTGACTCAAGTGGCAATTTTTCATATTTATTATATATTATTGAATATATTTATATTTTTACGATGCAGAAAAACTCAAAGTCGTCTCCACAATTTAATATTTGAAAGGTGTTCAGTACGGTGATTCAGTACATGTTTCGAACCTACATAGGTTCATCATTAGCTGAATTTACATTGAATTCTACAATAAAGGAAGAGTAATATAATATTAGTTGATAAATGAAGTATAAAATTTACTTACATGGAGATGAAAAAAATAGCAAATTCACATGGTGAAGTTCAAAAGGACATAAAAAATTTGGTTGGGTTAGGTTATTTTTCTAATATTGCATATTGGGCATAAGGGCTCCAAGCCCCCCAATCTTTAATGTATTTATGGTGTTAGGGATGTCCCAAATTCCCCTTATATCAAATTAATCATAATTGTCACTACCAAATTTTTTATGTCCTTTTGAACTTCACCATGTGAATTTGCTATTTTTTTCATCTCCATGTAAGTAAATTTTATACTCCATTCATCAACTAATATTATATTACTCTTCCTTTATTGTAGAATCCAATGTAAATTCAGCTGATGATGAACCTATGTAGGTTCGAAACATGTACTGAATCACCGTACTGAACACCTTTCAAATATTAAATTGTGGAGACGACTTTGAGTTTTTCTGCATCGTAAAAATATAAATATATTCAATAATATATTATAAATATGAAAAATTGCCACTTGAGTCACATTCGAGTTAGCGTTTGTCCTCGCAAAAAGTAGACGGTTTGTCAAAGGAGGCAATTTTGGCCCCAGAAACCTGCGGAATTCCATCAATTGCATATCAAATACTACATGAAGCTCCATTTTTTAATGTTTACCAATCTGAACGTTGAGAAATCATGTATATATTGCATAGAAATCGTAATTTTTAAATTTCATACTAACAGGAAACAGGATTGTTGAGGAAAATGAAATGAAAAGTGAGAATTTATACAAGTGAGAATTTAGACAAGTGAAAATGACCACGGAACCACGAAAATACGGAATCTTAAAATTGTGCCCGTTTTCGACCAATTTCTCAAAGTGCTTACCATAGTGCCCCTTTTGGCACAATTGTGCCTTAAAAAACAACACTGACTATACTGTATACTATAAGTTATATTACACACAAACAGCACCTACACAGTAGATTGAAACAGATGGTGAGTTTGAGAAGGGAAACCGAGTTATTATGGACGTCTCATTCACTCTGAAGCGCATGCATAGTACTCTCGCCCTCATACTTCTGACTGAATAATTTTTGTCTTAGGGGATGTTTGGTCACTCTAATTTGTCTTAATGATTGAATATAACTTTTAAATAAATACTTCAATAACATATTAAAAAATCAGACATGTAAAAATAAGTAAAGTTCATTTATTTTTTGGGTAGCTTAAAAGCGTCTGATAAAAGCTCTGGTCCATCAAAAGTGTCTGACACTTATGATATTACTTTGAAATAATATTCTTCATGACATATATAAAAATCAGCCATGTGAATTTAAGTAAAATAATTCTTATTTTTAGTTACCTTTCTCACCTGGTACCTGCCCAGGTGTCACTCGGCAAGTTCCACAAAGCGCGTAGGTATTCAAGGCACACAAGACGCTACTGAAAACTTCGGGTTTCATCATTGTGAAAATAAGTTATGTCTGATTGCTCTGGGATCTTGGACTAATATAACAAAATGCATAAATAGTATGAATGGTGACTAAAGAACTATCCCTCTCTGTCCGCTTTTTAGTTTTTTGTTCAAAAACTCATTAGAATAATTACTAGCAATATGATCCATCCATATCGGACCAAGATGAATAATTATATATTATTCTTGTACTACCCTAGACAGTTTTTTTTCCTTGATAATAAATACGGAAGAGAGTCCAATTAGGTTTTCGATTCTGTAGTTATTTTTTAATATTACTCTTTTATAGATGAAAAAGGACGGTATTCCAGGACAGTAAATATAAGGGAGTTGAAATAAATGTTTTTCACGGACCCTGGAAAATAGAAAAGGAGCCAAGCGACTCCATTTTACAAAAAAAAATTCAGTGCCCTCTTAACATTAGGCCACGTGACCACAATCATATGTAGGTATGCCAAAATGTAGTAAAAGTAGTAGCCTTTTACTTGAATTCCACCAGACATCGATAGCTTTTTCCGTTCAAAAGTAAGGGGGGAGGACTTTCTACGTTCTCACTGTATATTGAGAACAAACTATAGATCCGGAAGAATATGACAAACACTCAGCAATCAACCGGCACAAACTTGTGCAGGAGACAAGGTTGTTTGGATGGGTGTCATAAAGTAGAGGAAAGAAAGGCGCAATAATCCCTAGAGGCTTTCCAGAGACCTGGTGGTGAATGGCAGGTCGGCTTCCACGAAGCCATAAAGGAATCCACTCAGAGATCTATTAGAAATTAGAGATTGATTAACAAAATGTACCAATCAGATAAAAGGCTTGTTCAGTTCACATCACACGCGGTGTGTGTAATAATGGCGTGTGATACGTCATAATGCTCGAGTGCAATCTCGTTGAACTCGCGAGATCTCGCCCATTTTTCGGCAGAGATCAATCTCGCTCAAAAAAGGCCGAGATCTCGCGAGAATAAGATTCCAGCCAGACTACAGTACTAACTTTGACAGCTTGTTCCGCCTTAGAGTCACCGGTATATATAATATCCCTCTCACAAATATGTCCGACAGCAGGAAAATGCTCCCCAATGTTTTTTTTGAATATATGTGTTTATTGTATAATTCTTCAACTTTCTTTTCTGTACGTTTCTTTCTTGAGTGCAGAAATTGACCTGATCCAAACGTATTTGATTATGTAAAGTGGTCAAATAAAGATATATATATATATATATATACATATATATATATATATATATATATATATATATATATATAATATATATATATATATATATATATATATATATATATATATATATATATATATACAGGGTGTCCCTGGACTTCCTCTTTTCCTCTCGGGAATGTATAGATGGGGTCAAAATATCACCAGTACTTCATATAACTTTTTTTCCTAAAAGTCTTCGTAACCAAGTTACGGGCCCTCGAAGTTACAAAATGAAAAATGTTTTTCTTTGATAACTTTTCAAGTGAATATTCAAAATCATCCAAATTCTGGTAATTGACTAAACAAATGAATTCCTTCGATGAGCTTTCATGCAGGAGTCAGTTGTTTTGCTACAAAGTCAGGAACGGACTACCCCCGATGGTCCACACCCCAAAACTTTGAAATGACAGATATTTTTCAATATTTTTCAACAAAATAAGGTTACTTGGACAATTTTATGAATAAAAGTACTCGTGTGGAAAGTCGATCGGAGCAACGAGTCTTGATAAAAATGTAGTTTTACTCGACGACATCAAACCCGCTCGTCCACCATTATTTGAAATGAATAATTATCAAAGCAGAAATAATAATGATAACGTTAATTCAACAACATTTATAACAGGAATAATACAAAGTATGCTAAAATGAAGTCGTAAACAAAAAGTACAGTACCTATATGGAAGTTTAATTCACAATTGTGAAAGCAGATATTTTTTCAAAAGAAATATCAAGTTCTGTAGATTCGTGGTGTTTTTAAACTAACAAGCTACTCTACTATGAAATATCGAATTCATTCCATATTTTGTATGTAATACGTGTGGAATAATCACGTTTCGTGTTGATCAGTTATCTGAATCTCATGAAACTCAACATTTGAATGTTTCAAATTCTTCTTCACAGCTAAACTGTTGAGGAGTTTCACTGATAATTATAATTTTATGGGAGAAATTCTTTAACACGAATCTAAATTTAGCTGAAAAAACGCACATCGGAAAAAATATTTACCTATACTAATAAAAAGCAAACGAATGAACTACAAAAACGGCTGCACATGATCAGGTGAAAAATATCCAGGGAATAATTATGTTCAATTTCTTTCACAGATGTTGACAAAAAAACCTTTTAGAAAGTTTTGATAAAAAATGAGAAACTGGAATGCGATTTTGTTTTGTTGAGTGGTGCGTTGTCATATGACTATCATTGTATTGTCAATATTCTATAGGATATTTTGAATTTTTTTGATATGGCCGAACAGTTTACATTCAATGAATATGCAGATATGCATGTATTTTATGGACGAGCATTTTGTAATGCTGCAGAAGCTCGTCGTCTGTATTCCGAGCATTTTCCCAATCGAACGGTACCGTCAAGAGAAACATTCGAGCGTGTCGATCGCAGCTTGAGGGAGACAGGTATGTAATAATTGATAATTAATTTGAGCACGTTGTTTTATTTCGATATTATTGTAGGTACAGTTTTGCCAAAACGAGGTGGTGAGGGCGCTCCTAGGACTGTACGTACCGTTGTATTGGAGGAAAATATTTTGGAAGCCGTCGCTGATGATCCTTCAATGAGCATCAGAAATCTATCAGAACAGTTCCATACATCCAAGTCCACTATTCATACAATAATTAGGGAACAACTGCTCCACCCATTTCACATCCAGAAGGTACATGCCATGACACCTCAAGATTTTCCAGCACGACTGGAATATGCCAATTGGTTCATGGATAGGCAAAGAGAGGATATGACTTTTATTAATCGAGTTTTATTCACTGATGAAGCAGGTTTCAGTAGAGATGGAGTTATCAACTCTCATAATCTCCATATATGGGCCGAAGAAAATCCCCATGGGATATTGCAAACCAAACACCAACGGAAATTCAACGTGAATGTTTGGGCTGGTATCATAGGAAACCATCTTATAGGACCATTCGTTCTACAGGACCAATTGAATGGAGAACGTTATTTGGAGTTCATTCAGAACGATTTGAATAGACTTTTGGAACGTGTTCCATTGCAAACCCGAAGAGATATGTGGTTTATGCATGATGGCGCTCCTCCTCATTTTAGTTTGATTGTGCGTGACCATCTGAACCATATTTTCCACAATAGATGGATTGGTAGAGGTGGGCCATATTCATGGCCATCGCGGTCTCCGGATTCAAATCCATTGGATTTCTTTCTGTGGGGGCATCTAAAAAGCCTTGTTTACGCTACACCTATTCACACAAGAGATGCATTGTTGAATAGAATAACATTACATTGTGAAGCCATACGAAACGACCCTGGAATGCTATTTCAAGTACAGAGAGGGTGTCTTCGCAGACTAAGAAAATGTATAGAGAGAGAAGGTGGTCATATCGAGCAGTTTCTGTAGCGGATTTTTCATTTCTGTTTGCTCTTGAGGCTCTTGAGTTTCGTTAGTTAAACGTGTTTGCATTATAAAAATTCGTTATGAACATTTTACCTATCATTTCCATTTTCCTTAAAAACTAATATTTTCGAATAATGGTAGACATCTCAGGATAAATGTTGTTGAATTAACGTTATCATTATTATTTCTGCTTTGATAATTATTCATTTCAAATAATGGTGGACGAGCGGGTTTGATGTCGTCGAGTAAAACTACATTTTTATCAAGACTCGTTGCTCCGATCGACTTTCCACACGAGTACTTTCATTCATAAAATTGTCCAAGTAACCTTATTTTGTTGAAAAATATTGAAAAATATCTGTCATTTCAAAGTTTTGGGGTGTGGACCATCGGGGGTAGTCCGTTCCTGACTTTGTAGCAAAACAACTGACTCCTGCATGAAAGCTCATCGAAGGAATTCATTTGTTCAGTCAATTACCAAAATTTGGATGATTTTGAATATTCACTTGAAAAGTTATCAAAGAAAAACATTTTTCATTTTGTAACTTCGAGGGCCCGTAACTTGGTAACGAAGGATTTTAGGAAAAAAAGTTATATGAAGTACTGGTGATATTTTCACCCCATCTATACATTCCCGAAAGGAAAAGAGGAAGTCCATGGACATCCTGTATATATATACAGGGCGAGTCAACAAGATTCCCGTGGTCGATTGCTCCGTTGTGAATCACTATTTCGATTTCTTATATTTTTTTGCCAAACGGACCATTAAAGACTATCTTCCAAAATTATTCTTATTCATACAGGGTGCATCATTGAAGCGTGGCTGACCAAAGTTGGTCTTTTTCAAATGAAACACCCAGTATATTTTCATATATTCCGATCCGCTGTTTCATTGGCTGGTCAACGATTTTTTCTATTTTGGATTCCGTTGCGGCGTTGCCGAGTTATCTAAAAAATATCTATTTTGCAGACTTCTTTTTGAAAAATCAAATATTTCACGTTTCGAAATATTAAGTGGAGATAATTCGGGAATCGATAGTCGAAACATTGAAGTTAATTGTGAATATGGTGAATATTGTATAAATTATACAGGATGTTCGGTACAACAATACAAACTTGACCATTTTCAAACATCAATATTTTGATTTTTTCAAATGGAACACCTTGTATGTTATCATTCATATCAACTCCTCTTTAATGACTCTTCAATTTTCATTCTCAATGTCATGTGCCTAAAACAACCCGTTTCCGAGATATTGTGGTTTTTAAAGGAATTGTTCAATGGCAAATCAACAATCCTGCAAAATTTTCACCTATACGTTTCTTTACAGAAAATACTGACACTGAATGCCGCTTTAATTATTTTATCCTTCTTCGAGAGCATTCTTGAAAAATTATAAATAACTAGCATGGCAAAAGAAATTTTGAAAAGTAACTATTTTTTCTAGTTTAGTTATCCATGACTACCGCTGAAAAAAATGACTATCGGCATTTGTAAATAGAGGTAACTGTCAAACTACAATCCAGTTGTGTCGACAAATGTGGCATTATGAATTATTGTTCAGAGGATATGGTTCAAATGGTTTATGCTTTGGGGGAAAGTGACGGTAACTGCTTACTGGCATCTAGATTATACCAACAAAAGTTTCCTGAGAAAAGACATCCAGACATGCGAGCATTTCAAGCCCTCAAAACAAGATTTGAGGAAACCGGAACAGTATTTTACAAAAAGTTTGAACGTGCCCGTCCTGTTACGAATGATGAAAATACTCTTGATATAGCATTACATATTACCGACAATCCCCATGTAAGTACACGTATTCTGAGTAGGGAGTTGGGAATATCACAAAGTAGTGTTTCTCGGATGGTGAGAAAATGCAATTTCCATCCAT
Source organism: Zygogramma bicolorata (assembly GCA_032362365.1). Taxonomy (NCBI): domain Eukaryota; kingdom Metazoa; phylum Arthropoda; class Insecta; order Coleoptera; family Chrysomelidae; genus Zygogramma; species Zygogramma bicolorata. Next base: position 262,638 of record JAVJAQ010005204.1, read on the forward strand.
ATCATATGCAGTTGATGCAGGAGCTAACTGAAAGAGATTTTCCAAAGCGAATGCGGTTTTGCCAATGGGGTGTAGATAAAATCAGAGATGAACATGATTTTTTTGAGTATGTTCTATTTTCGGACGAAGCCACGTTTCACAACAATGGCCATGTGAATCGGCATAATATGCACTATTATGCAACTGAAAATCCCCATTTCGTTAGATATGTCAATCACCAACAACGTTGGTCACTGAATGTTTGGGGAGGTGTCATTGGACGGCGAGTGATAGGGCCATTTTTTTTCAATGGTCATCTTAATGGAAGAGAATATCTTAGGTTTTTGCGACAGCTATACAATTTATTAGATGATCTGCCATTGGCAACAAGGCAGAGAATGTGGCTCCAACAAGATGGTGCGCCTGCACATTACCATACTAATGTACGGGAATACCTCAACAATACATTTCGTGGAAAATGGATAGGTAGAGGAGGGCCAGTTCAGTGGCCTCCCAGGTCACCGGACCTCACAAAAATGGATTTCTTTCTATGGGGATACATTAAATGGGTTGTTTATCAAACTCTGCCTACAACATCTGAAAATATGAAAGCAAGAATTCGGACTGCTTTCAGGGAAATTTCAGAAGACATGCTGGAACGTGTGGAGAATAGTTTCCAGAATAGATTGAGACTGTGTATTAGTGAAAATGGCAGGCACATTGAACATTTGCTGCATTAATTATTTTGTTTTCTTTCTTCTGATTTGAATGTATATAGTTTTATTATTGGGTTAATATGATTTATAGAGTTTACTTTCAAATATGATACAAAATACGAATATTGTCAATATTTTCTGTGGAAAGGCCCCCATCTTTAGGATGTCAAATATCTCGGAAACGGGTTATTTTAGGCACATGACATTGAGAATAGAAATTGAAGAGTCATTAAAAAGGAGTTGATATGAATGATAACATACAGGGTGTTCCATTTGAAAAAATTAAAATATTGATGTTTGAAAATGACCAAGTTTGTATTGTTGTACCGAACATCCTGTATAATTTATACAATATTCACCATATTCACAATTTACTTCAATGTTTCGACTATCGATTCCCGAATTATCTCCACTTAATATTTCGAAACGTGAAATATTTGATTTTTCAAAAAGAAGTCTGCAAAATAGATATTTTTTAGATAACTCGGCAACGCCGCAACGGAATCCAAAATAGAAAAAATCGTTGACCAGCCAATGAAACAGCGGATCGGAATATATGAAAATATACTGGGTGTTTCATTTGAAAAAGACCAACTTTGGTCAGCCACGCTTCAATGATGCACCCTGTATGAATAAGAATAATTTTGGAAGATAGTCTTTAATGGTCCGTTTGGCAAAAAAAATATAAGAAATCGAAATAGTGATTCACAACGTAGCAATCGACCACGGGAATCTTGTTGACTCACCCTGTTATATATATATATATATATATATATATATATATATATATATATATATATATATATATATATATATATATATATATATATGTGTGTTCGGATAGGTTTCCGCGGTCAGTTGTGTGTTGTTGTTGAGTTCGGGTTGAACCGCGTCTGGAGTTTTGTTCTCGACGTTTCGGCTCCGATTTTGGAGCCATTTTCAAGAGGTAGAGACCTTAGAAAGAACTCGTGACGAGACCTGGGGAGTAGGCAGATTGAGGCCCCGGCGTCAAGTCACAAACCCTTGCCCCCTGTGACAACACCTGAGGAGTAGGCAGATTGAGACCTCAGCGTGAAGTCACATTTACCTCTTGAAAATGGCTCCAAAATCGGAGCCGAAACGTCGAGAACAAAACTCCAGACGCGGTTCAACCCGAACTCAACAACAACATATATATATATATATATATATATATATATATATATATATATATATATATATATATATATATATATATATATATATTTAATAAACAAAATTGACACGTTCGAGAAAAAATATAAACCAAATAATTTCACAATTTTCATCGAAATTCGCTGCCATTATCAGTTTTACATTAGGAAACGTCGAGAACTCACCATTTTTATCCATGGCAGCTAGCCCATGTCCCCTCTTCAAGTGAATTCGCAGCTGAAAAAAAGAATGCTGCCGAAGAGCCTGCTCCCTGCGTCTTGTAACCTCATCATTCGAGGATAACTGCAAGAATAGAGCACACATACAGGCTATCTGGAAATCGAGCAGGATTTCATCTCTATTTCAAGTGAGAACAAAAATGGCCCATACTTATATATTGTTGATATATAAATATACTCTGAATTCGATGTTTGTTGTTCATAACATTTTGTTATTTGTATCACAATTGGGAATAAAGATATTTCATCATTCTTATTATCATTCTGAGTATTGATGGTTATTTATCATACAAGAGAAAAAAGTATTAGATTTTATTTCGAGGTTATGTTGTCGAGAAGTGGAAGGAATGAAAAGAACGACCAGTTACAATTTAAATACCGAAACAAAAAGTGTATCATTTCTCTCGAGAGAAAAATGTTACCTTTTGACGAGCTGTATACTATTTATTCAACAATCGCAGTCAAGCATATGAAAATTTAATCAAATAGATAGCAAACAGACCCAGAGAGAAAATGATCCCTTGAGATCTTCAGTAGGAAAATGGATATGTTGCGAGATAATTTCACTAGAACCTTCAGACGATTCCAAAATATTCATCTCGTGACAAGTTTGTCATCAGTTTCAATTGCCATTTCGGTGACATTCATTTTTTTGATAAGCAACAGCAGCCATCGTTACAATGATAATTAGGAACTTTGAATAATATACACGTACCTATCAACAAAGAATGTGAATTTCTTTGATTTTACTAGTTCTTCCATAGAAAAGATTTAGAGAGAAAAAAATCCAAAACATAGTTCCTCAAGCTGATCATTTCAATTTCATTCTTTCACCAAAATTCATTTTAATTTTTTGTATGGATTTGAGTTCCTAACATGATTAAGTTGTTCAATCTAATGAATTATTATTATATAGTTATTATTAATCATTGCTTTTCGATCGACTTCTCGTTCATTTTCCAGAGTTTGACAGTTGACAGTATATATTTGATTATTTCCTAATTCCATGATTCGTAATCAACTGTTTTTGGTTCGAATTTTTCTGATGTTATAAGTGTTTGCAGCAGATTTCAATATAGTAAATTGAATAGAAATAGACCATGGAAATCCGAACCAATACCACTCAAATGTTATGTTGTGTGTATATAATCTTTTTAATTTTCTACGGATGCTATCCAATGTTCAAAACTAAAGATTTCTCACGCAGTGAGAAATATCCACAATTACAGTGAGGAATAATTTCTTACTGTTATCACGATAACCCAAGTCAGTCATGAATTGTTACATGTCAGATTGATATGACACGTTCTCCATGTTGACAACGCTACGCCGACGATATCCAAGTAGCCCGTTGTTGGCGTTTCCATAACAACAAAACCGAAGCACTGCATAATTATTGCTGTCAACTTACCCAAAGAAAATAGTTTTATTGTTGATTGTTATAGTAAAAACAATTCAGATTTATTAAACATTGAATATAATGGAATACGAAGATTTAGAGTTGGAAAATACATCTCCAGAAATTGTTCAGGAAGCAATAGATGTTTGCAATAATTTGCTACCAGCACATCAAGAGAAAAATATGAAATCGCTTACAGAAACTTTATGGACTGGAAAATGAAGGCCAAGGTGAATTCTTGTTCCGAAAATACCATGTTAGTTTATTTTGAAGAGTTGTCAAGAAGATTGAAATCATCGACATTATGGTCTCAGTACTCGATGCTGAGGTGTACTTCAATCATTAAAAAATGTGATATATCAAAATACGTAAAATTACGTGCATTTTTGAAACGCTAATCTGGAAAATGATCCAAAACAGTCAAAAACATTAACTTCTGAAGAAATTCGCCATTTTTAAAAGATGCACCTGATGAAAAGTATTTGCTGATAAAGGTATGAATTGAATTTTTTTAAATTTTTATGGAAAGCTATTTGCCTTACAGGGGCATGCCGTTGTGATGAACTTCGAAAAGTAAAAATTGATGACATGGAAGATCTTAATTCGGCCCTTTTAATAAAATTACCCGATACTAAAACCAAGGTTACTAGAAATTTCAGAAACAGGAGAATTCTACCAAATTTACAAAAAATATGTGAAGCTTCGACCATGCACAAATGAAATGAAACACGTTTTTTTTCAATCACAAAAACAGCCAATTTAGGAAACAGCCTGTAGGAATAAATAAATTTGGCACCATGGCGAAAGAAATAGCGACATTTTTGCAATTACCGAACTGTGAATTATATACTGGCCCCTGTTCACGAAGGTCATTTGCGACTATTTTAGTTAATGCAGGGGCAGATCTTCCAACTTTAAAACGCCATGGGGGTTGAAAATCCAGCAATGTTGCTGAATCTTATATCGACAACTCCATAGCTAACAAAATGAAAATTTCAAAAAGTATAGTAGAATCCATCCAGCCTCCAGAGCCATTAGAACCTGAACTCAACAATGCTGTGGAAGTTCAGTACGTTTCCCCATCAACTTCAACTTCGACCGCAGCTAATATTTCAATTACCGAAAATATGTTGAAACAAAACAACCTACCAGGAATTACTTCACAAAATATTACGAATATAATTGTTAATTACTATTTTGAATAAAATATGAATATGACTTAATGACATACAAGTACCTATTATTATGTATTTATTTTGATTTTCAGTACTTGACAACAACGCAACCGTGGAAAAAGTATAGTGTACAATGCGTGAGAAAATGACATATTCCTCACTTGCTTGATTTGCGGCACTCTACGTGAGAAATATGTCGTTTTCTCACTTGTACAATATACTATTACTTATCACTGTCAACTATGAGTAACCTGCAATCGATGGAAATTGAACAAAAATGGAAGTAATTATTATATGAACAATAAAAAAATATGGCATTGAATATGACAACTGGCACTATAGTCGGGCCCTTCAAAGGATAGAATTCAAGGACGCGTGAACAGTGAATGCCTGCATCTATATATAGCCTGCGCGGCGTAGACACGCCTTCCAAACTGAAATAAATGAAGAACTGTTTACACTGTACTGTACTCATTTGTGCTTTGTATTTACGTGTTTCACGTTAATTAAATAATATGGATGGAAACACTCTTTCACCTCCAAGAAAAAGATAAAAAAAAAGACATATAAATTAAAAGGTGTAATAATGAACACTTATAAAAAAGCATCCCAAGAGTTTATGGAAGAACAGGGAAATGCAGTTGAATTCACTGCTGAGGCGACGTTTTTGTTGAGTGGTGTAAATCGGACTTGTAACATTGGGCCGTTCACGTGATCATTCTATCTTTTCAGCGGCTACACTATAGTTGCGGATACACAGAGTGACCAACGAAACGAAATTTACGTCAAAAGAATTATCCGTTATGGTTCCAATGGATTCCTCAAATTCCAAAAAAACTAGAAAAGTGGAAAAACTCACCGGAAGCAGATCGAGGCCGGCCACAGCTCCGGGGGTGGGCGCCCTCGTCCTTGGGGAGCCGCCAGGGGAGCTTGTGTCACCGCCACAGGCACGGCTACGGGGAGAGTCTGGAAAATGAAAAAAAAGAATGAAACACGCCTTTTTTTTCGTTAATTCACTTTCGTGTTTCGTGCACGCATCTGCTCGCAATATGATGGGATTAACGACTCGGCGAGGACGCCTGGAGATACATTAAAATTACGGAAAATGTGGAATATGAAAAAAAACATCGCGTGGAGTCTCAATTTTTTGTGGAGGGGAAATGCTTTCCATTAGTGATAGCCCGACCCACATTACACAAGAGCACCCAGTGGAGATAGTTAGGATGTAGGTACAAAGGATATTGAATTTGTTCAAAATACATTGTCATCCCCAGAATATGCACCATTTGGGAAACTTATTTATTGAGGGTTTTTCGATAAAACGTTATTCCCGATGGAAATTTGTGCATCCTCTGAAACCAAATAAGCGCCAACAAAATATTTTGGATTTTGGAACACACGTAATATACGAGAAGATTTCAAAAATTTGATTTGAAGACGAGAGTAAAGTGCCCTCATCTTAGAACATTTCGGAAAATGTTATCGGAAAAGTTGTTTAGAATGAAAAAATACACCTCGATTCGAAGTCATGGCCATCCAGGTGAAGACTTCGAAAAATAAAATGCCAAAACGATAAATAAACAACTTCCTGTATATTACGGTTCGTTTGAAAAGCTTGTGATGTAACAAATTACAGAACTATTGTGTGAACCACGGTCAATTTTCTGAAGCTGAAAATATTCGAAATTTTTGGTGCAAATGTATTTTTATTTTTTGTCAACACCGAATATTGTCCAAAATCATAAAGTATTTGTTATAAATGTGCCTCATACAGTTTTGTATTGTAAGAGCTAATGTACTTTTTATATACCCTGTACCTTGATATGCCATGGAAAACAGTTTGTGTCATCACCATGATTTCTAGTTATCAAATAAATGTCACTCAAGTTAGTCGCGTTTATTATTATAAAATCTATTTGAATATTCATATTAATACTCATGTAGAACATTGGCGACGAGGATGGGATTAGGCTTATTGAATGATACTTTCGAGGTGAACGATAGAGTTTGGGCTCGCGACTTCACAAAATTCGGATAAGTGGTCTAGGGGTATTATAATCGATGTTCTTGGAAAACGAACTTTCAGTGTTCGCACGTTTCAAGGAATGATATGGAAACGTCATCTGAACCAACTTAAAAGAGATGATACACTAATGAATACATCAGTTACGTCTAACGTCGATATCATTCCTCGTTCGGAGATAGTTGTAAACGAGGGTGTAGCCGAAAATAATAAAAAACAATATGAGGCTGATGGTAACGCTAGTTGTGACAATTTCGAGCATAATGATCGCACACTGAGAAGGAGGAGTCAAATAAAACCTCCAGATCGTTTTGGGCATTGAGGATGTCCTTTTCTCAAATAGTTTTGTCAGTTGTGATTTTAGAGGGGAAGGTGTTATATATGTGCCTCATACAGTTTTGTATTGTAAGAACTAATGTACTTTTTATATACCCTGTACCTTGATATGCCATGGAAAACAGTTTGTGTCATCACCATGATTTTCTTGTAATCAAATAAATGTCACTCAATTTTGGGCATTGAGGATGTCCTTTTCTCAAATAGTTTTGTCAGTTGTGATTTTAGAGGGGAAGGTGTTATATATGTGCCTCATACAGTTTTGTATTGTAAGAACTAATGTACTTTTTATATACCCTGTACCTTGATATGCCATGGAAAACAGTTTGTGTCATCACCATGATTTTCTAGTAATCAAATAAATGTCACTCAAGTTAGTCGCGTTTATTATTATAAAATCTATTTGAATATTCATATTAATACACATATAGTACAGTATTGTTGAAAAGTATCCAATATTCAATAATATCAAATAATCAAACATCAAAATGAAATAAATATTTCGGCACTAAACTTCATGTTCAAAATGATTCTGAGTTTGTGTCAAAATACTTAAATTATTTTGATACTAACTGACCCGTGCTCACTTCGTTGGTCGTCCATTATTTTTGTGATTATAACTATATTGTGTAATTCATAGTGCCTACTAAGTTTTATCAGGTTCATCACAGATATGTCCCTTGGGTGCACTCGAAAGAGCGATTGCGAGAAGTCGAAAATTAACCCAGTGAATAGAGAGCTGATACCTTACAAACGGTCCGGTAGTTCTAAATTTTTGATAAGTTGTCTAGGATGGTTGTTAAGTGTTTAAAATGAAAAATGCACAATTACCCCCCCCCCTCCGCGCCCGCCGCCATTTTGAAAAAACCGAAAAAAATCGGCACTTTTTTCAGATTTTCACTTATATCTTTGTTTCGGTGCATTTTAGCTACAAGACAGTTCCATTCAATGTTGTAGGGAATGAAATTCCCCATAATATACGTGTTGAATTTGTTTGTAGGGCAGATAGTTCACGAGATATGATATTTTAAAAAAGATAAAAAAATACGCATTTTCCGGAAATTTTTCAAACTTATAACTTTAGAACGCTGTAATTCAATTTTGGCCTATTTGAGAAAAACAAGTATAAGAATAAAAATTGTAGGGAATTTAATTACCTACAAAATGGATGTACACTTTTTCAACCAACCTTACGGAGGGGGCAGTAAGCATTAAAATGAAAACAACGGCATATTGTTTATTTGATTTTTTTTGCCATTGCGACTCCATATTTTAATAATGCTGCTCTCGAGTGCAATGCAAGCGTCAAACATAGCCACAGACCAAGCTTCCGAAGATGCTGACAGGTTGATAGTTGCCACAGCTAAATGCCTCTCCCCCACATACGACGCCGTCATCATTGTCGGGGAAGACATTGACCTTCTCGTTCTGACTGGCACAACACCTGCGGTGAACAATGTCTACCTAAAAAAACCAGCACGAGGGAAACATACAGACGCAATATACTCCTCCACCTCCTACAAATACAACTGCAAAGGCTGCATCTTGCTCCTGCACGCAATATCGGGCTGTGACACCACTTCAAACATTTTTGGGTTTGGAAAGAATAAACTCTGCCAACTTTTTAGGAAAGACCCACCATTGCTGGAGCAGGCGGAGAGGTTCAGTGACCCTGCTGCAAGTTGCCAAGAAATTTCAGCAGCAGGGGAGAAAATCTTGGTATCGCTGTATAGTGGAAGTAGAGCATAGTCGTTAAACTTCCTCCGCCATAGCAAATTGAAAACAAGTACCACCAAGCTCAATCTGGCAAAACTACCTCCGACCACTGACGCAGCACATTTCCACTTCCTGAGGACATACCACCAGGTCATGGAGTGGATGGGGATTGCCAAAGACCCTCTCGAGTGGGACTGGAGTAGAAAAGCTGGAAGACTGGAGCCTATCAGGATGAGTAGAGACGCGGCTCCCCCAAACCTGCTCAAGACTATTTAATGCAGATGTAAAACTGGCTGTATGGCGATGTGTGGCTGTAGAAAGGCGGGCCTTAATTGTTCCACCCTTTGCAAATTCTGTGCTGGCCAAGAATGTGACAACAGGAATGAAGTCATCGTCGACGACGAAGACGACGCCGATCAAGTAATTTCACTATGTTACGAAAATGAAGACCCCGACTTCATGAACTCACCACCTACAAAACGAGCGAAGCGCTTATAATTTTTTTTTCTTTTCACTACTTAGTAAAATTACTAATGATTATTGTATGATAATTACTGCCTTTTGTTCTCACTATGTTTAAATAAATGAATATTTTAAAAATGTATCTGCTGTGTTGGTGGCTTATTTGAAATTGAACATCCCCTATCACCAGTGAAATAGTGAAATATTCAAGTGAAATAGTACCTTTCTGATGATCATTGCGCTATAACATGTAAGAAACCCAAATAGGATTGGTATAAACTCCAAATTCAAGCCACCACTGGAAAATAATAAGTGATTTTTTTTTCATACACTGTGGAGTAACAATTGCTAAAACAAAACAAAAAACGCAATATGCCGTTTTCATTTTAATGTTTACTGCCCCCTCCGTGAGGTTGTTTAAAAAAGAGTCTACATCCATTTTGTAGGTAATTGAATTCCCTACAATTTTTATTCTTATACTTGTTTTTCTCAAATAGGCCAAAATTGAATTACAGCGTTCTAAAGTTAAAAGTTTGAAAAAATTTCCGGAAAATGCGTATTTTTTATCTTTTTTAAAATATCATATCTCGTGAACTATCTGCCCTACAAACAAAATTCAACACGTATATTATAGGGAATTTCATTCTCTACAACATTGAATAGAACTGTCTTCTAGCTAAAATGCACCGAAACAAAGATATAAGTGAAAATATAAAAAAAGTGACGATTTTTGCCGGTTTTTTCAGAATGGTGGCGGGCGCGGAGGGGGTAGGGAATTGTGCATTTTTCATTTTAAACACTCAACAACCATCCTAGACAACTTATCAAAAATTTAGAACTACCGGACCGTTTGTAAGGTAACCCCCCTTATTTGGTCTCTATTCACTGTACTAAATGTTATAAACCCAATTTTTCACCTCGTTAGACAATGAATTTCAATAAAATACACCACGTCTTCCATCAATCCTGTTGAAGAATATTTCCGCAAAATTTGAAGTAGATTGAAGTATTTTGTAGCATACAAACTTTGACCTCTTTTTTCTTCCACTTAGGGATGGAATTCCAAAAAAACCTTATCGGATGCCTACGTCATACAAAACACACCGTCCAAGTTTCAGATCTCTACGATCAGTGGCTTAGGCTGTGCGTTGATTAACCCCTAAAATAAATTTCTACCCCTTCTCAACCCCGTTAGGCGACCAATTTCAATAAAATACGAAACGTCTTTCATCTATCCTGTTGAAGAAAGTTTATGGAAAATAAGAGTAGATTCGACCAAGGAATCACGTTGTCCTATACAAATTTGGCGCCCGTTGTTCATTCCCTCAGGGGTGGAATTTCCGAAAACACGGTCAAACGGGATAAAAAGTATACTATGTCCGTCGCCTCCGTCAATTTTTCCATCCAATCTTGAGTTATAAATGGTGTAACTAACAGGACTTTCTTTTATATAATAATTATTATCACAGACTTTTCAGATAAACTGTCGTATACATGATGCTGCAATTTATCGTTTCAGCGAATTTTCTACCATTTAAAAAATGGGTATGAATATAATTTCACTTAGATGGCCATGACATAGCATAAAAAAAAATGAACGATTTCAATTTTTTCGATTATTCAAAAACAGCAAAGTTTCCAATCTCAGTGATTTCCCTGTGAAATAAAATTGAAAGAAAACTTACGCATCGATATAACTAACGATTAAAACTTGTTTTATTATTCACTTCTAATCCGATCAGTACGAACTTTCATAAACGAATCGATGGGAAACCTTTACACCGAAACAGTGCGCCTACTACGTTGGAGGCTTCCCGTCAACGTTTCAATGAAAAACCACAGAAATAAGAAAAATATTTCCATGTCGAAAGCCATCCGTTTTTATCTTTAACATGCTAATTCCATTACATTCTATTAATTGCCCGATCGGTCAACAATAAACGCAACGTTTTATACGCCGAAATCATGGTAAACAAAGGATGGACAGTGACAATTTACGGAAAGTATCATATTACTAACGAATATCAAGGTCGGGCCTGTAATAGTTGGGGGCATAGTATGAATGGGAGATTTATTGTAATGAAGTTATGATAGGAACCAAACCATGTCTTCGCCAGGATTACAGATGGTTTCATAGGTTATTTCAGAGTTGAGACAATTCAAATTTACTATGGCAGTTCCCCACATTACAATATGAATCAATAGATTCAAATCAAAGATTGAAATTCTTACTATTGGTGTCGTAAAAATTGTAAAATCTTGGAATCCTGGGCCCTGGGCCGGTCTATGAATCGTCATAATAACTGTAGGACTGCATCGTTGAAAGCTCAACGAAAAAATGTGAGATCTTGATTACAACAAAAATGTTAACAACAATCCACTAAAAAAATGAGACGGACAAGGACAAAATAAAATAAAGCAGAGAATTGTATCTAATAAATGATATTTGCAGAGTAACTTTGATATAAATTCATTCATATTTCACAAAAAAAAGGTAACAGCAAATAAATTATTATTATAAACTATATATAGTGGCATTCTTCGATGTTCTCCCCTCCGTTATTTCTAGAAAGGGTCAACTAAAGAAACTAGAAGTTGAGATAATGATATTGATGCATGAATACTATAGTTAGGGGTGGAATTGACAAATGAAATTTTCAAGATGGCGACCGTGCGTCATTGGGAAAAAAAATTAATGGAAAGAGGAGTCTTGTGACACATCCTTTTGAAGCTGCTGACGAATACTATTCGAAAAGTTTTACTTTTCAATTTTCCAAAAGATGTGATAGACGTTACGACACTTTTATGGCACCAATAGTCATTTTTACGATCACAAGTGTTGTTTTATCCTCACTTCGAGCAGTTTATGAGCCATCAACCTTAATAAATGCATGAGGAACACGGAACAAAATGTCCATGAATTGAGTGGAATTTATATCGCGAATGAAACTTCTCCCAGAAATTGTTTTGAACGTGTTCTTATTTCCTTCGCGCCATAGATCGGAACTATGTATTATACACCGTTTCTAGGATGAGACATATCTTTCACTTCAAAACATGATAAAATATCGAGGAATTAAGGAAAATGAATTTGTATCGATCCGAAACTTTTCACGATTGTAAACATCAGGAAACACTTCCCTCTGCGGAGAGTTTCACAGCTTGGCTATTATATCTAAGAAGGCAATAGCTATAGAAATAACTCTTGATAGAAACAGCAAGATTGTCAATAATCAATGAATGAAAAACATATTCTGGCACTGATTATAAAATGTTTTTGAGAATCACCCAATTGGAAATCAATCTCTATGAATTTATGATTCTGATTACTAGCAGCAAGTTTGACATCTTTGATCTAATACGTTATTGACAGCTTTCAAAAATTATAACATTTACATTATATGACAATGTGAATTCGAACCAATTCCACTCAATGGTTATCGCAATTATGTCGCAGATATATCGCAAAAACATATCACAGGTACATAGCAAAATTTCTCACTGTGACAAAATCAAGTCGCCGCGGTATAACTGCGATATCTTCCCGATTCAATATATCTACGATAGCACAAAGATCATGTCGCTATGTTGTGATAAACACATCGCAACGACAATGCAAACATTCTGTTGCTAGAGATATAGCACAAACATATGACAAGGATATCGCAAAAATTGTTACTGTGACAAAAGCAAGTTGCTGCAATGTAACTGCGATATCCTTCCGATTCAAAATGTGAAATCGCCCGTGACAACGTCGCGATGTCGTGGAGATGTAATTGCGTTTGCTGGAAACGGGATCTCAATTTATAACATGCGATTCCAAGCAAAGATTATTTTTCTTGCCATTGTATTTTATTTTTGAAAAAAATATCTTCAAATGAAAAATTCTCTTGCTCTGAATATGGTCATTAGCTTAGTTCATATCTCTGCGACATGGCAAGTAACAGGTCGCAAAGATATCGCAAAACCATATCACAGAGACCACACGAAATTGCATAATGTGAAGAAAATGAGTCAGTGCGATTGCAACTCAAAGAGTGGTATGACACGTAATATCGTCGAGATGTCGTGATTACGTTATTGTGTATACTGAAAATGGGGTATTTATTTTCAATGCGCCATTCCTATCAATGACTTTTTATCTAGCGTGTTGCGTTGTATTTCTACAGATATTAAAATGATACATCGAAATGAAATAACTCACTTGCCCTGGATATACTAGTTTGCATATCTCTGCAAGATCGCAAAAGTCATTAAATGTGACATTGGGCATCGCAGCGTCCGTTGTTTCAAAGACATATCACAGAGACAGAGCAAAACTCATCACTGTGATGAAAGTCAGTCAGTGCGATGTAACTGCGATAAGCTCGCGACTTTCAGTATGGCATCGCACGTAACATCGTCGAGATGTCGTGAAGATTTTTAATTGTGATTGCTGGAAACGCGGTCCTGATTTTGAATATGCGAATGCTAGTGATAATTAATATAGGCGCATTGTTATATGAGTGAAAAAATTTGAAACAATACCTCGCGGTGTAGATATAAACATATCGCAGCGACATTGCAAAAACATGTCGCATAGATATCACTAAAACATGTCGCAAAAATATCGCAAAAACATTCCCTAGAGACATTGCAAAACTTGTTACTTGTTCTTGGAGATGTATATGTTGGAAACGGGATCTTAATTTTTAACGTGCGAACCCAGCAATGGGTATTTCTCTGCCGCATTGCGTAGTATCACTGGAGAAGTGAAAAAAATACTCCGAAATGAAAAAAGAAACTCACCTATCCTGGCTTGCGCCTTGTGTCTGGGGCTCGGCGTGCTATGCTCGCTGCTGAGGTCGGCCGCGTAGTCGGTGCTGTCGTGGCGGCCGGGCGATTTGTGTCTGCGGTCGCGTCTGCTGGAGTGCCCCAATCGACTCTACAACACGAGACGCGTTATCGTGGGTTATGGTGACAGTGTTGTGGTGTGTGGTGCGCGCGCTAGAAGGCCTGCCGCGAACGTTTTCCCGCTATTCAGGAGGCGATCGATGCCGGGAGTGACTGTTGGTACGAAGGGACGGGGTACGGTAGTATAAGGGGTGATACGAAATCTTCTCTGGGATACACGGAGACTGTTTTGTATGTGGAAATATGATCTTTTTATATATAGAGATTATCCGAAAACGTCGACAATAACAGAAAAATGATATCTGTAAACTTTTTCGAGACACAGCGTAGAGAACTTGTGCAAATGTAATTGTAATATAGTTTGAATCTGGTTGACAACGTTCTCTGTTGGCTACTGGTGGTTAGAAATTTGATTGTCCAACCTATTCTACTGAAAACTATGAATAAGATAATGAATTGAAATTAAATAAAAGAATGTAGGCTTTCATCAGTCATAGCAGACTCACAGGAGATCAACTACGATCACGCTGCTGAAGATGGCTGCCGCAGATGCAGCCAAAAGCTCCGGAACTCAAAAGTCCAGAACATGGCCCTCTAGCGCACAGGAATAACGATGTATGAAACTGAATGTATAAAAAAAAATGATCAGACCAATGGACAAACTGAGAAAAATAAAAACAAGAAATCCCTCAAGTTCAAATGATCAAAAAAAAAACACCATAATCAAATAGAGAAATGAATTGAAATATATATGACAGAGCTTTGACAAAATGAAAATAACGCAATAGAAATTGTGGAAATGATCATCCAAATGAAAATACTTATGTGAAAAAAGTTGAGGTATTTTGAAAAGAAAGCTGATGAAGTTGTAAAGGAAAAAATAAAATCTATGGAAATCAAGAAGAGGTCAATGAGCTCCAAAAAAGTCAAAGACGAAACTTAAACAGATCCATTAAAAAAATGAAATGAAGCTGTGAAAAAACCTAATGAATATTTATTATATTTATTCATTATATTATTCATGGTATTATTTATGGTATAAGCCAGGGGTGTCGTTGCTTTCTGACAGGTGCCAGTCAAAACCTACTGTGTAGGTAGTTTGAGACTGTCCTGGATGAATTGCTCGAAAGATGATTTGTTGATAAGTGTTTGGTTGAATTTTTTAATGTAATTGAGGTTACGGGGTTTGAATCGGCTTCATCAATTTTATCATTATCAATAATCATTAAAATAATTACAGATTATCGAGAAGCTGGAAGTAATCGGTTTGAGTGGTAGAGAGATGAATGAATTAATAGCCTGCCTAATGAATGATGATACCACATTTCATCCTAAAGATCATTCATGATTCATAGCATGAATATACCATTAGAGGTTTTGATGAGAACTGGTTATCACATTGCAATGAAATTACATTTTCACAAATTAACGAAATGCAGTAAGGAACTTTCCAGAGAATATAAAAATAGTTGTATCCCCTCCCTATCAATTCAACGTTATTCCAACTTATTTTTCAGATCTCATAGTTTTTATTAAACTTCGTGAGCTCATTCACCAATAGCTAAAATTCAAAACACTTCTTTTGATGTTATGTGTCAAAGTACCAGCCTTTTGTTACCAAGCTGCTACCGCGGTATCCGATTTTACATAACGTTGACGTACACTCGACGACAAAAATATTCGAACATACCTGGTCTCTGGCGACAAAATGCCTCGTATTGAAACAATAAAGAATTTGATTTTATTCTGATACAGATATAAATGGCACAGTATATTTTACAAGAAGATGCTAATAACTGAATAGTATAAATCTGAGGAAAAAAAATCCGCCCCCGGGTGGGCTCGAACCACCAACCTTTCGGTTAACAGCCGAACGCGCTAGCCAATTGCGCCACGGAGGCGATGGTAAGAACTGTAAGAGGTATACACAAAGTACGTTGCAATGCATTTCAACATCAGGTAATATTTTGCATTTTGTAGATATATTCATGAAAAAAGTGAAATTAGAAACCTATTTTGTCAAAATGAGTGTAGCTTAATTGTTCCGAAATATAAAATAATTGGTGAAAATCACTCAATAATGTATTTTTTAATTACCTACGTTAAAATAAATGAACCAATTGGATGTCAGAACCTTCTGAAGAGGTAAAAATTGGAATACTCACATTTTCCATTTGAATATTTTTTAGAGAAAGAAGCGGATGTTTTGCAAAACCTAGTAAGGCATACAAATCAAACCTAAACAAAACTGTTGAAATAGATGTTTTTTGGCCAGAGAATAAAATTAAGAAAGATAAAATAATATTGTGACCAAAACAATGAGGTATTGAAGATGAAATAGCATAGTCAAAAAATGTAAATGAAGAAAGATGAAGTAAGTATGTACAGCTTATCCAATTCATCTTGGCACAAACTCAGATAATTTTCCAGTTGCACTCTGGTACTGTAGACAATGACGAGAAAAAAACAACCAAGGAATGAATTTCAACTCACTGAACACATTGCTAGGAGATTGCTAGGCTACGTTATCACTTCTGTGCCAAGATGAATTGGATAAGCTGTACCTATGCAATTTTTTTTCGGTTATAATTGCACGAGTGCATAAAAATTACCGATAATTTTGAAAGAAAGCGTGATATCTAAAAATTGCAAATTAATTTTCATATTTTGGCGAAAGTGCCCGAGTCCGAAGGACGAGGGCTCTCTTACAAAATATGAAAATAACCGAATGCAATTTGTATAAGATATCACGCTTGAATGCAAAATTATCTGGTTATTTTTATGCACGAATGTAATTCATTGGAATATTTCACGAATAAAGAAATTCTCAAGGAAATGTTATTTTTTGTTCATTTATACTTTCCTCTATATATTGTATGGAGTACTCACCTAAACGCGAAATGCTTTTTTATTTTTTGAAGTTTATCTGACATTTATTTGTGTTGTTTACTGACGTCTAGCGATACGGTTTCAAATGTGTTGCTATGGTGACTTGATACAATGCAATTACCGCTGTAAGTTTTCGATAATTGCATTGCTCTTATGGGACATTTTATATATGAGGGAAATATTCGGTTATATAGTTGCACGAGTGAATAAAAATTACCGATAATTTTGCAAGAAAGCGCGATATCTAAAAATTGCAAGTTTATTTTCATATTTGGGCGAAAGTGTCCGAGTCCGAAGGGCGAGGTATCTTTAACAAAATATGAAAAAAACCGAATGCAATTTGCATGTGATATCACGCTTGAATGCAAAATTAACAGGTCATTTTTATGCACGAATGTAATTCATTGGAATATTTCACGAATAAATGAATTCTCAAGGAAATGTTATGTTTTGTTCATTTATACTTTCCTCTGTGTGGAGTACTTACCTAAACGCGAAATGTTTTTCTGTTTTTGAAGTCTATCTGACATTTATTTGTGTTGTGAGTCTGTTATGGTGACTTAATACAATGCAATTACCGCTGTAAGTTTTCGATAATTGCATTGCCCTTAGGAGGCATTTTATATATGAGGGAAATATTCATTGTAAGAGGTTTCAATGAAATTGATAACATAGTCGGTGGAAGTCCGAACCAATCCCACCAATAATTTTACAATAAAATGAAAGTAGATTTGGCGACAGAAAAAATGCGAAATTTTCATGTATTTGGAAAACTAGCCCCTTCCGAAATATTTTTGATAATCTGCTAACCATCCATTGTGGGTAATCAACAAAAATTATACTGTGTGGCTCTTCAGTAAATGTTCGTTTATTTTAAAAACCAAAATCAACTGAGGAATGGAATGAATCCCTATGTATCTGTTGGGTATAAAAAAAAATTGGAAAAATTGAAGGAAGTCATCATTATAAATAGGAAAATAAGAATATTTTTTATGCAACTTTTATTTGTAACTAACGTTACATATACCTAGTCTAAACGACGACGACGTGCGCATTCAGTATGTTTCATCCACAATGTTTATGTTTATGCTTTTCTAAGGACTCCAGATAATTGAGTTTCCAACCTTCGCTTTATCTAGAATCCTTAGAAATTCATAAACATAAACATTGTGGATGCAACCTACCGGATTCATCGATTATCAAATCGTACTGTCACACGTGATCATAATCTGGGGAATAAAGTCAATTACTCTATTCCCCAAATTATGTTTTCGTGTGATCATTAGTAAGGTTGAAGGATCTATTTAAGGGTATTTTCCTTACACCAGGTCAGTTTACAGAATTCGTTTGATAATCTCCGTATAGGTCGAAATAGCAATAACCTTGGTTACAAATAAAACTGGTATAAAAACAGGAAGTTATATTTCTAATTTTTCATAAAAATCGTATTTGTTGCAATTGTGACAACTTCAACGCTCTCAGTTCATGTGGTTGGAAAAATATTCCCTGTTAAAATTCTTCACCTATTCTTACCTTCAATTGAGCGAGGAAACTGTGAGCTTTTTGGTATACCGACAGGTGAGAGGCTTCCGGGGGTGCTGCCGACTGGGGTCGATGCTCCGGCATCTCTCTGGGGCTGCTCAACTCCGATGTGGACTTGCTCAGGTGTCTTCTGCCCCCCATCGTGGGACTGGTGGACATGTTGTCGAGCTCGTTAGTCTCCAGAGAACGTTCTGAAACAACAGACCGAAAGCCGACTAAATCAAAGTTTCGATTTCTCTATGAACATTTTTCCTTCATTATTCATTAGTGCTAGTAGCACAAAAAGACTAAAGCCATTACTATTTGATAGTATCACACACTGAATAAATTATATTATATGATATTATATTATATTATATTATATTATATTATATTATATTATATTATATTATATTATATTATATTATATTATATTATATTATATTATATTATATTATATTATATTATATTATATTATATTATATTATATTATATTATATTATATTATATTTTATTATATTATATTATTATTTTTTTGTTCCACCCACGTTAACAAGAGATATTATCCAAAATTTTCAGCTCAAATGTGATACTCAGAAGGTCATTTACATCTTATAGATTGCATTTTGTTGCTCCTCAAAATCAGCAGATATTTCAGTTCATAAGGAAAGTATGCCAAGTCTTTAACTTTCTATAGCGATTATTTAACCCATCAAAACTGACCGATACATCAACAAAACATACTAGCTTCACGCTCACTCATTGTAAATAGGAATCGAGAAGGTAATTATGGTATTTTTGTACAAAGATTACAATTTGAAAGTAAAAAATTATTGGAAACACTGTTGCTTTTTAGAAAAGCGAAACTATTTTCGGAACATTTTCATTCTCAGATATGACATTGACGATTCCAAAGAATATATTTTTTTTAAATGTTTTTTTGTGTTGAAGACGCATCCCCAACAACAAAGGTTGAAAATTATACTCCGAAATACATGTATTATGTGGGAATCCCCTCAAATGGTCTGAACGGCAGGAGCCGATATCATCTTCAGACTTTGTAGGTTCCCCCTTTCCAAAACACTCTTCGTGTTGATGTGTTGGGTAAATATCAGAACAAAACTAGAATCTCATATTTGCATTCATCGTCTTATTCCTAAAATTGAAATGGAGCTCCGAGAAATATGTTCAGTTAGTTTGTTTTCAAGCTGAGCAATTTCGAACGAGCGGCGCGGCGTTTATACAAGACTAGTTCTGTGTGTACGGCTTATTCAATGAAAACAATGTTTCTACATGAGCTACTTTTCCGTGTTGTTCAGTGAAAGAAAATTAATTTTGCTTGCTCCCCTAGCATTTCTGATGATTGAGGCAGCCCGGAAAAAAGAAGTATTTTGAAACCAAGAATAGCAACTGTGAAAAAATACTAGTAGTAGGCAGCAAGCGATAGGAAAGAATATAGAACACACAGATTCTTGTCCAATACTCCTATTTCTGGCGGTTAATTTTTTTTGGCGGTGGATTATTTTCGCATTTTTCATTGAGCTGTATCAATAAAAGATGCCAACATACATAAATCACACAACTATCTGAAACAATGAAATACGAACAACATAATTGACATGAATAGTTATTCAAATATAATAATGTGAAATTAGGAAAATGCAATTCGAATAATAATCATTATTAAAGGATGTCTATAATATATTGAAAACAAAAATTAAACAACAATAAAATGAAAATGAAATGATTTTAAAAAAATCAATTCAGTTGATGTGAATGGATTTCCTTTCAATAAAGTAGAATGAGCCCCTGCCTTCTTGAGAGTACTGGATTAATTACGATATTAATTATCAGTATTTATATTTTGTGTACTTGACAAACTGTATATTTGAAGTAATATATTGTTATTTTTTAATTATTTTCGTTTAGTTTTTTGTCCTTTAATTTTTTTAACAAAGGTAGGTCGAATCAATAGTACTCAACAAGAAACACTATCGAGCACATTCAAAAAAATACAAAATTTTTCATTATAATATTTAGGTATTCTTCACTTGCACCACAGTTGCATTATTCATGGTATATATATATATATATATATATATATATATATATATATATATCTATATATATATATATATATATCTATATATATATATATATATATATATATATATATATATATATATATATATATATATATATATATATATCATGAATACTTGAAGAAGGGAGTGAGTATATATATATATATATATATATATATATATATATATATATATATATATATATATATATATATATATATATATATATATATATATATATATATTACATTTTCCCTTGTCAGAGACACCAGAGTTTTCCCAAAAAGTAGAGCTTTGTGCGACAAGGACCTTCTGTTTTTATGGGTATCGCATTTCATTTTCCAATTGTAGAAAAACTCATTGAACTCACAGTTTTTCCGGGTTAGTTGGTATATTCCATAACAAGAACTTACACACTTCGATTGGTTTCTAACTAGCATATATCATTTAATAATTATTAATATGATACAATTTATACATATTGATAGTCAGTTAACATTCTTTTGGTTTTCCTCACATTGGTAATAATTACCAATAATACATTTCATTTTGAGGGGTCCGGTCGGTAAGATGAAAAATATTTTGCAAGAACTATTCACTCAGTAATGCAATAGTGTAAGATGAAAAGGAATCACACCGGTACAGATTTTTGGAAGATGTTTTACAACACTGTAGTGACAAATTAAAACAAATTATGATAGAAATCGCAATTGTTGGAATGGTTGGTTGCAATGGAACTGTTTATGTTCGGTTATAATTGCACGAGTGCATAAAAATTACCGATAATTTTGCAGAAAAGCGTGATATCTAAAAATTGCATGTTTATTTTCATATTTTGGCGAAAGTGCCCGAGTCCGAAGGACGAGGGCTCTTTTACAAAATATGAAAATAACCGAATGATAATTTGTCTAAGATATCACGCTTGATGCAAAATTATCTGGTCATTTTGTATGCACTCGTGCAATTATAACCGAAAAAAACTTACATAGTTACAGCTTTAAGCAATTCTCAAGGAAATGTTATTTTTTGTTCATTTATACTTTCCTCTATAGATTATATTGAGCACTCACCAAAACGCGAAATGTTTTTCTATTTTTGAAATCTACCTGACATTTATTTGAGTTGTTTACTGACGTCTAGCGATACGGTTTCAAATGTGTTGTTATGGTGACTTGATATAATGCAATTACCGCTCAAAGTTTTCGATAATTGTATTGCTCTTATGAGACATTTTATATATGAGGGAAATATTCATAGTAATTATGCTGCCTAGACAGTAAAAGTAATACAGATATACCTTCATTTCTTTCATCAATGTTACTTTCTCTGTCAGCAACAATTTCATTGATGATGAATGTTTCATTTTTGTCCATCTCCTCTGCTACTTCCTCAATAATTGGCGGGATGGAAGATTTTTTGAACAATCCGTAATCTCCATCAATACTTTCAACTTCACCATTGTCTTTTGATAGTTTCAGTTCACTTCTCTCGGTATCCATTTCCTCGATTATAGAATAGGATTTTTTCCCTGTTATGATTATGCAATGGTATTCCATTCAAATCTTAAAGCAAGCTTCATAGCGCTATTCTGCTATTCAGTTAATGAGGAATGATTGATCAAGAAAGAAGCAAATTAGATTGTTTTCATGGGCTTCAGCGATGGGTTCAACTCCTAAACGCCTTCATTTACAACTATACACGATTCGGTGGGTTCGATGCTGACATCAATATGGCGGATATGGGTTGTTGGTCAAGAAGGACCCAACTGACCTCATAGGACAGGTGTTCCACGTGAAGGAGAATTAGTGTGGTGGTATGATTATTTTTTGAACCTATAATATCAATCTTGCTGATTTACAAAATGATTATACTCAATAGGATTACTTCAAATTCAGTCGAATTGTAGGTCAAATATAATTCCTAAAGTGCATATTCTTCACTCAAAGGATCTTAAATGTGATTATCGACTTGAATATTACTATACATAACCATATAGTTGAGAAATGAGGGAATTTTGAAAAAATAAGCATAATACATGCTGTTATTGAGGTATTTGCATACCAATAGATTCGATTCACCTATTGTATATTCCTTTGATTTGCCATAAGGGAATAACTGAAGATATATCTACAATGTCACCAGAATCACAGTTGAGTATCTGAAAAGCTTGTGAGGGATTTCCTCATAAAGTGAGAAATAGTACTATGTCGACTTTTTCTGAGTAGTACATTTTGATTTCAATAAAATGAGAAAAACAAATAAGGCACAGACACGTGACCATTATTCATAGATTGAAGTGTAATACGAGTAGAAATAAATCACCTGCTCCTAAAACTAAATAAAAAAACACAAATACTGTCGATGTAAGACCGACATTCTATCATTATAGGAGCACGAAGAAATAGTTCATACTACAATATTTTTGACGCCTGAATTACTCTGAATTCTTTTTCCAAATTGGTAAATATAAAGGTGAAAATATGGTCTTCTATGGTTCTAATGTTCAAAGAACCGCGTAAATCAAGGGACAGGAGATACGAAAGTTAACTTTGAATTTTTGAAAATTGTGAGCCTCAGGAAAAACCTTCCCTGGCAGGGAGTTCCATAGTTCCGCTTTTCTATCGAATGCAGATCCCTTTACAAGAGAGATTTGAAATCTGGAATGTGACAGACACGATCGAAGTGTGAGTAGTTTATGATTTATTGAAGCTGAATACGAAAAAGTTGTCAAAATCAAAGTGTGATCTACCCAAGGGAGGGTAAATTTTAATCTGATGAAGATCAGGTTGAGTAGTGAGAAACCCAGTGTATTGTCAAATAAAACAACTGATATCCCGGAAGAAGAAATATCTCCTAAGTACAATGAACACGACCTTCAAATTTCATTCGATAGCAAAATGCTAAACGAAGTATAATTAGCATTTGAAGGCATTCAACAATAAAACAAAACACAAATCTCTTACCATTGACCCAGTATGACGGTGAGTAACATTTTGTTTGTTGTTTTGTTCAATCATCCAGAAAATGAAGTAATATGTTCTGAATATCATCATAGCAAGGAAAACAGATAATTAAACCACATAAAAACATAAACTGGACGACACAACAATTATAACAGCAGACGGCTGATACTCTTGGATCAAATCACTAAACAAGATAATAGTTAAATTATATTCGGCTGTTTTATGTACGGCATCACAAATTTTGGAATTTGTTTTTCTGTCGGTGACTATTATAGAAATGAAAACTTCAAACTTCGTATTATGCTCATTTCATCGGGAATTCTCAATTTTCTGTAATCGAGGCACGAGAAAAAAGTTGCAATTAGGAAGAAAAAAGTTGCAATTAGGAGAAAACGAGATCGTCAGATTTTTTATCTAATTATAGAAAATTCACTTCTTGTTCCATCAAAAATAATTATGATTTCAGTGATTAAATTTCAGTGTCAATTATTCTGTGACTTGAATATTCTCATTAATAGTACCAACTAAAGCAGTTCACAAGATGCTTTTCTTTGTGCAGAAACAGGCGTTTGGAGCTGAACCGAGAATTGTTGAAAGATTGTTTTTCAAGGTTCGCTGGTATATTTCATTTTATCGCTGTGAGAGAAGGTTCTATTATTTTGATTTGGTATTTTTTGTACACGCCTATGAAATAATATATCAAGAAAGGACCATTGGATAGGCACATATCAAAAGCTCTACAGAAGTGTTTCATGTATCTTGATAATTGTTTTTATTAAGGAGATATTATATTTGGGCTCATTTTGGGATCTCAAAGATATGAAACATTTTCATGAAACATAGTAGGCATAGGCAAAACGATTGCTTGCTTCTTGGATATAACTAGGTACAGTACCAATCCACAAACTGTTCAAGAATAAATTTCCTGAAAATATCCTTTTCAATCGGTTTTCGGGCCATTGAATGAAGCCATGAAATCAAATTTATCAGATCAAATGTTATATATCCCATCATTTAAAAAAAACAATTCCGTAAACGGCTGCCATTTATTTAGAATACACGTGAATTTTAAATGAGCATCTGTAAAATACGTGATGAACGGTTTAAAACATTGTGAATAGAAAAAATAAATTATTTTTTAGTGCTGAATGCTGTTCGTTTTCCTTGAGTGGTCTTGCAGAATGCCAATAAATGAAATTTTTTCTGCCAAAAATGTTTGTGAAACGGAAAAATCAATTCTTTGAAATACAGGGTCTCGAAGATTCGAGATTTTCTCAAAGCTACATATTATTTTTTTCCTCGAGTGTTTTAGCGAAATGCAAATGAATGAACTACATTTTTTCTACGGAAACCGCTTGTCAAACGAAAAAATGAAGACACTCAATTCACCTGGAAAAAAATTAGTATTTCTGAATGATTTCTACTTTGAGGAAAAGCAGAGGCGTATCATTGACACGGATGAAATGAGATATTGTACAGAAGTGAAATGCCTTTTGATGCAAACAAATGCGAACTGTGATCTACGAAAATGTCTGAAGACTCCTGGGATTCATAAAAAAACACTTTCTTCAAACTTTAACACCCTGACCTTCATCAGGACGTATGTTTGGATGGAGTTGTTTTCTCAAAATGAACTCATGAATAACCTCTTTCACTATTATCATGCTAACAGGAAACACCCTCTATGGAACATCACCCGATCAATACAAAACTTTCGAATTGAAATCGTCCCAATATTGACCAGATTCAGACTTGAGACTTCCTCAAAAGCACCATATCACTTGTCACATCACCAGAAAACGAACTAAGGAAATGTTGAGCATAGGAAACGGTGGAACGATAACAATATAAATAGTGCGATTAATGATCGCTTTTGGTATGGCTCGTTTGATGACAATTATTGGCGTAATAGATAAGGTATCGAAATCGAACAGGACCCGTTAACTATCGCTGAATATTCGTTGTAGGATCATCAAATGTGAACTACGGGCGGACGATCGTCAAACTTGAATTCCAAATAGCAACCGTACAAAACCCTAATATGTATTGACGAATTAAGAAATGGGAACAAAAGGTTCAAACTTTTTCTAGACATCAATTACCCTTACACCGAACAGATATTTTTGCACTTTACGCGCGTTTCGCTTACTTCAGGAGAAAATTGATACTAAATCTAAAAACTAGCGTTAGCTGTTTATATACCCAAAGTTAATTAGTATGATATGGACATCGTCGGTTATTACTGATTATTCTGATTAATTTCTCAGCGATCGATTGAAAACGGACTGAAAGGGATAGATCTCTTGTCATCACCAAATGCCAAATTCTCCTTGAAACGGGTTTTAATAGTTCGTCGGCTCTGGCCGATGTATCTGTTGTTGCAATCTTGATAACTGATTTCGTAAATTGCCGTCTTGTCTAATTCAACTTTTGGACTACCAAGAAGCTTTTGTAATTTATAAGAAGTTTTATATGCAACTTTTTATTTGCTTTATTGAATATCTGTTGAAGTCCTCTACTGTATTGAGGTTCATATGGGGTTACTATGACCTTTTAATTACTCTCATGTTTTTGAAAAGTCGAAGATTTACGAAGCGATTCCCTAAATTTACATTTCCTAATCTCTGGGTGAAAACCGTTCACTTCAGCTACTAACCTAATCACTTTCCTTTCATTGTCGTACTCATCTTTTTTCAAAGGAAAAGTTATTAAGCTATAGACAAGGAATTGCAGTGCTGCCATTTCACGTTGTGGACAATGAATCTGGTCGTTGGGAATGTATCTGAACTTGTTCGTGTCTTTCCTGTTAATTCTAAATACTATTTCATTCTGTTCGTTCCTGATGACCAATAGATCTAAATAAGGCAGCATTAGCATTTTTCTACTTGGTAGGAGAAGTGAACGGTAGCTAGTGAAAGGCGCGTCGAGTGCAAAAATATTAGTTTGGTGTTAGGGTAACTGATCTCTAGAAAAAGTTTCAACTTTCACACCAAATATCCCAATCTAATCGTTTATTCGATAGATTCAAGTCAGTCCCAATTACCTGCACAGTAGCTGGATCTCGAGTTGGATAGACTAACATCTGTCAGAAAAGAACTCTCCTGGCTGATACCACGAAGGATATTGAATTTTAGCAAACGGCTACCAGTGCAGGGTTTTTCGGTATACACAGTGCCACCTGTGTTCCTAATGATACAAGTACCAGAATTAATTTTCACTAATCCCACTCTATTGAACCGTTCATCACGTATTTGACAGCTGTTAGGTAATGGCTCTCTTAAAATACACGTGTATTCTGAATTAATGGGATATGTAACATTCGACCTGATAAATTCGATCTCATGACTACATTCAATTGCGCAAAAACCAAATTCAGCGAATTTTCGTTTCAAATTCTTTGTAACATTCGAGTCATATTCATGAAGCAAGCAATTGTTTTACCACAAGTATGGTGTGAATAGAAAAAAAAACGGTAAGCAACTCGAGGATAAGGCTAGTTACGTTCATTCGAGAATTACCGCACTTGGCTAAAGCCTCGTGCTTACAATTTTCGCTCGTGAGTAATAGGCTTCTTATCCTTCTCGTTACCTGATAGGTATACGATTCAATTATAATTATTGGAATGGGCGAATCTTGCGATGGAGGCTCGCGGAAATAGATATCCTATTCGGTTTTGTGATTTAGGCTGGATTCAGACTGATCCGAAATATGTTCGTACGACGATAAGATAGCTTTCTGATTGGTCTAAATTTAAATTTGGACCAATCAGAAAGCTATCTGATCGTCGTACGATCGCATTTCGGATTTGTCTGAATCCAGCCTAAGTCGGCCGAATCACCAACACATAAATTATTGATGTCAAGAAATTTTGTGACTGTTATAGTCAACTGTAATTAATTTGAATGATTCATGCACGATTGTCAAGAACGCTGAAGAAACTGTTGTAAATTACGCAGATGATACAAATTTTATAATTGGAGCAAAACAAAGCGATGACCTAATAAGGCAGAGAAATGTTTTTTTCTCAAGAGCGAAAAATTGGTTCGATAAAAATAAATTACTGTTGAATGCAAATGAAACCAAAGGTGCAGAGTAGAAAAACCAGATAGTATAAACTGGCAGGAAGAAAAATAACTGAATACACAAAGTTTTTAGGAGTATTTATACATAATTTCCTGAAATGAAATAAGCAGACTGACTTTGTTTATCAAAAATTGAACAAAGTCATTTACGCAATCAGAACAACATCAAAATACATGGATGAAAAAACTGTAAAAATTCTATATCATGCAAATTTTGATCGGTGTTGAGACATGGAATTATGTTTTGGGGAACTTTCGGGACTATATCTACTGGAATGTTTAACATTTTCACAAAAGCACAAGGAGGTGTTCACAGAAAATGACATGAATCTTAATAATTATAATACACGAACACTTAACATAAACTTCCCTATACACAGACTAACTCTCACGGAAAGAAATCCTTCATTTATTTTCATCAGAAAATTTAATAAATTACCAAACAAGTCTATCAGGGCGCACAAGGTCTTTAAGAATAAAGTGAAAAAACTTCTAGAATCTGAAATATAGAATCTAGAACCGTATGACCTGAAAGAATATTTCGAAGCCAATCACTAAAATTGTGTTGTTTGACGTCATTTTTTTCAATGTTTGTATGTGTACGTATATATATATATATATATATATATATATATAGTGGTCTTGGTAGTGTAGTGGTTAGCATATCTGCCTATCAAGCGGAAGGCCGGGGTTCGAATCCTCGCCGGCCCACCGTGCTGGGTAATCGCACGTTAAAAGGTAAGGCCTCGTTGATCCATTGCTCGCACAAGTCTCGACTTCTGAGGGTTGACGTTCGTCAGCTGGTTAACGGAACGAACAATTTTCAACAATTAGAACAATATATATATATATATATATATATATATATATATATATATATGTGTGTGTTGTATATATAGATGTTTATATGAAATGAAGAAAAAAAAAAAAGGGATTTATATAGCAAGACAGTACAGAAATAGTCTCGGAAATAGTACAGGAATGAGCTTTTTCCTACAACTATTGAAAAATGTTTCGTTACCTAAGCCCATAACACACATCCATTACCCATGGCTGGCATAAGATGACACAACCAACATAAGGTGATTAGAAGGTGTCTTAATTCGAATATTTCCCTGATATATAATATGTCCCATAAAAGCAATGCAATTATCGAAAACTTACAGCGGTAATTGCATTGTATCAAGTCACCATAACAACACATTTGAAACCGTATTGATAGACGTCAGTAAACAACACAAATAAATGTCAGATAGACTTCAAAAATAGTAAAACATTTCGCGTTTTGGTGAGTGCTCCATACAATCTATAGAGGAAAGTATAAATGAACAAAAAATAACATTTCCTTGAGAATTTCTTTATTCGTGAAATATTCCAATGAATTACATTCGTGCATAAAAATGACCAGATAATTTTGCAGTCAAGCGTGATATCTTATACAAATTGCATTCGGTTATTTTCATATTTTGTAAAAGAGCCCTCGTCTTTCGGACTCGGGCACTTTCGTCAAAATATGAAAATAAACTCTTGCAATTTTTAGATATCACGCTTTCTTGCAAAATTATCGGTAATTTTTATGCACTCGTGCAATTATAACCGATAATTTTTTTTGTTTTCGACGCCCCCTTCAACCAAATATGAATTTTCATCCAAGGTCACTATTTTTCAATCACATATCGGGTACCTAAAAATTGTAGTTTGAACAACAATAGTGAATATGGTGGCCATATCGCACGAGGACGAGGGCGATGTGGCCAATCCCACTGAGTTATACAGTTAATTTTTTCTTCAACCCGGTAAATACTTCGGAACTCTCTTTCATGTATCATATTGATAATCAATTATAATTATATAATCAATTTCATAGAGGATTTTCTCGATATTTATGAAAAACTCAAAGGAAAAAAACCTCACTAAATTCAATATCGAACGATACAAATTGATTTAGTATTGTAAAATTTAAAAAAGTACCAATAAAGCGGTTTTTGTGAGGCTCGAACCAAGGACTAAAAAGTGGACTGTCTCAGAGGACGTACGCCTAAACCAACTAGGCTGTTTGGACTGTACAATTTCCGTTGATAATTATTGGTGTGAGGAGTAGATGTAAGTCCTTCAATTCCAACAAAAAAACATCACTTGTGACTATTCAAACGTGACTCAATAAACTAGAAAGTATCTCAGATATAAGGAGCTTCAATTATGCTCAAAGGAAACAACTTGGATTTCCTGTTCGTAGGTAGATAAATCAGAATTGTGACCTTTCTACAAGGTTGTCCCTGGTAACTAAGTATTTTGTTTCCTGGTTAACATCTTCAGGAGAAAATTGTATCAATTTTCCTCTCCTGAAGATGCTAACCTTGTTAGCGAAACGCGACGAGTACAAATATATCAGTTTGGTGTTAGGGTAATTGATCTCTAGAAAAAGTTTTCAACAATTACACCAAAGGTACCAATCTCATCGTTTATACTTTATTCCAACAATATACCGTTCCGCAAATAGTAGAAAATTTTGACATTCCAGACAAAATTTATATTTCCCAACAGTTGTTAGTGGTCTACATAAATGACTGAAAACACTTGGTTCATTTGCGATGGTCCATAAAACGTAGGTACTTTCCTCTTGATTTCTTTAGCAATAATTCCAAGGAAGCCAGGAAGCAGCGTTCACTGCCTCAACCAGCTCTGGAGGAGTCCAGGAATGGGTATTTCATCATTACTCATCATTTTACTTTCGAGAACACCAGCAATTGACTTTATAAACATCAAGTTCAACAATTCAACCTTAATACGTATTCGCAGTAACCCAAGTAATTTCATTACGAATTTCAAAGCATCTTTCAAT
The DNA here is from genome assembly GCA_032362365.1 of Zygogramma bicolorata. Taxonomy (NCBI): domain Eukaryota; kingdom Metazoa; phylum Arthropoda; class Insecta; order Coleoptera; family Chrysomelidae; genus Zygogramma; species Zygogramma bicolorata. The sequence goes on from JAVJAQ010005204.1 coordinate 293,130, forward strand.
TGTGGATAGAATTATTCGCGATTTTTTTCGAAATTAATTAATATTTGTCGAATTTTAAACTTCAGAGTCGTCCAGGAATGTCAGGATTCTCCTACCTGGTGAATAATGTACTTTTCCGAAGTAGACATATCAGGTATATTAGTAAGGAAATTCTGAAAGGTTATAGGTATCATGTAGTTGCGAATTAGTGAGAGATCATTAATAAAGATTTCATTGATGCGTGTCATGTGAACTTATATTGAAAAACATTTCCAAATATAAAAATTGAATGCTATGAATCAATAAATATTTTTTGTCTTCAAGTATACTATTAATCTCATATCTAAACTGGCATCTGTGATTCGTACTGACTGTTTTCGAATTCGAAGCACCTTCACCAAAATCTAACTAATAGCATATTGCGATGGATATTTTGAAATATCTTGATGGCTGCCTAGAACTTTCTTGTAATTTTTCCTTGACAAACACTCTCACAAGTGCGCCCAGAAGGCAGAGACTTGTGCGGGTAAGGGTCGGCTAAATATCTTGGGTGCCGAGGCGCTACCAGGAGGGTTGGTGTGATAGTTCAAGTAATCCCGCTGTTCTGAGTATTCCTTTTATTACAATCTGATCAATCATATGGTATATCGGGGCACGGCCGAGCTCTTCAGGTTGACTGACAGTCATTCGATATCTGAAGCTAAGCAACACCGAGCGCGGTTAGTACTTGGATGGGTGACCTTATGCAGGGAAAGACCACGTCGAAAGCCCGTACAGCTGCAGCGAAATAGCATATCATAGCTCGCAGGCAATATATCAATGAGCACAAGATATATTGAGGATATGCCGTCCTTCGGAGGGGACGTAAGGCCGGCGGTCCCGAGTCCATGGATGTTGGGCTCGTTAAATATCCCTACCTCTGGTTGGAATACCAGAGGGGTCGGCAAAATTTCCTGTTGTGGGAAGTGTGCTCATTGGCGTCGTTGTTTGGTCTCGGTAGCGGAAATAGGCCGATGTTAAATAATTTTTTTTAAATGGTATATCGTTGTTACAATTTTCAAAATGTCTGAACTTTGACAATATAACCTGATTCTTTTTCAGGCAGTCTTGTGAAAAACCTGCTAAGAGTACTTTAGCATAACGAAATCTGAAACACTCTCTTCTTCGGTATTCTCGATGATACTCTGCAGAAAAACCATTCATTATTATTATTTCAGTATCCATAACAGAGTCCGCCTCGTTGTGCTAATTACTCTGTTCATAGCGCCAGGTCATGATATCATGAATAAATTATAGCGATAAAATCCTCATGAGTTTGTTATTAGTATCGATTTTTATTCAACTGGTAGAAACGACACGCAACAGTTTCATGAATTTTCATACTCGACACCGTAGCGCGTGTCAATTTTATTTGAATGTATTCTGTGGAAAAACTTTATTGCACTAGTGCTATGAAATTTGGATTGCTGTTCAATAAGTTGTTTTTTCTGTGACGGGAAATGAGTTTGACATTTCATCTCTGATGACGGGTAACAAAATGTCACTTTTTATGAAATTAATTATTAATTGAGTACTTTTTTCCCGGATATATATATATATATATATATATATATATATATATATATATATATATATTTATATATCTGGGAAAAAAAAAATATATATATACACATAAGTAATGGTGAAAATTTAGTTTTTTATATAATATTTTCGTATTGCATGAATGATATGTTCCTTGAACTATTCGGCACAACAGTCGAATTTTCTTGTGTTGAAATTGTGTCTTTTTCAAAATTAAATCGTCGTTTTTCCCATCACAGAAAAGAATTGTGTAATATTAGATTTTAGCTCTCGTTTTTGTCTCCCTCCGCTGAATTCTAATACTTTTTCCCTTGTATAATGAATAACTATTATTTTTACATGGCTGTAATACCTGGATCCTTATGTACCAAGGGAATAAAGTGATTATGTCCTCGACTTGTGAGTCACCCTAGGGCATACACGTCTACTTATATCTGTGGTTAGGGTTGCCATCTCGTGAAGTCGAGCGTGTAATACAAAATCAGAACTTTTTGCTGCATAAGGCCGGACATTTGACACTGAAAGCGGCACAATTAGCTTCTCGGACAACAAATATAGTAAAACAAAAAACGAACAATTTATAGCTTTTTCTGGTATAGTAAATGTTTCAAACAAAAACAAAATACATTATTCTGGATATAAAACTATAAAATCAAAAGTTATCTTTGGTATTTGAAATATAATCTGAAATTTGTTTAGGGTTAATTTCCTCAATGCTAATAAACGATGTATAAGTTGAGAGTAAGGCTGCTTTTACAGAGCTTCATAGCGATTAAATTCACTAGACCTTTCAACCGATCAAGGGAAGGTACTTCACACTTCATTGATTAACAGTCCGTTAAAATAATCGGTGCTGAGAATGGACACCACCTCCTGTCATTTGCTAGAGTGGAAGTACAGCCTTAGCACCTGTTAATCAGGTCGTAAAGTACTCGCCCTAAACTAATCAAAATAAACCGGCGTTCGGCTCAATTTTGCGGTACTATCTCGGGTACTATATTGCTCCGTTGTTCAATTTTGATTGATGATTTTGTGATTGCAGCCTAGAGATTTGGATTTGAATCTAACAGGAAAGTGAAAACCTTCTGAAAACCTCACTATTACTGATGTTGATATTGACAATGATATTTTTGTTTCACCAATCGTATACAAAATACGGTCCATTGAATATGGAAAAACCTGTCGATAGAATTCTTGAATACCGTATATAAATAAATTAGATTACTTAATGATCCATTATCAGAATCGGCCACAAGATAAAAACTTTTTCAGGAAGAAGATAACACGGCAACCACCTCTTGATAATTGTAAGGTTATTCCAAGGATAAGGATATCGAATAGCAAAAATTTTTTTCAACCAACCTGTTTATCTCCGATGGGTACCACATGTGCAGACCTATCCAAGGTGTACAATACCTATGTAGTATTATTGTCATATATCTCGAAGGGGTTTTGTCAGAATTTAGACAAGAAAGTAGCTCTTTTTTTTCTTTTTGTAAATGAATCAAACGTCTTTGAATGATATACACGAACCTATCAACAGATAGTGTTTGTATATTTTTTTATTTCACTCATTTCATAGAAGTTTCAATTTCTAATTTTTGGATTTACTTGTCAAAAAAAATTTTCATTAGCAATCAATACCAAAAAATTTGACTAAAAGTCGTGGAATCACCATATTAGACGCCATCATTTGAAGCATAATTTTCAGAAGAATAAAAACTGAAACATGATTCCAAACAGACCCAGCATTTCCAGGAAAAAAATTATCCTGGTTCTTCTTCTGGAAATGCTAACTTTGTTAGTGAAAGGTCCCTCGAGGGCGTGTGAAATCAGTGTGGTGTTAGGGCGTTAGCTGGGGCGTTAGGGTAATTGATCTTTGCGGTGGCTACCAGTTTCTTTAAGATTGTATTACTTAACTATGATATTCATATATAAAATCCTGAATAACTTATCACCTTTTATATTTTTATTCATCGTTTTATTGTAAATTAATCTATTTTACCTCTTATTTTGCCGTATTGCAATGTATTTTTAATATAAAGTGTGTTACGGTTGTGGTTTTTTAAAACTGGGAATTATTGGTATTGAGCTATATCTACATTTTTATTCTTCATAATTATTTACAATATCTATAATGTTTGTAATGTATTTATATGATGTATATTAGGGTTACCTACTTCAAATACATATTCTTCTTCTTCTTTAAAAAAGTTCACGCGAAAAATCATATCTTGAATCTGCTTGAAAACCATGTGTTTCCATTTCGATTGGTTCATATCTCGGTACATAAGTGTTCACACATTCACACGAGCATTCACATAACAATGAGTTTGAATTTCATAAACTTCTCCACATGGAGATGTCAACTAATTCAACGAAACGTGCGTCGGGAGCAAGCATTTTCAGTATGGTTTTCTCGTTTTTGAACTCAGTAAGAAAATCCATTTTGCGTCAAAGTATTTCAACCAGTTCGAAATTCACGGTGATTGAAAGTTGATTTGAAATAAATATTAATACTTACCATATTACTATCATATTATACATCATGAATACAGCGTAGTTGTCGAGAAAGTGAGGTGTTACTAGTCGTAACTCTTTTATCTGAAGCCCAGAAACAATATAAAAAGCATCAAAATTGTTATTTTCGTGATTTTGTTATTAGTGAAACAATCGAGGAAAATATACTTATAGGTACTATTTCAGTGAATAGATTTTCATCACTTTCATAAAGTTTTCAATATCAGGGCCAGTGACCTGAATATTTACATTTTCGAGAATAGGTTTATACAAATAATAACTTATAAAAAACAGGCAATGAAAGAAAATCTTACTGGAAGTGGCGGGATCACAGTACTTAGACGGAATCATTTGAAGGAAGAAACAGTCAGAGGAGAATCCTTAGGGAGAACTACATCCTTTCACAAGCGATATAGCACCGGACAGCGACGTCAACTCGAGCAGTCAACGAAAAACCAACCGAAAACAGCAATAACTGGAACATGGCACCGAAACGGGGCATTTTGGCCGCGAAAATAACCGATTTTCATTCAGCCCGCGTGTTTTGTAGGTTATAATTGGGGAAAAACATGCGAGAGCTGCGACCGCCGTCTGCGAACTACAGCCGCGGCACCTCTGATATCGATTTGGCGGCACGGAAGGCGGAATCGAGTGCTCCACAGACGACGGGATGTTATTTTCAAACATTTCCTTTGTTTTGAGTGGAGATTTTGAATGATTCCAAGGAAGACGAGAGGATTCTCATGAATAGAACACTGTCTTGTCGCTGGCAATGTAGGGAACTGAATCTAAGAAGTTTGCCACTGCATCGTTTGCAGAAACACGTGGGAAAACCAAGGAATTGTAGGTATTGGGGTCACGTGATCAATGCAGGCAATTTACGGTAGTGGTTAGCTGTCAGGTGTCGAGGGCCTTATTATCTCTTCCATTGAAGCATCGGACAGAGATCTCACGCACGGATTCTGAGAAAGAGACAGATGTTGCTGAAGGAGAAGCTGGGAAATGGAATTTTCGCAAAGACAGATCCCGGGAAAAATATCAGATATGTATTTCCGTTTCAATTTTCAGAAATGATATACCAATACAAAATATTCGTAGGTTTCCTTGATTTTCTGGTTTCAACAATTGAATGCTCTTCAAGTTCATCAGAACAGGGGTATTATATGACCCAACCGGTCATGAATATCCCCTAAAATCGGGAGGTCTTTTGATAAAACCTAAACTTCTGAGAAGAATTCTCCGAAGGTTGATTTTTTCAATCAAGTACCACGGCAAATAAGGAACTTAGGTTACCGTGAATTTGAATTCCAAATGAAAGAGGTTTTATTGAAGTATATTGTTATCACCTATTCCGTGGATGAGTTTTTGAATAGGTGTTCGTTTGAACTTTTGTGATGTGTGTATGTAATAAATCTCCCCCCTTTGAATCTGAGCTTTTATACATTATGTACTGAGTATTTTACATCATTGAAGGAATCAGGAAATAAACAAATCTCAATGATAACCTACATTCATCTCACAACTTTGGATCCGCTCAAAACGGATTTGACTTGACTGGATCCGATCCACCTAAAGACCTAATCGATATATACAGTTTCCAGATTGGATTGAACAACTCAAGTCAATTCCATGAAATGTAGGATTGAACCCAACTAAGCGCCTGGATGAGGAGTGAAATGACAGGATAAACCGGTTTGAAATTGACATAATATGTCAGGTAAAAGTAACTAACGTTAGATTATTTATTGTCAATTTTCTGTCGCCTGATGAGTTATATTTCGCGAAGTGGTGAACAAAATAATAATAAAAGAAAGGTAACTATGGTCTAAAGGAGAGAGCAGTTTTTTCATTCAACTTAATTCTCAGAACACAAGAAATTTAATGCAACGAAATTTGACATATTTTTGTCTATTTGGGTTTTTTCAGTCGGACTATAGAATAGGATTCTAAAATCCACTTATATACTGCGACAAAAACTGAAGCGGATGGAGATGAATTAATTCAATTAGATGACGTATAATGTATACGATAAGTACACCTCTTTTGTGTACAAGTATGAACAAATTTGTGATCAAAACACCAAAGAGGGGGCTAATGAAGGCACAAAAACACATGAATACAACAAAAATTGATTTCCAACAAAAAGGCATGAAAACATGTCTATACATAAATGGAGGGATGTTCAACAAAACGCTCGGGACACGTCGATTGGTATTTTCAATTGCACATTTTTTGCAATGAAAACAACTTTGAGTACAGGTTGTGCCAATACCAACTTCGTTATTTTGAATTCAACACTACATATTACTAAACTTTTGGAATCCTTGGAATATTCTAGACAAATCTCATGTACAATGTCCTATAATAAGTACCTATCTTCAACTGTTTCGGAAATATAGAGTGTTTTCAGATATATTTCAAGCAGTAACATTAAACGATATACAATACACTGAAAAACTAATGAGTTATGCTGTTAATTTCTTGATAATGTCAAAATAGTTATTTGTTTTACTAGGCATAAAAACACAAGATTTAATGCCGCGGCTGGTGTTTCATAGCCAAGCGTAGCGAGGCTATGAAACCAGCCAAGGCATTAAATTTGCTTTTCTGCTGTGTGAAACATAATTTTTTCTTCAAATTTGTTCCAATTCCACGCAAAATCGACTTTTTCATATTTAAATTGCGTTCCATTATCAATATCTAAATAACTAAATTATGTTATCAAAGGTAACTGGGCCCTGCATTACTATGTTTACCGCTGATGACGTTTGTTGAATATGTTGGTTTACTGTTTACTTTGTCATTGTCAATTTTGAAAAGTTGTCATGTTAGAAATGGATTTACTGCAAAGTGAGGATGAATTGATGCAATTAACACCACCTGAGATAAGAGACCAGGCGCGAGATGTAGAATTTAACCTTTTACCGGAAAAATCAAGAACTGTATATGAACTCACATACAGCAGATTCATGGAATATAGACAGAAGAAAAATATAGGATCTTTCTCTGAAGATGTGCTGATTGTCTATTTCGTGTTGTAGTCTGTAGTTTTAATGCAGTAATACCAGTTTATTATCATCAGCATCATTTTGAGTTTTCTTAATGTCATTTTCAATTTTAATAACCAGTTTGATTTAAATTATTACTTGGAAGGATGCCTAGCAACGAACTTTTTCTGTCTAGGCATTAAAAGTACAACTTCTAAGCCTGCCAAGTGTTAAAAGGCCGCTTTCAATGTCATTTGGAGAAAAATACATAAATACATTGATGTGAATGTAGGAGATGTTCAAAATGCGCTGCGAACGTTTTGGCAACACCCAATTTTTCTAGGATAATGTACATGAAATATGTCTAGAATATTCCAAGTATTCCAGAAATTGATAATATATAGAATGTTGTATTTAATATAAGAAGATTGGTATTAGCCACTCTTACATGACATAGAAAGATTTCTCAGGAAAAAATGCGCCTTTGAAAATACCGATGGACGCCCCCATTTATGTTCCACACTGTATATTGCAGTTACTTATCGAAGCAAATATATCAATTTTTCCTAGAAACTGATATTATGAAAAATTTAAGTTTTTCCTTTTTCATTTGCAGGGGAGAGAAAACCCAGAAAATGGGCTTCATGATCACTCAACAAGGCCTATTTAACCACATTCAAACACTGATATCATTTTACTGGGTCTTGTAGGCGTCGAAAAAGTCGTTTTCTGCCCACATTGTGGCAGATAATTCACAAACAGACAGGCTTTAAGGAGGGAAAAGATCTCACTGATAGAGGATTAATAGTCGCATGTCTTTATCGTCCTCCGTTGGATCAAAAACACATAAAAAAGGCTATAAACAGAATATTAGAGACACTATCCCGTTTCAAAAGGGTATCTTAGAATGCCAATGGGACGAGGGAATAGCAATAGAATATCATTGCGTGAAATACACGATACACACTTTTTTGGGATACTTTCAAAAGTGAAGTGAAATTGTCGAAAGATTGGAAAACTTTCTGAGAAATCAAAGAGATGAAGTTCTGGTTTGGAATTCTGAGGGTTGTCAGATCGAGCGCATAACACCTCTGTTCCTGAGAGGTGGAATCTCGACAGGTATCTAGACTCACAATGATAGGGTTGAAAAACTGTATTGATCAGGTCAACCGCGATAGAACTGCGAGCATCATCAAGACGAATAGACTTCTTTCTAATGTTTTACAGCAGTTCTGATGTCAAACTACACACATGGGAACTTTTTTCGAAAATAGACTGGTTTCTGAATTCATGCCTCACATATTATCAATGTTTAACGAGATCCTATAGCATTTCTATACGAGAGAGAAAATACCAATATTTGGAAACAAACCCTAGCCTGTATGATACTGAGTAATTAGAGAAACAATGCCAGGCTTCACTATTTTGGATAATTAGATCTACAGGGTGTTATTCAAGTACGTGGCCAGAATTGAAGGGGTGATTCTTCGAGTAATTCTAAGACGATATGTTTTCATAAACATAGGCCCGGCAATGCTTCGTTTTCGAGATACAGGGTGTCAACATTTGTGAAAAAAACAGTTGTTTTTAATTATCTTGATAATCCTTCAGCCGATTTTGTTGAAATTTGGCAGTATTATTGAGGGTAGTGATGAGCTAATTCAGCCCCAACTAGACCGAAATCACCATGTTCAGTGGCGTACCGGAAGGCACCCTAACCAATATTTTTGATCGTAAAATATGCGCCACTCATTTTTTGAAATAAGACATGCATTGAAGTAACTTTTTCCTCAAAAAAATTGCTTCAATGAAAAATTTGCAGTTGCTTGTATGCGATAAAAAATACAAAAATTCCAAAAAATTAGTAACGCACATTCTATTGGTCTGAAATATTAGTTAAGGTGCCACTGAGCATGATGATTTCAATTTAGAGCAGAACTAGCTTCTAACTACCCTAAATAACACTGCCAAATTTCAACATAACCAGCTAAAGATAATTAATATATTTAGGAAATAACTATATCTTTTTCAAATGTTGACACCTTGTATCTTGAAAACGAAGCATTACCAGACCCATGTTTATTTGATCTTCTCTTCAAGTTTGTTTACGTACTCAAATAACACCCTGCATATAAATACCCCAACCCTCGTATTATATATATTATATATTCTGATCGTTAATTCGTTTAAAAAGTCATGTTGGGTACCAGGTACACATATTCAATCAATCAATCAATCAAATATGCTTTATTGTGAGAAGAAACAGTTCTTATCGACAAAGTCATTGTATATAGGTATTTCAAGTTAAAACTGTCAAAACAATAAAATTGTAATGATACAGAGTTAATAATGGTAAAATGTGTATAGATGAAATGTACAAGCTAGTAAAGTTAATACAAATTCGAACATTCAAAACAAGAAAATGGCACTGAAACAGACTTAATAATAATAAAATGTGTATAGATAAAATGTACAAGCCGAGTGCTAGCTAGTAATATGAATAAGTAGGTACAGCCACATAATGAAAACATATTAAAATAAATCCTAATAAGGAGACAAGCTTATTTCAATGGCAACAAAAGGGTTCACTACTAAAAAATTCCTCCAAATTGTAGAAGGGATGAGTGACTAACAGTTCTTTAACATGTTTTTTGAACACTCCTAATGAATCAATTTCCCTTAAGCTCAATGGTAAGCAATTATAAATTTTTAGTCCATTATATATGTGAGATTCCTTCACAAGATTGTTTTTTGGTAGAGGTAATCTCAACTTTTGCGATGATCGCGTGTTATGGTAAGAGGGCGCTGTAATATGTTTGTCACGATTCTTGTGTATCAAGCAAGTGGTTTCCAAGATAAAGATTGAAATTACTGTGAAGATTCACCTAAAACCCACAAATGTTGTCTACGAACCTGAAGTATACATTTCAATTATTCAAATAGAATTCAGGACTATCAGTCCTATTCGCCTGAGTGTGAGGAAAACGAATTATTCTCAAAAAAATGGTCACTTCTCATTCTTCACAGTTCGTCCGCATAAGGCAGTACCAGCGTGATGTCTACTCCGTAGTAGTTCCAAAGAGAATAGGAAAGCACTTGAAGATATAGATTGAGACAGCACGAACTATTCAAAATGACACTCTATGTTCTCAAGAAATCTCCGAATACTACAGAGACACAACAGTCTGAGATATTCTGGTTCAATAAGAGCTGCTCTAAGGCTGCCATATCCAAACAAGCAGCATTCTATCACTGGCGCCAAAATCCAGGTTCAGAAACGAGATCTGAGTATTCTAACGCAAGAAATATGTGCAGTGAAATTATTGAGGCTGTTTAAAAAACACCTAATCATAAAATTCGTTCAAGACTTGTTGAATGTCCAAATGATTCTTCTTCGTTTTGATCATTTGCTAAAGCTGTCGCCAAAAATTTCACTTTTAGTTCATCTCCCTATTTGACCAAGGAAGATAGATCACAAGCCACCACTGCCCAACAAAAAGCGAATATGTTTGCGAATATGATTGCTGGAAATTCCACTCTGGACTCGTCCGGAAAATACGCCCTCGAATATCATGCCTTAAATATTTTTTAACCGTCATTTTTTTTTTCCCCATCGGATGCTGGTCCTGTCACCAGCTGCACCTCAGCCTCTTGGGCTTTTTGTGCATTCCAATTAGTTTCACAGCACCCACTCCGTAATTCTAGTCCCCTGTACCAATCTGTACAGGTTCTTCACCGGATGACTGTTGTATTCTTCGGGAGTTAGCCTGGGCTTCCCGAATATTGCCTGTCTCTTGCGGTCTAGTGCTTCGCATTCTGACAGTATGTGTTTGGCTGTTTCTGTTCCTTTGCCACATTGTCTGCAGGAAAGTTCTCCGTTGTACAGCCCCATTTTGTTCAGGTGTTTCCTCATTGGGCTGTGACCAGTGAGAAGCCCCGTTATTGTTCGAACTTGATTCCTGCTCAGCTTGAGTAGTTCTTCAGTTTTGTGTTTTGACGGTTCTTTAATGTATGTTTTCCCGTGGTGCATGAGAGGGGCATCTTTCCACCTCTCCTTATGTTTTCGTTTTATCCAGTCCCGAATGCATCCTCGAATGTCGGATTTAGTAACCCCGAGTGCGGGTTCTGGACCAATATATGGAGTTGATGAACCGTTTCTGGCTAGTTCATCAGCTTTTTCATTGCCCTCGATGCCACAGTGTCCTGGAACCCATAACAAAGTTGATTTGTTATGTTCTGAAAGGACCCTGAGCTCTTCTCGGCATTCCCATACCAGTCTTGATGTCACTTTCGGGTTCATAAGAGCCTTCAGTAATGCCTGGCTATCTGAGCATATTTTGATCCGTGCATTACGCATTTCCCTCATATTGATTTCTCTTGCGCATTGCAAGATAGCGTACATCTCTGCTTGGAATATGGAGGTGTTTGTTCCTAGTGAGACACTCATTTGAGAGTTTCTCCCCTCACTGTATATTCCAGCACCAGTTCCTTCCCTGGTTTTGGATCCGTCCGTATACCAGATCCTCTCTCCGGGTTTGCCCCTGATGTTGTCATCTGACCATTCCCTTCGATCTTGTATGATAACCTCGAAGTTGATGTTGAAGGAGTATCTAGGAGTCATGTGGTCCGTTGGTTCCATTTCAAGAATGTTTCCGCCCACTATCTCCTTTATCTTGTTGTGATCCGATCTCTTGCTCGATTTTTGTTGCCTTAGAAGTCCCATTCTTGCCTCTCCCATAATTGTCAAGTCAATCGGTGGGAGGACCAACAGTTTTAACCATCATAATAAAACGTATATTTTAATGAACCTGAATACAAACAAGGCTTGCGGATCTGATGAAATCCCAGCAATTGTTCTTAGAATATGTGCCACGGAATTGACAGTGACAGCACTACTTTGCAAATTATTCAACCTTTCGTAAAACTTGATGTTTTTCATAAGTCCTGGAAAACAGCCAAAGTTCAGCCAGTCCCTTAAAAGGGAAGGAAACTTCACCAAATTGCTTTGCTCCATATAATTTCCAACGTTATGGAAAAAGCAATCACTATGAGAAATCAGAGATGATGATGAATGACTGACAATACAGATTTCGCTATTAAAAATCAGTTAATGACTTATTGGAATAAATGTTAGCTGTTGCACTCGACATTTCGAAAGCGTTTGGCATCAGGATTTTTTGAAAAGTTTATTGTCTGATAGGTCTCTATATGTGGTTATTGATGGAGTATCGTTTGATATTCTCTCAATGAATGCAGGTGTTCCACAAGGTTCGATTCAGTCATCCACTTTTTTTCTGCTTCATACCAATGATTTGCTGATTTGAAAGAGAGTTCTGGAGTATTTACCTACTAGAAGAAAACTTTAACTGCATAACTCGAATATATCCACTTTTGTTGTTGACGCCAGTATTCTTTAAACTAGGTTCTCTCCCAGAGTCCCCATATCAGAACGATGAACAAAAATTCAGCGAGGCATCAGCGTCAATAAAAAAATAACGATGATTGAATTGAACTGGTTGATACTTGATGAAAATCCGTATTAACAAATTATCACAGTTTACTGTACGATTATCGTTGACAGTGGGTCTACAAAACTGCGACACGTGATTCGCTATACAATGATTTCCTCAAGCAGGTTCCTATAAACATTTATTCATGCAGCTATATAGCGGGAAAAAATAATTTTACTGAGTGAGTCCAGCATTTCGAAATTTTCGATTCATCCCAAAAAAAAATCATCATATAAACCGAGGTAACATAGTTCAACAGTTTTTGAGCTAACTCGACTGGTCTAACATATGACAGTTCGAAACAGAACGAAACAATGATGATAATTTGTTCGAACGATGGTAGGTAGGCAGCCCATCATACAGCTATTTGAAACAATGTGTTGCCAACTTTGCTATCGCGTGAAAGTTCCTGCGATCTATTTCTATATACAGTGTGTACATGAGGTAAGTCTTACTTATAACCACCATTCAGAAGAAAACACTAGTGAAAAATTACAGTTAACCATTTTTTATGACTTTATTCAAATTTTGTGTTGGAGTACCAATCGTTTTTATAAACATTGCTGTTCTCTGCTTGGTGTCCATTTTTTTGAATTGAGAAGAGTATCGAGCAAGCAAATTTCTGAAAACTTATTGCGCGACACAATATGATATTTATCGATTTTGATTTCACAAGAAGAGAAACTGGTACGGAAAGTATAGATGCAAAGTCAATTCAAAAAAGGTATATCGAACGTCAGTAGTTTCTTTGTTTGACATAGGCGACATGGTACAATTGCTTTTCAAAATTATTATTTATATGTGGAAGTTTTCATTTGGTATCAACAATAAATTTATCAGACCTGGTACATTAGTTTTTTATTTGGTTGTTCGAATTGACTTTGCATATCCAAATCTGTTGTCCACAAAAATATACAAGCAGCCACATAGATATAGTCAGTCATACTGAATGAGTTATCGAAACACTTTTTACTATATAGTTGAGTTTTCAGATTGATAGCCGATGCTAGTGAGTAGACGAGCCAATATAGGAAGGTACAGCTTATCCAATCCATCCTGACACAAACTCAGTTACTTTTCCAGTTGCACAGTGGTAGTGCAGACCTGACGAAAAAAAAAAACACCCACTAGAAATAAATTTCAACACAGTGAACACATATAATAGGTGTTTTTTTCATATACGTTATTAGTTCTGTGCCAAGATGGATTGAATGAGCTGTACATATTACACTTTTTTGTCGCCCTTAACGTAGGTACCCACTGAGAAATTTTTCATTACAATAACGTTTTCTAAATATCAACTTATTACAATGTAATGTTGTCCAACCGAGGTTTTTGATATTGTATCAATGTCATAGAAACTGCTTATGTACCCCCAAGGAAACGTTGTCTTGAAACATTTCGAAAATTTCATCAGAAAAACATTTTTAGAATGTTTATTCATTGTTAATGTTATATCATCTTTTCATCTAGCAAACGTTACAAAATAGATGTTTTCTAGAGCTCCAACAAACATTTGAACAATGTGTCTAACTCATAGAAGAAACATAACTTACTATGTCAGGAAACATTGCTATTGCACTTGACGGTACATTATTTTGATGAATGTGTAATGTGATCATGACCTCAAATTAATATTATAGATATGTCAATAATATATCTTTTCAATGAAATTAATTCATTTATAGAGGGTTTATGCAATAATACCTTATGACTAGGCCTAAGCCCAAAATTAATAACCAGGAGTTAACACAAGCAAATCGATGAACAAGTTTATGCCATGTCTCAATTCCGAGTATGAGTTACAACTGCATAAACGAAATGATTTGCTTGTTGAACACCTGGTTATTAATTTTGGACTTAGGCTTAGTTATCAAGTATTCCTGCATAGCCCGCTGTTACAAAATGTCTCAAATATTTGCTCCATAACGTATCTGGAAGCCACTGTATTGGTTCATTTCAATTCATTTGACGAGTATCTGGAATGCCTAATAGTCACCACTATAGGTTAGGTTTTCTTACATTAGTTGATGAATCAGAAGCAGTTGTAAACATATTTTTATTACTAATAATAGAACAGAAAATGTAACACAAAATCAAAACAACACAGTTCTTAGAACAGAAACATAAATTAATATGCAGAAATGTTTGAAAACTCAACCAGTTATCACACTGTGAATATCTTTGGCATCATCTCCAGGATAACTGTGATACAGAAAAAGATTACATTTTCAAGATCATTGTAAAGTATTTATTAATAATAACAATTTCCACGAGTTTCAAAAATATATCTAACCTTTTTATAGAGGCTTTTAAGAGGGTCAACAATTTATTTTGATAGACGCTATTTCGCAAAACGCAGCCAGTCCATGACAGCATGCTCAAATTCCTTATCTGTGGTGGTTCTAAAATTCATTTTCACAGCTTCTGGAATGGAGTTATATTTATTGTTAATGAAAATAAAATATAAATCAGTGAATACAATATTATTTCAACCATAAGACCATGCCACAGTTATGCATCCATTATTTTATTATTTGTAGTAATAGCAGAAGACAGTTTCAAATAAGCTTTATGGATATATTCACGAAAATGTGTAATGCTGAAAAATTTAAGAGATAATCTCATTCGTAATCTATAGATAACTTGAAACATTTCTCTCGCTATGGAAATCGGAAATGATTTTCTTATGGCAATACATTTTAATGAATATTTCCAGAAAATTATAGATTCGCAAGTGAGGCCACGTAATATTTTCTCCTTCACAAATGAATATGCCCATCAATATATTTTCTTAGTTCTCGTTTGGAATACTGGAATATAATTCACTTAACTAGGTTGGGAGAAGTAAATAAAAGTTAAAATTAGTTCCCACTATAGATCCGTTCTTGTTGTATCTCAAGAACACAGATAAGTTTGTCCCAAAAATTTTGAGTACCTACGAGCATTTGCTCAAACCTTTTTCACTCTACCCATTATTTACAGTATGGAGATCTTAAAACAATGCCCCTGATCTCAGAATATTACCCCCAAAATCAGTTCTCTAATATCATTCTGCACACTTACTTCTTAATATGCTTATATTCGTTGTGTCTGCAACTTTAAAATTATTTTTCTGCCCTGCCCATGAACATAGCATGGTCTCAGAATATTACCCCCAATAATCAGTTCTCTAATATCATTCTGCACACTTACTTCTCAATATGCTCATAATCGTTGTGTCTGCAACTTTAAAATTATTTTTCTGCCCTGCCCATGAACATAGCATGGCCAGTTCATCTTTTAGAATAACATGTAAAGATCTTCTGGTGAAATTCTTGTAATCTGATCCTCCAACTAACAATAATTTGTTGCACTCTACATCTGAACATTCTTCTTTATCAGCCATTTCAGATATTTTTTGGAATAGCCCCCAGTCTTTCGGTTCTTGAAAACCTGAAAAAATAGTACTTTCAAAAGATCAGGACTCATTATTTTTAGTCACCAATATCACTGTACACATCATTTCACCCCCTCAATAAATTTATCCGAACATATTCGTATTTTGGATTGAAAACTCGATTTGAAACTTTTGAAATGTTAGGTTAGGGGAATTTACCAGTACCTACATATACCAGGATATATAACTGTACCAAGCGATTATTATATTGCATTTTAAGCAAATTTGCCATTGCCTTGTTTTTCGTGCAACCGCAGTACCATATTAACAAAAACCACAAACCCAACACAATAAAAATATATTTCTTACCTTTTCGAGAATTTTTCTTTCCATTGCGTTTAATACTAATAGACAAACTCCCAAAACTACAATCACAAAATATATCTTGACCAGTATCACCTCGTAAAGTTCTCGTGTTCTCGACTCGACAGATCAGATCAGATACAAGAAAAAAAATAAAAAACGCGGGACACGGGCAATAGGCAGAGCAGATCGCAAAACAACGACACAAACATCTAACTTCATATTCTAATATTCTGTCTGGGAAACCTCAGAGTAGGTATCCTTTTTTGACATATATCACTAGATAGAGACGGAATTGCACCAACAATACATGTGTATAACCTCGACAAAAAAAGTATTTCTTATAAATTCTTTTTCACGTTATATTGATATGAAGGAATAACATTAAACGAAATATAATATCAACGAGACGCATACATTTTAAATACATTGAAACAACAAAGAAGCAACATTAATCAAATACTTCATTTCAATCAATTACATTAACATTACATTAACATTATTTATACATGCGTAAAGAAACATCAGTCAGAAGTTTTATAAGTAGGTATATCAGATATTCATAAACAAAACATTTCTAATTGAAGTTATTACAATATAGATGGTATGTTTGTGAATAATATTAGAAAACATACAAAAAGAAAACGTTAAAACATGTTTTTTAGATGTATGTTTCTCAGTGGGAGGATATGCCAAAAGTAGTCACATTCTTCGAATTGCAGACTCGTTCATAATTTCAACAAATTTCATCCGAACTCATTCCGATTTTAGGAGTAACAACTCTTTATTCCAATTGTACTACAAAATCAAACCTTGAAGATGAATATTGAACTAACAGTTTGTGCAATCATTGATGATAGCACAGCTTAACTACTATAATGATAGTTCCTGCTTGCCTTTGACAACAGTAAATATCAGTTGTTATCACAGACGCTTAGGATTTTATTAAATCGTGGATTCACAAAAAATTACTCAATTGCAGCTCTCACGCCGTATATAGTGACCACAGCAGACGAAAAGAGTCGAAAGAACAATGTAATCAGTGAATCCAAATATGATACATAACCGATTTCAAAACAGTCGCAATACAGTCTTCCAACAGTTCTTTCACTTATCGGAAAATCTACTGAAAATCATCTATGGAAAAACTGCGTTTTGACTCAAAATCCGTGTTCTGCGCATGAAAATACGCAGGTTAAAAAAAATTTTAAACCCATTTTGCTTTTGTTGAGAAAATTCCAACAAGATCAAACTTTCACACCTGAATTCGACGATGCAATTTGTCGCTGCAACTAACTAAAACTAAATTGCATGTATTCGTGCAATTTTCTCGAGAAGCATGAATCTTTTTTGGTGCGACAAGTTGCAGCGAGTTAGTTATTTCTGTGGTAAATTTGTTGCCGCAAACTGCAAATGTATGGTTATTCCTCGA
This sequence comes from Zygogramma bicolorata, assembly GCA_032362365.1. Taxonomy (NCBI): domain Eukaryota; kingdom Metazoa; phylum Arthropoda; class Insecta; order Coleoptera; family Chrysomelidae; genus Zygogramma; species Zygogramma bicolorata. The sequence continues at coordinate 310,881 of JAVJAQ010005204.1, forward strand.
AACTGAAGAAATCGAGGATGTTAATGAGGTGAATTTATTGGAGTTACAAGAATTGAAAATGAATGACATCATATAGTAGTTATATCTTGGTAACATTCAGTGCTATTTTTTACCATTGGCAATGAAAGCTGACACATTGATGACATTCCTCATTATATTGTACTATATTATTCATAATTTTTATTGGGTAATCAATTGTAAAATCAAGAAACATAGAAAAAAATCATACAAGAAACCCATCGTGATTTTTTCATTGCCTTGATTCTTGAAAAATTCGTGCGATAAAAAATTACCTGTTGTGTATAATGATCTCAGATAAGTTTCACGTTCTATCTATGGTAACGTCTGTTTTGACGTCAGAACTTGGCTTATATATACTTTTCAAACGTGCTGCCAAATTGGTGAATGAAGTAAGGTAAATAGCAATTCTGTTTCTAATATTTTATCAATTTGGGAATCTTATCATCTACACCTGTGGTTCTGGAAGTCACACATATTTTTCTTCTTTGCTGGTGTTTGAGAATCTATTGAAGATCGAAAAGAAACGTAGAAGAAAAGTAGTTTGGATTTAGTTTTGAGAACGGAAAGCGGATTTGATTCAAAATTATCGAATATAAGCTTTTAATATTAGTTCTTACATTTGTTTGATAGACAAATTTGATGATAGAAGACGTTGCTGACTAGTAAAACATACTTCATTCAGAAGGAATTGTTTTTATCAACATGCTTCTACTAGCTTGGTATGTATCTGTTTGTAAGAGAAACTTTGAACGTGGTTTTGACCAACTTTGACACGTCGAAATAATTTGAATTTTTGCATAAAGGACCTATGCCAATGCAATATTATAAGAAATCGTCCCTTTATCCTTAGTAGGACCTTCAGAACAAACGATTTGTTTTTCTAGCGACTTTTAATTAGAATGAAATTTTTGGCGAAGGAGCCAGTTTGCATTTTCTGGTAAGACCCCACTCACCATCAATTAAACTTAAATTTATACAATCCACCAAAAGATTTACAGTTTTCAATAATATTATATGCATCTGTGATATTTCTGCGACTTCAAGACGCTCTTCATGTTGCGCATTTTGGTGCTGATGGTCATAATGATAATAATGTAAGAGCACCATACCATTTCTTCAAAAAATAATAGTTCGAGAAAACACAATTTCAACTGAAAAATGAATAATAGGTAAAAAACTGAAAAACGTGCTTTTATAAAAAATCCAACTGAAAAATGAGAAATAAATAACAGTTTGAAACAACTGAAAAACATGCTTTTTTGAAAAAATGATAACAAAGTAGTAGTAGTAAATATATTGTTCAAAACTTGAAATAAGAATGGTGTATTGCAATGTAAGTTTTCAAGTGATCTATTGACACCTTACACCCACGCTTCTTCAACATTGCAATACATTTTTATTTAAGTACACCATTCCTAATCAAAATTTAAACAAAATATTTGATACTTTTTAGTTCAATTTTTCACAGAGGCGTGTTTTTAGTTTTTTGAATCTATTATTCGTTCAATCAACTCAACAACTATTTGGGATAGAATGGAAGTCTGAACTTCTACACTGAGATAGATTTCCATATCGACTATTCATTTGTCGTGTGTGTGGTAGGCCAACAAACTAAAATACTGCGACAATGAAGTTTATGAGACGCCGTTTGGGTCAAAAGTATTTTTGCAGATATATGCAATTTCATGTCAATATATTTATTAACTTTGGCAATATTTTCATTTCGTGTTCCGATATATTAATTTCTACCGAACATAATATAATTACGTTTTGAGTGTCACAAATATATAAAAATGAGAATTTCCATATATTTATAAATTCGATATATTTTACGTCGTCAAGAGATGGCGCACTGGCGGCATTTTGTTCACGGTCGAGTATATGGCAACAGGGCGAAGTCATTATTTATAAAATAATAGATGGCGAAGCAGGCAGTTGTCATGTGAGTAATAGTTCAAAAATGGTTCAAATGTCGAGGGAGTTGGCGCTGTGGTTTCAGGATCCTTCATAAAAAAACCATTTTCGCGATTTGACAAGTATCTGGAGTGCCTAATTTGAACTATTTATATTATTAACATTGACATGACAACTGTCTGAGTCACTGCCATCCATTAGCGACTCTATGTACTAACGACTTCCCCATGTTGCCATGTACTCGACCGTGACAAAATACCACCGGTGCGCCATCTCTTGACGACGTGAAATAGATCGAATTTATGAATATATGGGAATCTCATTTTTATATATTTGTGACACTCAAAATGTAAATATATTGTGTTCGATAGAAAATAAATATATCGGAACACAAAATAAAAATATTGCTAAATTTAATAAAGATCTTGACATGAAATTACATATATTTGCAAAAACACTTTTGACCCAAACGGCGCCTCATAGAAGTTCATCTACCACAAAATAGTCCATTTCGAAGGTTACATTCAAGTCATTTGCCAAGCAAAACTTCAGAAATCATGGATAAGCACACATTTTGACCGATTAATATAGACAATCCTTGAATAAACATCGACGCAATATCTTGCTGCACAAAGTTTTCGAACTCCCCTTGTATGCACCGTTCACACCCCATCATTTCGATACCCGATTATGCTTAACAATCACGATCGAAACTTCTCATAACAATATAATATGCGTACCAAGTTTGGCTACCTGTTAACTGTCACCCAGGCGGACGCTTTAGTCACGCCTGTTGATTTGTATGCAAAACACCGATTCGATGAAATACACATCCATAAAAGGGCAACGAAATGAAATGTCTTGATCGGAATAAAACCGCAGTTAGAACCGTTCAAATCCATTTCATTGTCGTAATATCAATAAAAAGTCCCGATTTGTATTTTATTCACTATCGTTCAAAAATGTGCTGATTTCTGAGCTACTTTCATTTTGGAAAGTGACCAGTTCTTCACTCCGATGAGGATGTGGTCAGCAAAACACTTTGCCGACCTCACAAACCAACAAAATCTACTCAGTTTTTCCCTTCAAAACCGCAATCCTCTTTAATAACTAGAGAAATACAACATTTTTTCATCAGCCATTTTCCAAAATCCAAAGTTGGGGGCTGCCAAGGAATTACCAAGTCAACAAAGTGCAAACACTTAGCAATTCATACGAGAATAAATCGAATATAAATTAGGGACCGAAATCGAGCCATTTGTTTCTTCTTGTATATCTCTGCAAGCAAGAGGTTTAGCTCAGAATGATGGGAACAGTTTTCTGTGAGTCATGGCTGTATTTCATTCGAATACGGGAATAGTAATTTACGTAACAAGTCCGGAAAATACTGTTTTTTTGGACGAGTAGACATAATTCTAGGGCGAGCCGTAGGCGAGTCCTGGAAGTCTGCGAGTCCGAAAAAACTGTTTTCGGTCGTGTCGCGTACACTATTTTTTCGGCAACCGACCCACTTCCCGGACGCTTTTTCTTTGAGGAAGTAGCATTTTCCCGGCCTAGTCCGGGAAAATGCTACTTTCTCAAAGAAAAAGCGTCCGGGAAGTGGGTACTTCTCGGACGGTTGCCGAAAAAAGTTATTTTTCAAAGCATAACCCAATATCTATCCATTCTTGGATTGAGTCAAACTACCAAACTATGAAAAAGTAAATATTCTAAAACTGAACAATTTGTTCAGGCCAGCCTCAACTCACCTACACTGTAGGTTGACGGACTAACACCTATTAGAAAACAACTACTCCCCTGGCTAATACCACGAAGGGCATTGGATTACATCCAACAGGTGTTAGTGTGGGATTCTTCACAGAAGAAATTCCACATATGCTCTTGGCGATACACCACCAGAATTGATTTTCAATTATTGGGACGGGACACACTTGCAGACCGGTTTCGGGCTATTTGGCCTCTCGTCAGTGCAAGGCAGTGCCATCATCAACATAAGTCGATGACTTCCCATAATTAAAATTTATACTCGAGTAGAGTATCTTCCCTAGACCTAGGCTGATACAAACAACTAGCAAAATTAGCCGTTGCTGCGCCATTTGCCCGTAGACTAGATACTAACCAAGAGCATATCCGCATGGCCCCAATTCCTAGTACAAGGAAAATACGATTAGAACAAATATTCATGGGGATGCTTGAAGACTGGCTTTAAATCAAATATTCTAAAAATGAACAATTCGTTCAGGCCAGCCTCAACTCACCTACACTGTAGGTTGACGGACTAACACCTATTAGAAAACAACTACTCCCCTGGCTAATACCACGAAGGGCATTGGATTACATCCAACAGGTGTTAGTGTGGGATTCTTCACAGAAGAAATTCCACATATGCTCTTGGCGATACACCACCAGAATTGATTTTCAATTATTGGGACGGGACACACTTGCAGACCGGTTTCGGGCTATTTGGCCTCTCGTCAGTGCAAGGCTGGCCTGAACAAATTGTTCATTTTTAGAATATTTGATTTAAAGCCAGTCTTCAAGCATCCCCATGAATATTTGTTCCATGAAAAAGTATCTTGCATGTTATTTGTTGGAAGAACATTTTCCTCAGAATTCACGGTTCCAGTTACTGAAAAATGTCTTACATAATGCACTCTAAGTAATGTTTGAAAGTCATTATTTTCTGGTGAATGGATTTTTTCTTAGTTTCTTTTGGATTCCCAGCCTACCACAATCTGAAAAAATTAGAATCAATATGGAAATATTTGCAAGTGTGGAAGGGCAAATTTCTATTATACCCCGTAAAGTTGGTTCGTTAATTGCAAAACTACATCTAAAGGTACAATGAAATGTCTATGATAAAACAAAAATAACAGAAAAACGAATAACAAAAAATTCGATGGAGAGATAAACTCCATGAAAACAATTTTAAGCTGTAACTAGAAATTAAAAAAAAATTGCATGTTCGCTCTAGGGTCTCGTCCTTTCGCCTAAAATTTGAGGTAAGTTATAGAAAATTATGTTTTTTCAACTACGCCTCTGCGCTGTATAAGTCTTCTTAGGGTAGTGACACCATATTCCCGAAAGAAAACTGTGAATTGATTTTTGGTGGATAGTTTTATTATTGGTTGATTTATATCTATAGATCCAAGAATAATAAATCTACCCCAAAGTCGTCGATGATACGGAATTCTGTATTTTCTGAAATCTGCGGTACATGGTTGCAAGAGAAACACTGTCAAAGTATCAAAATGTGAAAAAGTTCCATGTGCTTATGGTCTGCGCGGACTATGAAGTAAGTTTTCCTTCCGCAAGAGCATGAAGTGAATTTTGCGCCCGCAAGGACACAAAGTATAATATAATGTTATTGGACTAAGCGATAAAAACAGTAATGAACCATTATGACATAATGTTGGGTAATGAGGCCTGGTTAAGGAAAAACTCAATTTATTTCGTAAACTATACGTATATCTGAACTTTGGCTTATACGAATAAGTAACTAAACATATATTCTATAGTATTATAATAATAAAGGAACTTCAAAATAAACGTTCTCACTCAACAGGATCAAAAAGAAAAAAGTTGAAGTTGGCCTTATTACCAGCACGGGCAGGTTATAAGGCCAAGAGTAAATAATCAAGGCAGGTAATAAGGCCCCACAGTCGAAATAGTTCATGGCATGCATTCTGGGCAAGTAAAGTCTTCTGTGTCATCTTTTGAGAGACCAACACATTCCTCATGCACCCAGGTACCACATGATACACAGGATCTCATATCGGCCACATAATCAATGTCGCAAACTGAACACATCCAGACTTCTGTAGCGGCAGTTTTGCCAGTGGTCGGCAAATCAGCTGACTTCTTATTTTTCTTTGAAGAAGAAGGTATTTTCTTAGAGCTGTCGTCCTTGATTACATCTCTTGTTTTTTCTTGGGCTCGATAATGCAATGCCTTCTTACGTACGGTAGTTTTGGTAGGCTGCATGTCCGGGGTAAGCACAATTTCCGAAAAAGAATTGTTATTTTTGTGTTGGGCTTCTTTATCAATTAACCGTGCTAGTGGGATTTCATCCTCTGAATTCCAGACTTCTGTAGCCGCAGTTTTGCTAGTGGTCGGCAAATCAGCTGACTTATTCTTCTTTGACGAAGTAGGAATTTTCTTAGAGCTGTCGTCCTTGAATACATCTCTTTTTATTTCTTGGGCTCGATAATTCAATGCCTTTTTACGTACGGTAGTTTTAGTAGGCTGCATGTCCGGGGTAAGCAGAATTTCCGAAAAAGAATTGTTATTTTTGTTTTGGGCTTCTTTATCAATTAACCGTGCTAGTGGGATTTCATCCTCTGAATTCCACTGATATTCCATATTTGAATCTTTCCTGACATCATCATGGATATTGGGATCATGGTTCTCAATATTTTCATGCTGGTAACGTTGTGTAGGAAGACTGGGCGCAAAAGCGTGTTCCGGAATAGCATTTTTATTAAAGGGGTATATGCCTGTCGATCTAAATCCACTACATATGTTGCTGATAGTCATACTCTTTCCCCAAACTGGAGTGAAGACATCAGAAAACCTCTCCTTGTTTAATTTTCTATCAGGATGTTGATCCCAATAATCCAGTAGTTCTTGATCCCAGTGAGATTCAAACGAACGAAATACGGCCTTATCCATTGGCTGAAGTTCGTGGGTAGTGTTGCTAGGTAAACACAAAAGTTCAATTTGTAGAGATTCTGCTTTATCAGCGATAGTAATATCTAAATGGCTAGATGCGCCATCGAAAATAAGGATCGTTGGAGGAGGAGACATTGAAAAATGTTCCAACCATTTAATGAAAATTTCCGTTGTCATGCTCCCTTTTGGTGTCATGTGCACAACAGAACCTGCTGGAAGCCCATCCGCAAAAGTGGGTTTTAACCTCTGCCCTTTAAATAGAATCATAGGTGGTATTACGTGACCGAGTGCACTTGCACAGGCAACGATCGTTACATTTTCCCCGTGTTCTGATCCCACCAAATGCACCCTTTTGGATCCTTTTTCAGCCAACACTCGCTGCTGATGGTGTAGCATAAGCCTGCAACCCTTTTCATCCATGTTATAAATGTTCCCAGGTTTGTATTTTAGGCCAGTTCGCTCCAAAAGATCATTCAACGTTTTAAAATAATCATCAACAATAAAATGATTCAATTTCTGGGCACGCGCTGGGTTGAGCTGCTGTGCTTTCCGCTGAGAAATATTTGGGTGACGTTTCATAAATGATCGGTACCATTCCTTTCCCGCTAATTGTTTTTCTCTGTTAAATTTATGGGGTATATTAAGCATTTCACAAAATTTGTAAACACTTCTACAAAGTACCCTAGGAGTAAGCGGAAATCCTTTTTGTGCGAATTTAATTATTTTTTCTACCAAGTCAGTGACACATATTCTTGGGAATGGCCTAGCCTTAACAGTTGTAAGGCTTCTTCCATCATGTCTTCTGACCACTTAGCCCTGATTCCTTGATTTTTCTTACCCATATCTGAAAATTAAAAAAATATAAATTTTTAGGGTAGGTCTTAGTACCAGATATAAGTAATTACTTATTCAGGGTAATAAGGCCGGGCCTTAATACTTGTCTAGGCAGGTAATAAGGCCCAAGCCTTATTACACGTCCAACATGTTTTCACTTTTTGAGGTTATCAGAAAGTAACAATCAACAAATATCTTAAAATAATAGCACACATCAATTGTTAATATCAACATGAACATACGTACCCAAATATAGACAACTATTTTGTGTAATAATCAAAATATCACTCACTTCTTTGTAGCTAATTTTATAAATCGATGAATAAAAATCGGTTGACAACGTGCAGCCAGCTAACGGAAACGCTACTGCGCCTAATCCATGTTCCATTCAGGTCATTTGGAAGCTTCCTTCATGCAGATGGCGCTAGGAGCATAGAATAATAATTCTGTTGTGACTTTGAACGATATGGCCTTACAACCTGTCTGGCCTTATTACCCAACGGTACCTTAATAAAAAGAACGAGAGAATGAAGTTCTTCCTCAACCTGGTACGAGCCAGTAGTGGGTTTACTCAAAACAATTGGGTGAGAACAAAACATAGAGATTACTGGGGAAATCTACCCAGTAGCACTCACGGGAGAACTTTCATAAAAAGACCGTCGAGGAAAAAGACTGAAGACCTGCCTCAGTGTAACAGGAATCACATTAGGGTTATAACAGAGCTGTTGACTGGACACTGTCCACTCAAAGGACAACTGAATAAGATAGGGCTGTACAACGCCGATATTAGCTGCAGACAATGTAACAAAGAAAAAAAAGACAACTCGACACATAGTCTGCGAATGTGAGGCTCTGGGTCATAAAAGGCAACAAATGTTTGGAAAAGCAATTTTGGATCTAGAAGAATATGACAAACACCCAGCAATCAATCTGCACAATCTTGTGCAAGGGACAAGTCTGTTGGAATGGTTGTCCTAAAGTATAGGGAAGAAAAGCGCAATAAGCCCTAGAGGCTGAAGTGCTTTCCGGAGACCTGATAGTGAAGGACAGGTCAGACGGCTTCCACAAGGAAAAAACCCAGCCCGGTTACTCACAGGCAATCGAACGGACCCAAGATTGCTAGAGAAAGTGAATACTATCTTTGCTAGAAAAATATAGTCAAGCAACTTTTGTTTTTGTAACCGCGCATTCATAATTGTTATTTATGTATCAAGGGCGTAAAATAGACGTTTATGGACCGCAGCGTGTGAGTCAACACGCCCAGGTCCATAAAAGAAAATTATGCTCTAAATACATATAACATTTTATGCACGACCGATACATTTGATATCATGTAGATAGATACCTCATCATATCTAGAACACGATAGAAATACATCAAGGCTGCCGTGAGTCTGTTTATTCATAAAATATCAGAAACAATAAATCAAGAAGTGATTGAATGTTACCATGGCAACTCCAAGCTAAAAGCTACTTTAAATGTTAATGATAACAGAGATATCAGTAGATACGCAAGATTGATAGCTTTCTTGAAACGAAAATCTGATGGTTTCAAACCAAAGAAATCGAAGAGAGCAGAGAAGAAAATTGAGTGTTTTCTCGAGGGATGGTCTGATGATGGTGGTTGATGTATTCTCGACTCGTAATGTGCACTCCTGTATAATTCAGATATACGTTTCAATAATTTTGCATTCATTGGAACCATCGGAATATAGAATTCTATCGATATGAGATTGAAATTCACTTTAGCGCCTGCTCAACGGTTTTATCGCCCGCAGGGCAATAAACTAGTACGCGGGCGCTAAAATGCTACTTTACGCCCGCAAATCCGAGCGATAAAGTGCTACTTCGAGCCCGGTCGTGCAAAGAGTGAATGTCATGCCCACATGGGCCTTGAAGTGTACTTTACGCCCGCACGGGCATAAAGTAAACCATTATGTAGGTGGTATCTCAGCAACTGAAAAGGACAATTGAGAACTAGCATTCGGAAAGACAGAAAAATATATCTAGAGTGAGGAAAGTTCTTGCTCAACCTCGTACATTACTTGAATAGGTGAGTATTTCGAAATATCATATACACTTGACCAGCGCAGTTACTCACAGCCCATCCAGCGGACGCAAGACTCATGGCGGCCATTAGTATGCACGCCAGCCGGCGATTTGAAGAACGAAATGTCCGTCCATAAAGAGAGGAGGAATGGACGTCACGTAGTCGTCGACTTCCGCCAGAATATGAAGATGTGTGTTCGAGGCATTGATTGCCACCGAACGATGTGTGTAAGCGTCGCCTATGACACCTGACTACTAATTGGCAGAAGCCTTTACCAGGACCGGCTGGGGGCAATTCGTCGAAGCCAGCTCTGCTTTCAGCAATGTTTTTCTTTCTTCCCATGCTTCAATATGGAACTTCATGCTCAATATACCTAGCGTTGATCAATTGAAACAGTATATTACGTAACGTGGAGTTTAATTAGCCTATTAAACACGAGCGAAGAAGTGCTTCCCTAAAGAAAATGTAAATTTAGGGAAACACGTGAATCTTCGACTTTTCAAAAAGATGATGAAAATGAAAAGTTTATAGTAATCCCATATGATCCTCAACACACTAGAGGACTTTAACAGATATTCGATAATGTGAATATGAAAGTTGCATATAAAACATCTCACAAATTACCATAGCTTCTTGGTAACCCAAAAGATAATTTAGAAAACTCAGAGAAAGCGGGAATTTACGAGATCAGTTGTCAAGATTGCAACAATAAATACATTGGCCAGAGCTGACGGGTTATTGCAACCCGTTTCAAAGAGAAAATTGCACACATGAAATACGGAAGATTAGAAAAATCTAGTGTCGCCCAACACGCTCTAGACAATGACCACAAAGTTGGTGAAAGCAATCTTAAACTGATCAAGCATGTGCATGACACAAGACTACTCGATGCCTGTGAGAGCCTAGAAATAGCAAAATGTAAAAATAGCACGAATGGTGACAAGGGACCTATCCCTTTCAGTCCGCTTCTCAATTAATTGTTGAGAAAGTAATCAGAATAATTAATAATCACAGATGACGGATCAATGAATTTGGCAGGTAGTCACTGCACTAGTTTATTATCGAGAAATTAGTTTGAATAATTACCAGTAATAAACAAAGTCCATATCGGACCAAAAAACTTAAGGTATATAAACAACTAAGCCTAGCTTTAGATTTGGTATCAATTTTCATCTCCTGAAGATGCTAACCTTGTTAGCGAAACGCGCGTCGCTTCGTGTGCAAAAAATATCAGTTTGGTGTTAGGGTAATTGATCTCTAGAAGAAGTTTCATCGAAGTTTTAATTTCTATTTCTTACTATGAGAAGGAAAAAGCCCAAAAACACTTCATGAAATATTTATCATCTATTTAACACACAGTTTTAGTGCACGAAGACCGAATTGAGATAAGGTAGGTATCTGATAATAATATGAAACTATATAAGGATTATAATATATAAGAATATGAATACAATTATTCAAAAAATGAATTTTTCCAATAGCCTCCAGAAATGGAACAACAGATTCATTTTTTTTGTGTATATGATTTTCTAAATTGAATTTTGTATCGATGACAAGACTTTTATATTTATGAATATGAACTTGCTATTGGTTTATTCCTTATTTTCGAGCTTGATTTCACATATTTCATGTTTTTTGTATAAAAATAACAAAAACAGTTTTTTGCTAATAATCAAAATTGTTACTATTTGTCAAATTTTCAATGAGGTCAATATCTTTTACAAAGTGAAACAGTGTCATATTATCTGCAAAAAAGCTTTTCACATGAATTGAGTCTTTCAAAACTGTCAACATGAGTTAACAGAAGAAGAATATTGATTCTTGATCCTGAAGATGCTAACCTTGTTAGCGAAACGCGCGTCGAGTGCAAAAAATAGTTTGGTGTTAGGGTAATTAATTAATCCATTGCTCGCACAAGTTTCGACTTCTGAGGGTTGACGTTCGTCAGCTGGTTGACGAAAACGAACAATTTAAGAACAACAACAACAATCTCTGAGAAGTTTCAAGCCGCATAAATTATAGTCAAGCTCACGGTAGATGGAATTAAAGTTGTGAAGCATACTGTCCAATTGATTTTAGTAATTCAAGTTGTAAGTCAGCTTGTATCATTTGAAACAGATGCCTTCGCGATTTTTGCAAATTGAGCGATGTATATACGTATAACGAATGCAAGGCAGTCTGTAAAAAGTCGACTATCAAAATTATCATTGATACCAACCAACGCAAATGTGTTATATGAAATATCCCCTAACCCGAAATGTTTTTTGTAGATTAAGATTTGTTCTAGCTTCAAGTATCTTCTGTTTCGAAGACAGACTGAAAAAATTGGTATAAAAAATATGCCTCTCTTACAGAGCAAAAAAAGCTGAAGTAGCTATGGAAAGTTTGTACCAATCATTATAAGAATTTTCATTCCTTGATTCAAGCCGCAGTTTTCATGAAAATCTCTGGAAATTTAATTATTCTGAATAATATCGCAAATTTTGCGTCATTTTCCTGAAATAACAAGGCCCATTGAAATTGTTAAATTTGGCAACACTGCGCCATGTATCAAGCGGATGCACAAGATCAGGGTTTGCCGATACGCCAAGTATTCGTTTTTCTCACAAGGGGCACTGGTAGTTCTTGCTACATCCAACAAACGGTCTTACAACGCAAGGCATTCATATAATAGGATGAAGTATTTATATCTATTATGGTATGCTGTTATTTGAAAAATTCAAGGGAGTATCAGGGGGGAGGAGTAAGAAGTTATTTTGGGAATGTCATAAGAGCGTAATATTGTGTTTTCTTGATATTTGTTCCTGATGCTGAGCCGGCCCTGATATCAGTACTCCTGAGAAATTCAAGTGCGTCTAGCTCTCTGACTGTAAATTATGTTTTGGTTTTGAAGCGGACATTCCCGAATGATCGGAAAACTGAAATGATAACTATTTGAGTATTGTGAGCTCAAGACTTTCTAGAGATCAACTACCCTAACACCAAATTAATAAAACGCGCGTTTCGCTCACAAAGTTAGCATCTTCAGAAAAAAACTGATACTCAATCTGAAGACTGGGGTTAGTTGCTTTCAATTATTCTATGGACTTTTCTGCCCTTATTCGTTATCTGTATGTGTATAGTGTTCCTTCAATCGGATTTTCATAACGCGTCGACTCTGGTCAATGTATGTATTATTGCAATTCTGGCAACTGATTACATATATCCAATGAATATATCCGTATACATTGGTCAGAGTCGACGAGCTTTCAAAACCTGCCTCAAGGAGCACCATCTATAAATGAGTTAAGGAAGGATGGAAAAGTGTCACAAAGCATACTCTGGACAATTATCTTTGAATTAGTGAAATCAGTCTAAGACTGATCAGGAATCTGCATGATAAAAGGCTGCTCGATGCATTCTAGAGTCTAACAATAGCAAAATGTGAAAATAATATGAGTAGTGGCAGAAGGCCCTTCCCTTTCGGGGCTGCTATCCAGTTCAATGTTTGATATTGAATCTGGATATTCCATGAAACTGATATAATGTGCACACGACGAACGTTTCGCTAACAAGTTTAACATTGTCGGAAAAAAACAATTGATACTATTCATCAATTTTCTTCGAGTCCAAGTCATATCAGTTTGATGTTTGAATAATTGATCTCTAGAAGAAGTATTCAACTATTCTTAGAGCCAAAATTTGATGGAGGAGACGAGTTTCGAATTAGTTTTTGATGAATTCAAACGACTTCCATATCTTCTTTACTCATTTTAATCTAGAAGCATGAAAATTAAATCGTATTGAATGAATATTTGCACTCAAGAATCTCGAGCAGTCATAGAAAGGGCTTCAAAACATTTCATAGTGCAACTCGCCCACAACGTATCGCATTTTTCACCCTGTACAATGAGCCTTCCGTGAACGCCACAACCATCATGTGCAATGGAGTTGAAAACACTGAACAACGACCGGGCAAATCGTTTTCTATTCTTAGGGACCGTATCTACAATAGATATTTTCATCGCCCAGCTTTTCTATAGCAGGTAGGTCTGTCACTATCTGCTTCCTGTTATAAAACGTAATATCCCATAGTTATGAAACCATATAACATAGAGTTATGACTCTTGGCATACACCTAATGAATAAGCTATCGCATATTATACCGGTTGAGGCTATTATGTTCCTCCACCATACGGGTGAATATCAATATGCGAGCTGCAAAAAATCGTTTAACATCACACTCATTGCAAATGAATAACGTATTTCAGATTGTTTTCTATTGGGAAATTTCAATTTCTCCGAGGTAATATAAATGATTTTTCGCATTCCTCATATTTAATATTTATTGGTGAAGGCACATGATTATTTTAATATATTAAAAACCATTCGAATTGTTGTACACTGTGAGTACCAATAACTAAGAACTCCTCCATTGTCTACAGTCGATGGTTATGTTCAAAAATGGGCTCGTTTCTCGTACTCTCAGTTTTAGACTGAGAAGAAGACGACGCGATGTAAAAAATATCAATAACATATATTCAATTCAATTTCCTCAACTGATACGATGATTTCATTGTGTTACAGTTGTAGTTATTATCACACAATGAATCAGGCCTCCCATGGAATTCCAAATTTCAAGCAATGGAAATTTTGAATATCATTGAATTTGAAGTTCATGTCATATGTTGAATAATTTCACTGTTATCCTTTACAGCAGTGAAAAGTATATAGTGTAATTTTCATTTTTTGATTCGGCGAAGAAAAAAACAAATAATAATTCATCAAAAGCCATTTATTTACAATACACGTGTATTCTGAGCGAGTGATAAATATGCACTTCGTTGGAGTGATATGAATGTTTGATTTTGTCAAGTTAGTGACATGTGATATTCCCATAAATCTAAGCAAAAACGTTGGGAGATAGCGCAGCGGTAGGAAAGCGGGTAATTATATCGTGATTTTAAAAGTTGCATTAACACTTCGATTCCTATCAATCTGGAAGCTTCATCATCTTTTTATGCCCATTGAGGGAGCAATGCTATTAACCGTGTTTATTGAGCATATTACTGAAATTTCCATATATCAAGTAGCTTAGAAGTCCGGTTGTTAAACAAAAACTAGTACGAAATTCAACTTCTGTCAGAAAACAGACACTGTATTGAAATTCTAGAGAAAATTGTAAATGAAAACAAAAAATGAGTGAGAATTTAAGTGATAGCGCTTTTGATATTGAGGCAAGTACCCTGCCTTGAGTTATGAAGCAGCGATTTGTTCCCTTCCAAATTCAAGAAAAATTACACTGTTGGCAGTGTCTCATTATTTACCTAGGTAAAAGTTCTTTTTCATTATTAACCTAGGTGGAAGAAGTGTTACTTCTCGTTGAAGGAAATGCTTCATTAATGGTGATTTCTCAGGTGAGTAGTGAGAAAAATCTCTGGCCATATAATTCATGCCCAAATATAAGGTCCATTTAGGACAATTCAAGTTTCCAAATTGCAGTGTCTTCGACACATTGTTACATATGGTTATGTAACTTTTTAATTATAGTCATAACAATGTGACAGATACAGAAAATCAAAGTCGACTTTTATAAATTTTTCTTACATTTTCAAATTTCAGACACACAAGGGTAACTCGTGACACTCCATTGAAAAGTTGAAAGAAAGGGAAATGGAAAACTGCTGGAATTCGATATGGCCCTCATAAGAAAAATAAAGTTGATGATGGTGTCCGCCAGACGAAACGTCGGATGGAGAATCTGACACCAACCATCATGTAGTGGGGAAAAACTGGCAATGGAAATGTGCAATTTGTTTCTTTATCGCATGAAAACAGGGAAATCTGAATTTCGAAGTAATAATAATTATGCTGTTACCTGTGAGAATTTTTGTTTGATTCGAATTGATTTAGGAGAAAAAACAAATTTGAATTGGGTTTTTGAATATGAAATACCGATTTTTCCATAGTAAAAGATTTTTGAGTGAAATATTTCCACATCGGATAATTTCAAGAGAGTCGGTGGTAAAATAAACATCGTAAAACGAGTAAACATATCCAGCAACAAGGTAGATATGCTAACAACAAACAACACAGGCTTGAAGTTCGCCTAATATCAATTCTACCAAAAGTAAAGCATTGAATTGATCAATACGAGGGATGTTCTGGAAGGTCCTTTATGCGGCTTTCTGTCGCGTTGGGAAAAGACCCTGCCACGTTTCATGGTTTGCTTGAATGTGAATGTTCCTTGATGATTGGTATTGTTTTGGAATTCCATTGTCCCTATTGCTAGGGGAAAAAACATATAAGAATTACAAATCAAATGAGGCAATCAAATCCAAACAAAAAGGTTGAGGATTTTTGGTTAAAAAATAAAATTAAAGGTTTGATTGATCAAAGAAACAATATTGTGACAAACGAATTGAGATATTGAATATGAAATAGAAAAATAAAAAAAAGTAAATGTAATTATTTTTTGTTACAACATTATTTCTCTGTTCAATCAAACTTTTAATTTTTATTTATTGACTACAACTTATTTGATTTGTCTTTTTCACAGATTTTTTTCTTCTTTCTTTTCATTATCATAGGTTTCAATAGTTGATGATACCACTCAGTTTCATGGTTGACGTTATCGTGAATAACCATGCTGCTCCTGAGGTATGACGTAGGGAGTCAGTAACATGGCATACTTGCTGAAGGACTAAGAAAGAAGTTGATGACCTTTGGTAAGAAAATACCGTAACAAGAAAGAGTTATATACGTTCGTGTATATCTGGCTACACCTCAATAATTCTTTTCAGTAGAAATCGATGGAAACTGTTATCAAAATATTATAAATAACATTAACTACTGTTATTCAAGTACACACTACGAATAGTTAGTTACATTACACTATTTCTACCACCAATTGATTCAAAGTTCCTGACATCGCAATAGTTATATCCCAATATATGCAATGCAGCGATGTAACTGTGACTCCGCAGGGATGTCATGAATAAACCTGCACAAACATGTGCAGGGGCAGGGGACAAGGTTGGTAATACCCAAGGACTGTATATAACATCCTTGGGTAATACCAACCTTGATATTCATGGTATCATGAAGTATAGGAAAGCAGGCGCAATGAGTCCTAGAGGCTGAAATGCTTTTCGGAGACCTGGTAGTGAAAGACAGGTCAGACGGCTTCCACGAAACGAAAAAAACGGTAGGGAAGGAAACTTTGTCGTGCATTGTCGAGTGAACGGAAATATCAACATTATCCTCTAGGTCAGTCTAGGTGATGTTACAAAAACGCTTCAGATCCTTTTTAAACGGGCAGTTTCGCCCTCAGGTCTACAGCTGAAGAGTTAGGTTATGTTGCGGCGAAAAGTGTATATTCTGCTCTCATTGAGTCAAACTTGAGGTACGCTATCCATACGCTAGGGTTCGTGTAGTATAGTAGTTTTCACCAAAAATGGCATTGACTGAAGGATTATAATAAAACCAATTAGGCCCTTGAGTTGTAAAATCTGATGCACATCATAAATGTAAAAGGACCGGATTCAGGTAATTTTGTTCCTCAGAGAGGGATTGTAGAGGATTACAGCTTACATTTCTTGTTCATTTTAGTCTTTGTATTTCATTGAAAGTGTTCACTTGTGTTACGGCGTGCAATAATTTTATAACATTCATTTGTTATTACAGACATCAATAGCAAAGATTTTACACCCCAACGTACAGAATAGGCAGTATGTGGCGTCCGTGGATAAAAAGTAATAGTGCTTCTTCCAGTGGTTCGTTAAAGAAAAATCACTTATCTTGTAACGCGAAAATCATTATAAAAAATGTGTATAGTTCCTTACTTCAGCAAGGTGCTGCAGCAAAAGTAACCAGTAATTTGACGAAGGTGCCTCTTACTTCAGTTAGACGAATTGTTGAAAATTCCATGGAATCAAGAAAAAAGCGTAAAGATTCCGGTGTCACAAAAAGTCTAGACGACTGGGAAAAAGATTTGATAAGGCGAAAAATCTGCACTATGTACGATGAGCAGCGTGTCCCTACAATCAAAAGTCTGAAACAGCGGCTCATCAATGACGAAACTCACATCAACTGTGGCCTCACTACTCTTTGGCGAGCTCTGTCTGCAATGGGCTTTAAATATCGCAAAATTGACAAGAGACAAGTAATAATGGAATCCACACGTTTAATGAACTGTCGTTCTGAATATATAACGTCAATAAGAAAATACCTGTCTGAAAATCGGCCAATACTCTACCTCGACGAGACGTGGTTTGACACGCATGACACCCCTTCCAAAGGATGGTCTGATTCCTCTGATAAGTGTAAAACAAAAGCACCATCAAATGAAGGGAAGAGAATCACAATATCACACGCAGGATCAGAAAATGGTTGGATCCCAAACGCTATGTGGTTTTCTGCCAAAAATATTAAGGACTCTTGTGTTGATTATCACGAAGGTACGACGACAGCAAAGCTTTTTGAAGATTGGTTTAAAACTTGTCTGTTACCCAACATTCCGCCAAACAGCGTTATAGTAATGGACAACGCAAGCTATCATGGTCGACAATTGCAAAAAATTCCTGGCTCAAAGAATACGAAATTGGAGATTCAAAACTTCATGGCTGCAAATGACATATATTTTGAGGGAAATTATACAAAAAAAAAACTTTTGCAAGTGCTGCAGTCATTTTCTTAAAAAAAAAACGTATGTTTGTGAAACAATTGCAGAAGAATTGGGACATACAGTGTTACGACTACCTCCCTACTACTGCGTGTTCAATCCCATAGAGCTTATGTGGCACCAACTTAAATCGAGAGTGCGCGAAAAAAATACTTCTCCGACTTTAAGTGGTAGTGTGGTAGAATTAATTAGGAACTGTATGAATGACATTCCTACCGAGAGTTGGAAAAATTCTGTTAGTCATGTTATGTATGTTGAAAACTCGTACCTTTCTGTAAAATCAATTGCGCCAATTATAATTAATTTAGATGAGGATAGCGATAGCGACACTGAACTGAATATAGATTAGAATTGTAACATTTGAATAAATTACTTGTATATCTCCTACATTATGCAAAATTCAAATTTTTTAAGTTTGTAGCACATTTGCATCTTTTACCAGATGATTTTCTACACAATGGGACTAAATCGGGTAGTTTATTGCAGTTAATAAGTCAATTCCATTTACAGTGAAAAATACTATAATTAACTCTTTGAGAGTGTATTTTTGATTCGAAAGCGGGCGGTGCGGTGATTGTGCCATGTAAATAGAATGAGTTCCTGCAAACCTCTTTTCCTGAAACTCGGAATCCTGACACTAAGCGCAATCTACGTTCTAGAAGCTACATGACTCATTTAGGTACAAGAATAAATCTTTATATGAAAATAACAATGGCACTGCACGAAATGCAACGAATCTCTCATTCATCATCACTAAATGAACACTGATCAATGACTCAATAATAATAATATACGGCAGTGTAAAAAGGTATAATAAGCTACCTGCAGATATAAAGAACTTGGATTCTCTTAAAACTTTTAAGAAAAATTTACATATTGCAGTATTTCAATATTATGATCTGAATATTTTAATGACGAAACGGTATGAAATTAACCTGTGCTTATATGTAATCATATATTTGTACTTTTATCCATAGTGTATACAATTTAAAAACTGTTACACGTCATCGATGACGACATGGAATTAACGTAGAGTCACCCATCCATATTGATGGAAGTGCATTGGAAAGTTTACATTTCATTTCAAATTTGGTTCCTGATATTCTCTGGTATTTGGTTGGCAGCACTCTCGATGTTGCCGCAATTTGTTCGAAGTCTGTTATCCACCTATTGACAATTGTCATTCAGAAGTGACAGTTCTCTGTTTACATCTTTTTGGTACTTCAAATTAGATAATTGTATTAAAAAAATATGTATTTCGATGCTTCCCTAGAGAGTATCAGTTTCAGGCTCTTTGTGAAAATACTAAAAAAGAGTCAAAAACTACCGCTGCCAAGAGTTGGTGACATCTTCGACTAGTTATTTCGAAAGAGAGCAAGATAATTATGTCCCTTCGCTTCCCTTAACGGCTGTTAAAGAGCTGAATTGAATACAACGTAGTAAATTATATTTATGAAATACTGTCTGTGCGATTTCTCAAAAGATTGAAAATAACAGCTTTCAAGCCACCAAGAGGCTTATGAATACTGCAGTACTGGATGGAGGTGTTACGCGTTACAATATTTTTATTCTATGTAGGTACGCAGAAGTATTCGCAGTTCATGAATATGAGATAATCTAGATGTTTTCAAATACTTTGGATGTATATAAGAATATAGGCTTTCACGGCCGGTGTTAATACATCTCTGGTTTTTCGGGCTTGAGGGCCGTGTACTGGAATTTTGACTTCCGGAGATTTCGGCTACATCTGCGGTAGCCATCTTCAGCGGCGTGGTCTTAGTTGAACTTCCTCTATGTGAGTTTACTACGACTGACTGTTGTTCTCAGGAATTTAGTTGGCAGCACATTTGATGTTGCCGCACTTCATTAGATATTTGAGAGTAGTCAATTGACAATTGTTATTCCAAAGTGCCAGTTCTGTGTTTACGTCTTTTTGGTATGTCAAATTGAATATTGTAATCAAAAACTGTGTATTTCAATCATCATATAGCAAGTCCAAAGCTATTCGTGGAAATGCCAAAACGTGTAAATGAGCGCTGCGAAGAGTTGGTGGCATCTTTCATTGGTTACTTTGAAGAGAACGAGAAAATAGTGACCCGTTGCTTCAACTTCTAATAGTGAGACAAAGCAAGAATAACATGGTATTGTAGTCGTAATCAACCGTCAGATATTCTTCACTTCTAGCGTGTAGCAGCTGACTTCAAGTCAAGTATAGATACCGAAGCTCTTGAATCGCATCGAATAGGTAATACTAAGAAGCTTACAAATGCTGCAGTACTGGATACGAGTGTTATAGTGTTATTCGTAGCATAATTCATAGCAGATATGAACGCAGTATTTGGTTTTTAAAATCAGGAAAATCTCGATTTTTCGAAATCGGCCCTTATTGAAAAAATCACACGAGAAAGAACTATTTCATGGGTGAACTCCCATATTTTAATGAATAACACACACGTAGTTAGTCATTTTCTTGATTTCACTCCTGTCATAATAAATAAATAACTTTTTTCTTCAAACGTCAAATAATGATGACATTACTTATCTAACTTGATCCTGTCAAAGTTTGATGTCTCCGCCGGCAGCAGTTTTTTTTCCCATTTCTTTACGGCGGAGGGAAAAATGTTGTCATGGCAACAATATGAAACATGTCACAAAGCAACAATACAAATGTCATTAACAACAATAAAACATCATTTTTATTTATAGTAATATTAAAAGTACAATTAGTTAATGAAGCATTTTCAAAATTGAAACCGTGCAAAAATGTTCCCGACTCTTGATACGCATTGGTAATTGTTGATGATACTGATGGTCGAGCACAACTTTCAGCAATCATTCCCGATGTTGGCGAATCATGAGGGTTTAAAATTTTTTGAGCATTATCGTTCTTATTTCTTATTGAATCCTCTATATATCCTTCGGCAACCGTGCTTGATTTTCAGCCCCCATGTCGTTTGAGGCATTCTAGATTTCCGCCTCCATCAATTTAAAGTGTTGCTGAAGTTCGTCGTAAACAGTGACCCGTGTATGCGCTTGCATCGTTCAAATTTAAATAACTAGCTACTTTTTGGGCTACTGCGCTGATCGAATGTATTCCCATGACGCTTCGGTAACACTTTCCATTTTGGTACTTTATGAAAAATCGGTTTTCTGTGAAATTTTCAGGCCGCAGTGATGCATACGCATACTTTTTACTCTCTGGGATTTTGATAATTATTACATTTTCTTTATCCTCGATGTCCACAGTCTTCATTTTTACCAATTCGTCGCATCGACAGGCGCCGGTAACCCCAATTAACAAAACAATCTGAAATATTTTTATAATTTAGTAGAGTATACTACATGCTTTGCAATATAATTTTTTCACCTTTAATCCTAAATACAACTTATCTGGCGCTTCAAACAAAAATTTATCAAACTCGTCTTTAGTGAAAACTTTAGACTTCTTTGCAGTATATCCTTCGCTTGTCTTTATCAGAAAGGCACGTAACTTCAAAAATTTGCTTATATCCACATTTTTTCTAATAACTAACTCGGATTTTATCATGTAGTATCGTGACCACATTGTAGAAGATTTCCATTTATTTTCATTTTCCATTATATTAAAATATACCAGTAAAACGTATTCGGTAACTTGCCGTACTCCTCTTGTATCGCACCACTCTTGGAAGTGCTTTTACGCTAACTGATACTTTATTCCGGACTTGGAGGACCCCAAACGTGCTACACTGCATCATTTTCCATTTTCGTACTAAATTTGCGCTTGCGGTTGCAACAACAATAAGCTGTCTTTAATAAAATAACTGTCAAACAACTGTAACCAGGGAGACGCAAATCCCACCGACGACTTAATTATTTTAATTTCTAACATCTGGACGACTTTGATAGTTGTCACAGTTAATTTCGAGTCAAAATAGCGTATGAATTGTACTATTTATGGTTGATAATTGCTTCGTTTGAAGAAAAAATAGTATACTTTATTTGGCAAAGAAGCGACTTTTCTTGACTTGCCCTCTATTACTAATATCGGGCGCGTCAAGAAAAGTCATGCTTCTCCGCCTCATAAAGTAATATACTATTGTTATTATCTGATATTCCATAATTGAATGACAATCTGGCTATAGTGTACTTCAAAATTTGACCACGCCCTTAATGACGTGCAACAGTATTTAAATTGTACGAACTTTATGTATGTACTTTCTTGATAATGACCCCATCATGAGAGTCGAAACGTCGAATATTCAACATTCTGCACACAGATTAATACCCGAAAGGACTATTTTCTACATTCTCTCTATCTTCAAAAAAGGCAGAACTTATCGTCTCCCCCTCGTACACCGACCGTGGGTGGGACCCGGTGACAATACCCACCTCGCGCGAGGAGCGCACCTAGCTGGAGCACGTGCTGCTCAGCCCAGAGGAAGTGCCAGTGAAAAGGGCTTCTTTGATGGCGAAGACCACAAGCCGAAGCAGTCGCTATCGGGACAGTGTCGAAAACAGTTGGGTGACAGTTCGGTGACGAATTGGTTGATTCATTGGTGGTGCGGAATGCGACGAAACGGGTGATCAAGATAGGACGAGGAATCGGTAGGTACCTGTTTGAAGATTTTTGGGTGTCACGAGATTGGAGTTAACCGGAAAATAAAATTCTTGTGGATGAATATTTTTTTCCAACTTCGAAAATATATTTATTTGGATGTGGTTAACGATGTTCTCTGTTGAGAAGTATTGATACGAACTACCATCATCTATGTTATGATTCATTTACTTCATCAAAACCTGTAAAAAAGTCACCAAATCAGATCGTCATGTCCGAAGACGATTGCGAATACCAGTAGTCGAAAAGTCGTAACTCAACTTGAAACATAGTTCCGATTACATTTTGATCTTCTCTGAAATTCATTTGATGTAATTGGTTTTCACATTTTTATATTCTGTATATTCATTTTCATATTGTAATCATTAATTTCTTTTGATTCATGTATTTTTCCTATTTATTTAATTTTTTTTTAATTTTTCGTTAAGGTTCATTTTATATTTCTTGTTGAGATTTTTTGAAAAGTTTGTATTGTCATTTTTACTTTTCGTCGAATTTCCGCTCATTTAAGTTGAATAAATTTTGATTATTTCTTATTTCTTTGATTAATGATGCATTTAATTGTTTTGAAAGGACTTCAGTGTATTAATTTAGTTTTTTTTAACCTGAAAATTTTTTTGGCTGGTTTAAATACGGTAATTTCTATAGATAATCCACGTTCGAACCAATACGACTTAGTATAGTAATATTAATGATATCGTCTTCATTATGTTCATCTTCCATTTCACATAAGTATTTTTAACTTTTCCAATATTATTTATTTCTTAATTCTTTGCTTAATAATTCGTATCAATTCAGTAAATTCTACAGGTAATTCACGTTCGAACCAATGCCACTTAGTAGTATTTTCATCTACTTTTTCAACATATATTTGAAAAAATACTGAGTGTGAGACTGAAATGAAGTTCAGTACGGTAGCAAAAAATTTTACTTCCGTGTGTTCCAGTTAACTCCTCTTACCATAAACACAATAATTATTCAAATAGAAAAAACAATCAATATACAATATTGTAAAATCAAGCTGAACATTATAAAACTCGTTATAAAATGAGGCTTCCTTTTTTGGCGATTGTGAATTTTCAATTACTAACCCTAAAATTCAAAAACCACCTAGGGAGCACATAAAATATTGAAATTGTTGCGTGAACGATTCACCTAAATCACAACACATTTTATTGCACTCTAGGTACATGCGGTATGAACTTTCATGTGACAGCTACCAAGTATCTTTATATTCCTCATCGATTTACCCAGTATTGATATTGAAAAATTATAATGAAAATGTCCAAATCAAATTCATTCCACAATAAACATCAAGCCTGATATTGGAACATTAACTATTGGGCTGATCATTTTCTCAACCTTCGTGGTTGATTATTAGAAAACAAATGTTTCGAGAGAAACTGAATTTTAAAAATACCATATATGGAAATGAAAATGAAACTGGCATGCAGAATATCAGGCAGATTTTTTCATTCTCTAGTCAGTTTGCATTTTGTAAGAGTCAATTAATTATTTATCTGTACCATAATTATTGATTAGATATTTATGTCCTGAGGAAGCCTCTGGCCCGAGAGCTTGTAAGTAGCCCGATGGTATACACATCTACTGATATCCGTTTTAAACTTTTATGGACTACTAGTTACTTTTTTTATCTACAATATAAATATTGAAGAATATTCAATTCAATATAATTTTAAAAATATATTTATTTCATGTAAGTGGATATTTTTGTTGCTAGAGAAACACTAAACAGTAAAATGCAGGAGAGTTTTGTATTTTTGAGGTTTGCACTTACCATAAATTGAGCCTTGACTGGATGTGACGGATACTTTCATTAAACTTATGAAGCTGATTATTCCTGTTGCAACTCAAATTCCAAGGAGCGAACATCTTTCTTGAATTGTATCGTTTGAGGCTATTTCTAGTCTTCCGGATATTTCATTGAGTCTTTCAATAAAATCGTCTAGACTGCATCTTCTCACTTCTGTACAGATTTTCGTCAAAAACATTAAAAACAAAAGGAGCACCAGACAAATATATTTATTCTGGTATTTATTTCTGTGGCATTTATTCGTGCTTAGAATGAATGCTAAAATGAAATGGGAGCGAATTTTCAAATTTCAACAAACCTAATCACTATTTGTGTTTCATTCCAAATATTCAGAGAATTTAAAAGTGAACACCCAAACTTGGTTGATTACTTATCGACTGTGGTGAGTAGAGAGAATAGTTTGTCAGGAGTCTCAATCTATCTTGATGGTCTTTGACAAACCATTCACAAGAGTTTGTGAATGAAACATCCAGTTAGAACATAGAACTTGGTGAATATGACGATAAATACACTGATGTGATTCACAGCGACCGACCGTACAAAATCCATTCAGTTGCATTTGATGGACATGATAATTTGTTTGACTTTCCAAACCTCTATCTCTATCATATTATTGTGGTTGTGGTCTCTTTTATCTTGATATGATTAGTCGCATATTGTTTTATTTTTCATTATAGGCGTATATGAATCATTTTGTTTGTTTACTCGGAAAACGGGACTTGAACAACCTCAACTCAATGTGAATCACCCAATTTGTAATAATAAGCGGCAATCCCGAAACAAAACAACGATATATTCAGAATAAGTGAGTTTTTTATTTCTCAAGACTCACAAAAATCCATAGAGAGAGAGTTGAAACACCCGCTCATACAATGAGATTCATAAGGTGTGCAATATTTGGGATTTTTTTTTAGTTGTACAACAAAAATTTAGAAACCGCCAAAACTTGGTGCATGTTCGATCACCGACTAACATGCATTTAGATTGGCTTGTGATCAAGTAGTATTCAGGGCAGGACAAATAAAATATTGAATTTGTTCAATAATAAAATACTTCTAAAATATGGGATAATTTCTAGAGGAAAAGTTTGCCCCGAATATAAAGTTTTAGCCTTGAACTGGAAAAAATATTTGAATATTTTTTTATGAGTATCCCCGTATGATTAATCAACATTCTCATTAGAAAGTATCAAAAGTTTGCCATGTTGAAAAGGATCATTGCAACAAAGATGAAAGTGGTAAGTACCAAAAAAAACAAAGAAAGAAAATGCATGTGAATTTTAAGAATGAAAGATGAAAATCATTCCAGAGTGATTTGGTTATAGCTGTTTTTAATACGTACTATTGAAAATTTTGAATCATCATAATTGAAAGGAAAAACATTTCTTTTACAAATTTAGTCTGAGTTCATATTTTGGTGAAACTTTCATTTCTCAACAATTTTTTCTCATGGAATTATCCTATATTTTTCAAAATGGGGTTACTTAATTCTTGAACAAATTTAATGAATGCATGTAAATTCAAATTCAAATTCTTTATTTCCGTAGACTTTTTTTAAAAAAGCATGGAAACAGTCAAGTTTATAATATGAGACTAAATACTAACAAAATTGAACACATGGGACGACATATCGTTAAAAAAACACATACACAAATTTATAGAATATGAAATAACAACATTGCAATACATAAAATTATTCACAGAACAAGCAATTTACATTAACTATGATTCAAGATCCGCCTGAAAATAATCACTGAGTGAATAAAAAACATTTTCATAGAGAAGATTTTTAACTTCACCTTCAAAAGTCTTCATGTTATCAATTTGCTTTAGCGACATTGGGAGCTTATTATATAATTTTACTGATGAGATATGAGGTCCATTTGATACTTTAGTCAATCGATGATTGGGAACAAGAACATTGTGATTTTGTCTTAGGTTATGCCCTGAGAGAAAACATATATCGTCTCTGTTTTTGAACATTTTACAATGAGTCTTGATTTGGTTATCGATCATGCATCAACTTTTGCCGGTATCTAAAATTCGGTTTTAGGTACAACTAATAAAAAATTTCATTCCTCTACAAACGCACACTCCAAAACATGCTTTTCTGCATAGTTTCACATTCGAAAACATGATTATTTCTCACAATAATTGATATTTGACAATTGTGTGCCGCAAAGGGACATTTCTGTGCCACAAAGATACATTTCTGTGTCAAAATTTAAATACCCACATACACACTATCCATTGCTAGGCAACGGAGCAACATCTATCGAATCATTTGAATGTCAACAAACGTCATAAAATATTTGTAAAATATTTTTGTCCATAATTTTTTAAATGAGATTGAACTAAAATGAACAGCGACAGTTCTGAAATTGAAAATACTCCAACAAACCCAAGAGAACAAGTTAATTCATTGTAATTGAATTAACTACCTTCAACTTCAAGGGAAAAATATGAAACTGCATACAAACACACTCTGTGGATTGGAAAGAAAAATACAAAACTTAAAGTGTTTCTGAATATATGATTTTGGCATATTTTGAAGAACTAGCCAAATCAAAAAAAGCCTCTACTGTATGTTCAATATATTCAATGCTGAAATCGACTATTTGCTTCTTTTGGGCACCATAAAGCTAAAAATAATTCACTGACATTTGATTCCGTTTTATAAGAGAGGATTATTTAGAGCACACTTTATGGACCTCACTGTATATGATGATGCAGAGAAGTGATGGGTTTGTAAGTAATCGTATTTGTATGGAATATTTCCCTTATATATAAAATGTCCCATAAGAGCAATGCAATTATCGAAAACTTACAGCGGTAATTGCATTGTATCAAATCACCATAACAACACATTTGAAACCGTATCGCTAGACGTCAGTAAACAACACAAATAAATGTCATATAGACTTCAAAAATAGAAAAACATTTCGCGTTTTGGTGAGTGCTCCATACAATCTATAGAGGAAGGTATAAATGAACAAAAAATAACATTTCCTTGAGAATTTTTTTATTCGTGAAATATTCCAATGAATTACATTGCATAAAAATGACCAGATAATTTTGCATTCAAGCGTGATATCTTATACAAATTGCATTCGGTTATTTTCATATTTTGTAAAAGAGCCCTCTTCCTTCGGACTCGGGCACTTTCGCCAAAATATGAAAATGATCTCTTGCAATTTTTATGCACTCGTGCAATTATAACCGAATATTTCCAACGTATGTTAAAAATCCCATATGAAGCGGGACATTTTCGATCAATTACAGCGATAAATTCCCGGCGGGACATTTTCGGGCTGGTAAATACCCGGTAGGTATCGAAAAATACCCGCTCGGTCCGTGTATCTATAGTAACGATTGTTAAAATGTACATTTGTCATCTTGACAGGCATAAATACTGAATTTTAAAGGCCTTTGTTTTAACTCCGGAAATATTCTACTGAATTACACTCGTGCATCAAAATAAACCTGATAATTTTCCATTCAAGCATGTTGTCAGTAAAAAAACTGCATTCGGTTATTTTCATATTTTGCTAAAATGCAGTTTTTAGACAACATGCTTTCATGGAAAATAATCGGTAATTTTGAAGCACTTGTGTAATTACTCCCGATAATTTTTTATGTTCCACAAAAACCTAACCACCCTGTAAAGAGTTCTATATTTCGTAACCGCTATATTTTTTATTAGTGTGTACCGTAAAATAATCTGTGAATTTCGCTACTGCAACTGGATTTGTGTAAACATCCACCAAAAAATCAAGCAAATATTTACTGTGCACGATTAGGTCAGGCCACAGCACAACCAGGTCGAACAAATAACGTTTTTACACTCTACTGTACTGTATTTTAACATCTCCAAGTACTTGAACACATTTTTTGAGAGCTCAGATGATCAGAATCCCGATTTAATTCATCAGTATCAATTATTTTTCCAAAATCTTCATTATTTCTGAAAAATTCAGTACGATGAATTCCGGTCAGATTATCAACCGATTTTAGTTATCACATTTTCTTCAACAAGATCAGCTTAGACCAGTTCAGACAGACGCTCTAAAGTAAGCGTTGTATAGATCCGTTCCAGTCACGTAAACTTTTTTAATTTGTGAATCATCACGAATCGTTAACGAATATTTTAGCGACCCAGCTCCAACTTCGTGTCTGATTTTAAATTCACTGCCAAACAGCTAACAAATGAAGTAGCGAACGATATTTACATACTACTCTACGGGTCATGAGAAATTTCAACGAGTATAGGTACCACACCTGATTCAGAAACTATTTGAGAGTAAGTCACAAGGTACTGTTATGACAGTAAAATTTCGGTAAAAGGAATTGTAACGTATCATTGCGTTCCAAAAGGAAGTGAATCTTGATCATTTATTTTCTTGACACTCACAAATATGTTGAATTTAGTGGTTTTGACTGGTTGACATTTCAAATCATAAATGGAGGGCGAAGAAGATATTATTTATAATTCAAATTTTGAAATGAAGGAGACATTTTCGAGTTTGATAACACCCCGAACAATTTATGTATTAGTAATGTTAATGTAATTCATTAAATAGCGATATATGAGTGCAATTTTCTGAAGCAAGTAATTTTTCAAGTTGATGAACTAGAGTTCCAAATGATCAGCTCCACAGACAGCATAAGTGAAGATAACAATCGTTTTTACGAAAAATTGTCTCGCCAAATTAATGCTGACAATTTTGAGTACAGCCGCATTTTCTTTCATTGAAAAAACACCAAGTGGTACCAAGATTGAGGCTTACAATATCATAACTAGGTCATTTCTGATTTCATTTATTTTAAATTTTTTCAGTTGCAATAAATTCACCTTATCAAAATCACCATTTTTCACAATGGCGACACCGAGGAAGTTTGCAGCACCAAATTTACCTCAATATTACGTAAAAATCACTGCAACTTGTTCCACTTTGTTTTCAACCTACAATATGAAGAAATCGCATAAAGTGGATGCAACAAACAGGGACAAAATGCATCATTTACAGGGACTAATCGATCATCAAACTAAAAATTTGTTTGCCTTGAATAAGTAGGTATAATGAAGTAAGAAAGACCGTTTCTTTTTCCATCCGTTTTTGATGATGATCCTAAAATCGGGAGTAAAAAGAGGCCGCCATTTCTCTATGATTAGAAGCATGATATACTTTTGTTTAGTCGATTTCTCTTGATCTGATAAATCGAAGTGAAAGCTTAAAATTTTAATTTATTTTATACTGATTGTTTTCCAGAATTTCCCAGTTTGATATATTTCCTCCAGCAATAATGGCAATGATTGTCACATGTGTGGTGGAAAAAGGATGCAAAAACAAGTGAAAGTCATGTAATGAAAGTTCTTCTAGGAGAGTGTTTTCAAATGCCTATAACCTACAAAACTGCCAGATTCATGACGTGCACCTCTGTTGGCAATCTCTCGAAGGTATTTCTTCGCTTAAAATTTTTCAAAATTTTGAGAAATCGAGAATTTGGACTCACGATTTATCAGGTATGAGTTAACGAACCAAGTTTTTTATGAATCTTGATTAGAATCACTAGATTGACAGGAAAGACAACAACATCAGGCTCATCTTTTTGGTTCGTCCATTTGGGAAAAGGGAAGAGATGATAGATGCCTGACAAAAATGTGTTTTTTGTCATTTGAACCATTCTTCTATGACTTGTGTTAGTGCGTTAACTGCATCAACACCAATACATTCTTGAAATTATTTGGTAAATCAAACTATCCCCGACTCGGGCCCACTTAAACTGGGGAAAGAAATATGTCCGGCTTTTGGATGAGACGAGATCTCCAAGGTTTAGGAAAACAAGACTAAGTTTATTGCTGTTTTCTGTTGTCTACCGGACCACATAGAAGAGGCGATCCAAACTCCTAATATGGCAGTTACTCCAAACTCTAACGAAATATTCAGCTACCGTGCTGTCACCGTTATGAAATATATATTATTGGTGATATTAAAAGTCACTACGTACATTTGCGATTATTACGTATCAGCAAGAGAAACTAATATTTGTTTTAATAATGTAAGGTGGACGGACATCTTTTATCCATAATGCTAATTACTTTCTTTTTTATTCAAGGCTAACTTATTCGAGATAGTGGAGAGGATTGGAAAAGAAGGGTTCAAGTAGGCAAGATGTCGGCATAGCTGATAGTCTTGATAGCGGCTGTGTCTCATCAAGCCACCTTGTCCCTTCAGTTATCATCAAACAAAAAGAGACCACAATTTGAGGAGCATTCATTACGTACGAGTGAAAATGAATCATGGCCATCGTTGGAGATAGGAAAAGAGGATAAAATGATGGAGGATATTTAATATGTGAATCAAGGATATCGGGTGAATGTTTATGCTCTGGAAAAGGATTCTTTTCGTCGTTTTCTGGATACTATAACCTACAACAATATTTGAAAAAAGGAATATTTTGGAAACGATACAAGTGTAGAAAGGCAGTATTTTTCGACAAATATTGATGATTTAATGCCAAAGAGAGAAAAGAGTTTTATGTCAGTTATGTAAAAAATATTTGTTTTCAAATGTGACTTGCGATAAAGAAATCAACTTTGAACGATACTGTCAAACTAGTTTCAACCACTCGCCAGTTGGTTGCAGATACTCCAGTGAACCCAGTTCAATTGCCAAGCATCACAGTTTAGGGTTTGTACAACTGATCGTCGGATAGTAGGTTAACGGGGTATAAAATGACAGGAAAATGAGTGCTTCCCTGGCAAATATTACGATAATTATAGCCGATGGATGCCAGTAAGGGATTCTTTACAGAAAGAATCAACAACAACAACAAACAACAGCCAGAATTGATTTTCAATTATTGGGAAGTAACACATTTGCCAACCAGTTCTTCATCAAAGAAAAAAAACATTATGGCGCAGAATTTAGTAGTGTTACTGTATATATATTCATCTTTGGAGAAGAGTACTCGACTCAGGTGAAGCAAATTTTGCTAGATATTATTTTCCTCTTTCGAAAAAACATGAACTCTGCACACGGAAAACATTCAGCCAGTTACTAAAAAAGGGAAGAAAACTTTACCTTGTATTTATGGACCAGTTTCAATACTCTCCATCATTTCCAAATTCATGGAAAAAGTATCTAAAATAATGCTCATGACATGTCTGGAGAAATCGGGAATAATTGATGATCAACCATACGGATTTCGTCTTCAGAGATCAACCAGTCACTTATTGGGGCATGTTTCACATATTTGGCAGCATTCCACAAAAAATTTCATTACTATTATGTGGTTAACGATGAGTTTTGGAACCTTTAGTGTGAAAGTTGAAACTTTTCCTAGAGATCAATTACCATAACTCCAAACTGATATTTTTGCACTCGACGCGCGTTTCGATAGCAAGGTTAGCATCTTCAGGAGAAGAAAATAGATACTTTATCAATTTTCTTCTCCTGAAGATGCTAACCTTGTTAGCGAAACGCGCGTCGAGTGCCAAAATATCAGTTTGGTGTTGGGGTAATTGATCTCTAGGAGAAAGTATTATGTGGTTATTGATGAAGTATCATATATGATAATCTCTCAATAAATGCAAGTGTTCCACAGGGTTCAGTTTTGGCGCCCACTTGGCGATGACTTATCGAAAATAATAGAATAGGGTAACATCATCCACTTGAAGGAATTTAATGCTGCAAAATCCCAGGCATGTCTCTGGAGAAAGCCCATCCATCTTTATCTGAAATTCAGATGTCAGGAGTGTAACATTTCCTACAAAGTCAACTGCCCCAATGCAAGGAAATACAATCAGTAATGATGTCTCATGGAAAAAACCATAAGAGATCGATAGCTAAATGTGCTTCTGAGAAGCTAGATTTCTATTTTGTGCGAAGAAATACTTCGCTTCTCGTTACCTTCTAATGATCTACAAGGCACAGATTCGGTCTGTCTTGGAATAAGGTTCTCATGTGTGGGACTCAGCACCAAAGCAATCCGTATTGCTGGTGATTCTTCGCTCACTTCTTTGGAGCATCGTGAAGAGTCCCGGAATTCCCACTCCTTTCTTCTGAGCTTGGAGGTTCATCAATCTTTTGCTCATTGATCTTCTCTCGATAGAACATAGCTGAACTTTGGAACTCCTTATCGAAGGGGGTTTCTCCTAAGGCTTACAAAATTTAAAAATTAGTTAATTTCAGTTCGTATCTTCTGTACCTTGATTCACGCGGTGTTCCTTGAACATTACAGAGCTCTCTTTTTGTGCGATATCTGTATATAAAAAAATGCCGTTTAATTAATTCCGATAGATTCCAGTAGAGGATTCCTTACAAAAAAAAATAAGTGTTTTGTTATGACCTAACAGCCAGAGTTAACATCCAATTATTGCGATGGAGGTATTTGCCAGCCAGTTCATTATTAAAAAAATACTGGTATGTGGCAGAATTTGATAGGGTCTCGGTATAACTATTTTTGGAGGAGAATATTAGCAATTGGGTATCCAGACCTCAGAAGTAGAAAATGGGTAAATGCAATTTTTTTCAGATATCATGTACATATCTTCCTATAAAACCCTTACATCAATCAAAATTTTGGGTGAAATTGAGAATCACAGTTGCAAACATTTTTAATTGATACGTAAAATAGAAGTGACTCCACTTCACGTTCTCGTTCCCACATTTTCACATTCGAGCGCTACAAAATTCTAACGCTGAAGGACGGTATCATTACTATCATTAGGCATCGCTAATGAG
Source organism: Zygogramma bicolorata (assembly GCA_032362365.1). Classification (NCBI taxonomy): domain Eukaryota; kingdom Metazoa; phylum Arthropoda; class Insecta; order Coleoptera; family Chrysomelidae; genus Zygogramma; species Zygogramma bicolorata. The sequence continues at coordinate 344,209 of JAVJAQ010005204.1, forward strand.
AAGGGTACACAAAGATAAGTGTGATTTCACGTAGTGGCTCTGAAGCAAGATCCAAGTGTTAATTGCCGACATGGCCGGAGATGTACTACCAATCACTACCGAGTGTTTTAGCGTGTTACCAAAGGGAAAGTGCAAAGTACGGTATTTTGGAGGATATGGATTGTTGTTTTCGACAGCACAGTATTGATACATTGAACTAGCTACTAGTTACTGTTTCGAAGTCATTATTTTATGGTAGATAAATCTCTTCTTTGTAGTTTTCTGGGTTTTTAACCTGCCAAAATCTGAACAAATAAGTGTTAATATTGGAATCTATAGAACAGAAGCAGATTCCTTTTCCAAAACGTTAACCCCTGGGGGTCGAATTTTGGAAAACGCTTTCTTATCGAATGTGCCTACTTTATACAAAGAACACATCCTCCAAGTTTCAAATCTCTACGATCAGTGGTTTATGCTGTGCGTTGATTAACCCCTAGAATGAATTTCTACCCCTTTTTAAGCCCGTTATGCGATTGAGTTCAATAATATACGAAACAAGTCTTCCATCTATTCTGTTGACAAATATTTATGCAAAATTTGAAGTAGATTGGACCTAGGAATCACGTTGACCCATACAAACTTTGACCCCATTTTTCACCCCCTTAGGGGTGGAATTTCGGAAAACCCTTTTTTATGGAATGCGTCCGTCATACAAAAATCACACCCTCCAAGTTTCAGATCTCTACGATCAACGGTTTAGGATGTGCGTTAATTCACCCCCAAAATAACTTTCTACCCCTTTTTAACCCCGTTAGGCGATGAATTTCAATGAAATACGAAATACATATTCCATCAATTCTGTAAAAGAATGTTAATGCAAAATATGAAGTAAACTGGACCAAGGCATCAAGTTGTTCATACAAACCCATTTTTCACCCCCTTAGTGACCAACTTGTCGGAGTGGATAAAAGTCTGCCTTTCTACACTTGTATAGATTTTTAGATTGTGGTAGGTTAGAAACCCAGAAAACTACGAAGAAAAAATACCTATTAATCTTTTTTTTTTCATATGCAGATTCACACGAAAGGGAATCCTTTCAAAGGACACCGCGTGAATCAAGGGACAGCAGATACGAATTAACAATCACTTTGAATTTTTGAAGTTTGTAAGGCTCAGGAAAAACCTCTTTCGGCAAGGACTTCCAAAGCTCAGCTGTTCTTTTGAAAATAAATCTCTGAACAAGAGAGGTTCGACAGGTCTCCAAATTCACAAAAAAGGGGTCGGATAGATCAGCTTTCCTTGAGAAGAGACATGGCTGGGTTTTCTCAACATCAAATTCCACCAAGTTCATGTTACTCCATTCTATTATTTTTAACAAGTCATCGTTGATTTTATTAAAGTGAATGTTTCTTTGAATTTTTGTTTCTCGAGCTGGTATGGGGACTCTGGAATAGAAACTAGTATGAAGAGTACTGTCGCCCGCAAAACTATGTACTTAACAAGATGTTTTCTCGAGCAAATCATTGATATGAAGCAGAAACAAAGTGGGAGCCAGATCCGAACCCTGCGGAACACCTGCATTTATTGGGAGAATATCAGATGATACTCCATCAACAACCACATACAGAGACCTATCAGACAAGACACTCTTCAACAAAGCACACAACTGAGGAAGCGAACCATAAGACGGCAGTTTAGAAATGAGACCCCGAACGCAAACTCGATCAAACGCTTTTGAAATATCGAGTGCAAAAGCTATCGTTTCTCCGAATTTTTCGATTAAATGCTGCCAAATATGAGAAACATAAGCCAATAAGTCACTGGTTGTTCGTTGATGGCGAAATCCATATTGTCGATCCTTAATAAATCGATTGCTCAAATCTTTTTTCTGCATTTTACCAAGTGAATTGTGAGTGAGTTGTGTTTCGGTTTATGATTGATTATATTCTTTATTGAGGCACATATGCAGGGTGACTCTCCCCGAAATGAATCGATATTATATTTTTTTATTATTATCCTGAGTAGTTTTCAAATTATTTGAAATTTTATATAGAAAATTGCATAAGCAGGATATTTTTCATTTTGAAACATTTCTCAATTATTTGATTTTTGCCCATTTCCAGTATGAAACTGTCAAAAAAGGTGCCGAATGAGTTAAGGACCGAAGTGGTCATATTTTCATACAGGATGTAAAAAAAAACTAATGAAAAGTGATGTTCAAAAATTGGCCAACAGCCAACAGACCATTTTTTCAAACGGAACCCCTATCTTTTTATTATGACATCACAATCCTTATTACAGAATATGATGACTTTCATTCACATTTCCTATATACCCAAACCGTGAACTTTCGTTTGAATGAAAATGTTTATTCACCGTCAATAATAAATTTCCATAAGTAAATGTGAGTTGGCTGCACAAACAATTGACCTTTGCAATGTTCAATTACCATTCATACCTTTCCCAAGCACATGGATGGAGATTTGCCGCTAAATATCCACGCAAACAAACTAGATAGCCGAACATAGTCAAAAAAAATAATAACTTTCCATGTCACAACGTGATGGGAGTTGCTTTGCAAAAAATCATGTAGGTCTAGGAAAGTTCAACACAAAGCAATGATAACTTTATCAAACGAATTTCTGTATTTCCTTAAAGGACAAAATAAAATGAAACTATTTGAGATGCTGTTCAAAGTTACTGCTATCTTATTCGAGAAAATTAATACGTCTCAATAAAAACTGTTCATCAGTTGCTGCTCTTACGTAATCAGTGCTTGAACATCGAAATGATCACGATTTTTTACACAGCGCATTTCTATTATAATTTTTCAACAGTTTTTGGGGACCTCCTCTATATATATTTTTTTTCCTATTCAAAATACTATGTCATACGTTATTTCTACTCTTGAATAAATACATTGATGTTAGGGTGATTGATCTCTGTGAAAGGTTGTTACTTCTGCACCAAAAACTCTAATTTTTTTTGTAAAACATGTTTAAATATCTTCATCCGAAGGAGCTACAGACGATATATCTCAGCGTTTTCCATATCATAATGTAGATATTTGAGTAACTTCGTTTATCATTGGGATTTGCAGAGGATTTCAAGAATTCCTTCACACGAAAAATGAAGCCAATTTTTTAAGAGATACTATTGGCAATTATTTTTTCCAAATGAGACAAAAATAATTTAGATGCTGATGATAGCAGCTAATATCGGATAATGAGAGGTCCATAATCCTCCTCTAGAAAAAAACACATGTTTGGCTAATATACAGGTACTAACTCCTAGTCACTGGTATCTCGTTCGTTAAATGTTTTAAATGAAACAAAAATTGAACGAGAAGGAATTTATTCAACAGTTGTAATAATAAAAAATTCTAACGAAATGGTGTGTGAAATGTCATCGAAAATAAATAGCAAAACTTACAAAAATTTGGTGTTTTATTTTATCACATTACTCTATAATCTATATCTCAGCTTCTACCTACCTAAAACTCTTCCATAATATATTGCAATTTAATCTTGGTCATGCACATGCATTTAAGTATTAGTCAACAATAGAGAAACCTCAATCTAAGCAACAAAAACAGTACTTATTGAACAGTACGTCTCAAAGCAGATCTGACAATTATTCTTTATATTATTCTCAAATATTTTAAAATTGACGAGTCAAGATGCACGCTGTTTGAGAATGTTGCAAAAACTATTCAAAATGTAACAATATTGCCTCCTGTTGCGTTGGTACTCATGTGAAAGAAAATCTCCATATTACCCCAACAAGTTTTATTTCTACCGACAAGCGAAAAGGATTTGATCTAATTCATCAAATTATGATGATTCTTCGATAAACAATGAACTCCCTGCGAAAATGAATCATTAGCAACTCAACAAATGGAAAATAGTTTTGAACACCATTCTTGCGAGTTCAGTATCTGCTGATATTAGGTCATTGACTGCGTTTATGTTTATGGTCTGAAGAACTCTTTTGGCTTTGAATTTTCACCATCGACACGTGAAACACGCCATCTAGAGGAAGTTTTCTCTTCTCCTAATTCGAATCATTATTAGCATGGTTCGTTCTATTTTCACTGTCGATGGCATTAAATGTACTTATTTTATGCAGAAATCACTTGGTGAAATAAAAGCCACTGAAGTTTTTCAAAACATTATCCTTCCACAAAAAATATTACTAGAATGTATTTTTCCCAGCGTTACGGTTGTATATATTTCATTCGATTCATTAAACAAAATATGAGTCTCGTCCAAAAATGGGTATTATAAAACTCACCTGAACATTTGAAATATAATATTTTTAGATTATTCTTTACTTCAATATAACTCACCTCATCAAATAAAAAACTTTCCAAGTTAATCCTACATTAATTCTCTAAAATATAACCAATGAAATGTTACTTATCACAATTCGGTTTTCAAATAACAGTAAATAAGGAAACAAACCCTCAAATTAATATTATTTGGCTTTTATAATGGAACCTAAGAAATATATTAGTCCTTAAATAAATAAAAAGTGCAGGAACACAAAGAGGTATAAAATCATAAAAGCATACACTATAAATGCACGTATCTACAAAGTAACTCTTGTAACAAAGTTTATATGGATTTGAAATAAAAATTTCATTCACAACCGGGTGAACATAGGTTGGCACTCCTGGTATAAAATAGGGTGCGACGTAAAAATCACTGAGCGGCAAAAAATGATTTTACCTCTCAAAACTACCATCTGAGATTAAAAAAACATTTAAAATAATATAGCTTGTCAAATCACACCATTCTGACAATGAGAAAACATCTTATTTCTTCCCGATCTCAAGAGTTTGCAGAAGTCTTCCACAACAACCTATCATCACAATAAAAACACCCTCTTCCCTTTCCTCTACGTGTGAAATTACAGTTAAATCATTTGGTGTGGAATTATTGAATAATTTAGGTGATTTTTGAAAACTCCACAAGTTTTTATGAACTTCAAACAGTAGACCGCACTGAAAACCTGTCAAAGATCAGTATCCAAGAGAAGTATGATATACTCAGGAGTTTATTCCAAGCCATGGGACTAATTCCTTTACACATATTGACACATGTGGCGGTCTAACAGGCAGACTCAAAAGGAATGAGTTAGTTATAATTCATAAGATTCAAGCAAAGCAAAAAGGAACCTCAGATTCTTGCATGAAAATTAATGGATTTATACTCATCCTACTCAAACAGCAATCTTCTCATGAAATCCATTTGGATGGATTTTCTCTCCTCCGGAAAAAAAAGCTTTTGAATCTCACAATATAATTATGTAATATCTTCATTCATCCCAAGAAACATAAATGTTTATAATAGGCTATCGCGGAAGTATGCTCGCCGAAATATACTTATCAAAATATTTCAGGGAACAACAATTTGAAATTGAGGTAACTCTTCAGAAACACCTGGTATATTCCTGAAACTGTATACAGATATTCTTCACAACCATTATATCAATATACGGTGATTGTTGCTCGCTAGAAAAAATCGATATAAAAAATAAATTGCAGTGTCGTTGTACTCTCGAATAAAATGCAAATTCTTGAATTTTGTTTTGAGAATACAAATTGACGATATGCCTGGTTGATATCATCCAGTCACTGCTTGAAGCTGGCCAAACCCAAACAGTTGCGAAGGTCTTTATGACTGAAGCCAATGTGATCAATCCACTGTGCAGAAAATAACGAGAGACTGGAGATGTGAGAAAGCGACATACAGGCCCCGCCCAAAAAATAAAGGGCCCGTTCAGGACACTAGACTATTTTAATGTGTGTATAATGATATTGGATTCTTTATATCAACTCCCTATGCTCCGTTGAGAGTTGCCGAAATAGTGGATCGCATCCACATTCAACTGAACCACTACTTTTCAAAGTGGCAGATCACGTCCCGATTGAAAACAATGCACCTTTGTGAGGATTGGATTCCTGCAAGGCTCAACACATCCACTTCTATATCATTTTCAATAATTGCTACCTTTCAAATAAGAGTAGATATTTCTTCAATTATGTTTTGTGTCATTACTTAACCACTTCATCATGGAAGGACACTGAAAACATCACTCCTTAATGCATGTTCTTCTATGTAGGTATAGATACCCTCAAGTATCCAGTAATACCGTGAAACAAAATAAATTTTTTGGGTTTTCTCTAGCTTCTTTTTCATTTTCGAGGAGGAGAAAACACAAAAAAAGGATTTCAGGACATTTCAATCTCCTCAAAAAACATTTTGGGATTAATTTCTTCGTATTGAGCCACATTTCAGAAACAACCTTGCGGAATTCCCAACCGGAAAATGTCATTTTAAATAACACCTGTTAAAAACATCGAAGGTACTACCATTTCAAGTTAATCGCAGGATGTTCCCGAGATGTATGTGTCATTCACCCTATGAAATGTCAACGTTGTCAACGTGAAACATCAAGAGCCTCTCTTGATTCATTTTGGTGGTAAAGTGCTTTCTGTGTTTCATTCATACCAGAAAGATATACAGCTTTCAAAAATTTTGTCATTTATATGTCAACTGTTCACGAACCAATATTTCAACCGAGAACGATTATGGTTTTGTTCCGAAATCAACAAAAAACTTATGCCTCGCTCATAGAACAAACTTTTACTTCAAGAAAGTTGTCACAATAGTAATCAATGAAAGCTTTATCATGAAGATAAACATACCTTGATAACAATAGGATGGATTCATACTCATCCAACTAAAAAATAACATTTCTCTCAAGTGTTGATCTTCACAAAATGTCCTTATCAGTTACTGATGCCGGAAACTATGGCAATAGTATGGTCGTCAAAATATAATAAAACTGGATATTTTTACTTCAATGTTTTTTGATTGATATTGTGTGAGTAAAAGTAAAAGAAGTAAGTTTGGTCTATGAACCCGGCATTAGTGAGTTATTGTCACACGATATTTCGAATGAAACTTCTAAATTCCTCTTTTTGCCAAAAACGCTGTCAAATTATCCCAAACACCTCAGAATTTGTAAACAGTAGTAGAGTTACTCCATAAATGCAATGCGGAAACGACTCAAACGTAGAACATCATGTTCTAAAAAATTAATCTACCTACAAAACTATATTCTCAATCACAAGTTGGGGTTCAAAGCTCCATTCATGCTCTTTCAGTAATGTCCCATTCCTATTTCAAGATAAAAAACACACTTGAGTCCTTTACCAAGCAAAATTTCGAAAATTATAGATTCAACACATTTTAACCGATTTCATTTTTGGTTTACTCGAGACAAAAAAATTCAACTCATGCCGAAACTATTTGAAACGAGCGCGTCAGGTGGGAATTTTTATAGGTGTGGACCGGGCTATAGAAATAGTTGGCGTGAAGGGTGAATGTTCAGCTTATTACTTCAAAGCGACTTTGTTAATTATTATTTTGTCAATAATAAGTATTGATATTAAGGAACCTTCCTTTCTAAATCAATATTTATACTGCTCTTTCATATTTTGGGAAAAAATTATGTTATTTTCATTTGTCCATTTAATAAACAAATTGTTACAGTAAAATGATTTTTTGCGCAATACTTTTTTAATTAGTAAAAAATTCAGATCAAATATGTATTATTTTGTTTTGTTATTCTTTCACAATTATATCGAAATAATCTGTTCATGTCCATGCCCCCACTCCCATTTTGTCAAATGGCACCATCAATTTTTTTTGCAGAAGTATAAATGCTACATCATTGTTTATCTGGCGACAAACTTATTTTGAACATGTATTACTCGCTTATCGTTCTTTTGAAAAAATGGTTTTCAGAAGAGGCCTTATGAAAATTGTTCTTGTTGATATCCCTTATGATATCATTTGCACTTGACGCTCGTTTCGCTACAAGGTTAGCATCTTCAGGAGAAGAAAACTGATGCTGACACAGTAATGCTTTCAGTGAAATGAAAAGTATTTTTTCACCATTAAGCCAAGCTTTCGTTCTATTTTGAAACCTCTTCAGGGCTAACTGGAATTACAAATGCGAGAGATTCTCTGGTGAAACATTTAATGTTGGTACAGTGGATTGGGCATAAAATATTTTCAAAATTTGAGATAAATTTTTTGTGACGAATAAATTTTTGTTTTGATTTGAAAATAGACACCTAAAAAAATATTTTACGACAAAATGACGATTTCGTATAAAACTTATACAGTTACTCATCATGTGCTCTCCAAGCTCCAAGAGCAGCAGGAAACATTTGAATTTTTTCATTCAGTAAAAAAATGAAAAACAATGATTTTCCTAAAAATATGAAAGAGCAATATTATCAATCAATATGAATATTTGGTATCAACTATAAAGAACTTGCTGCTTATACTGAGAGGGCAAGAATGAAAATGAAAACACCTGGAAAAACAGAACACTGACACGCTTAATGGTTTTTAAAATTCCGTCGGACTTTGATACCAACCCCTCAACTATTCCAAGCCGAAAATCTTCCCAGGAAATCCATACCCAAACCAAGATACCGATACGGAACGTGAAAGAAACCCATTTTCCACGCACACGCTCAAACACAAACATACTTTGTCCACGACTATTGTATAAAATATCCATAATGCTTGTTTTTCTTCAAGAATCACGACACCCATTCACTAGTGAATAATGAAATTATTATACATTACGAATCTCCTTCTATTTTTGTTGAATTTTTCGATATCATTGATAGTCCAGTCTATGACCATTTTCCCGTGTATTTATCCCATACAGCACCGATTCGCATGAAAATTTGGATTCAGGATCTACACACCCTCTTTTTCAAAATCTACCCTGTGCCGAGGGTTGCTTTCTTCCTGGGGGTGGATGCCACCCCTTCTTGGGGGTGAAAAATTTTTTATTGGAAATGAGTGCGGAAATCAATAGATTGACTAATTCTAAGCACTTTTTGTTCAATTGAGTTTTTTCTGAAAAGCAATACTTCTCGACTTATTCGCGAGTGAAATTGTCGGTTTTCAGTCAAAAAAACACGTTATCAGATCCTTTTTAGCGAATAACTGGAAAAATATGCATCTAATCGAAAAACCTACAGAGAGAAAAATTATAGCTTCTGAAAAAACAAAGGCGATCGTTTATTTGTGCTGAATGCAAACCCACTACAAACTGAATAATTGCTTGTTGAAAGTTGATTAGTATTTTCAAACGCCAAAATGGAAAGTTTCTACGTACAATAACCAAAAACCAATGCATTTTTCGGGAAAAACTCATTGGACCTTTTTTGAAGTCCTTCAAAAATCCTTCATTTCTGTTAGTCATAAAAGTTTCTAGCATCAAAACTGACCGAGGTATGAAGGAAATAATGTTGAATCCTATTTTATCGTTAAAAAAAATTGTGAATAACTATCCTCTCTTTCCCCCCCCTATGAAAAAAATCGTTGTTACTCCATAATTCACTTCATTGATGTTCTAATAATGAGTTCTGAGTTTTTCATCAATTGTAATTACGTAGTTTTGGAAAAAATTGAGATTGAAGAGAAAAAATCATATACGTAATTCAGGGAAAAATCACCATTTCTTCGAAATAACTCGAAAAGTATTGATCACATCCAAAATTTTCTAGAGTACGAAATTGAAGGTTATTTTTGTCTGAAAATTTTGGCGTTCCACTTTTTTCTGCAGGATAAAAATAGAGTAAGATATGGCCAGTTAAATATTGTGAGGCTTCGCGCAAAGTACCTTTTTTGAGCCCTTTCAGCATGAACCTTTTCAAAAATATAATCTGAAACAAAAAATCATGTAAATGGGCTTATAGCTTTTGAAAAAAGCTACGAAATACTTTTTTGATGGATTTGATTGCTTAAAGACTAAGCGAGTTATGGGAAAAAAACCAAAAATAATTTTTGTAGAAATTAGAGTATGTACATTAGTATATTGAAGAATACGCATAGTAACTATATTTTAGGCCTAGTGGAACTATATAATTTCAATCGATCACATATCCAAATCAAGACTTAACCTTTTTTAATGGGGTAGTTTTCACCCTTAAAAAATCAGAAGCAACCCCGAGTACAGAGGTAACTTTAAAGTAGTCTCAATCTGAACTTTCATACAGTTGGGTTTCCCGCTTACTCATTAACAATTTCGATATAATTTTTAATGAAAACTATCATGAGAATGGTTTTTAGGGGTCGAAATGTTTAATAGATCAGAAATTGTCTATCAAGGTTAATTCAACGTATTTACAGATGACTGCACGCTCAAAACTAGTACTTTGTAATTTTTTTTGAATAGGGGTAGTTTTCACCTCTGATGAATAAAAATCAACCCCAGGCACAACCTCAACTTTGAAATAGATGGTAGATATAAGCTAAATCTCAAGTTGAATGCAAATAGATACTGAATAAGTTGAATAACTGCCAAATAACATTATTATTTTCTGATGATATTCTGTCACAAGGGAGGGGGGATGTTAAGGGCTGACACTGATTACTGAGCCATAAATTATATTAAAAATTATAAATTGATTGATTTCACTGATATAAATATGATTTCAGTTTATTACATGCTCCAATTTAAAATTTTGATATTTTTTTTCGAATAGGGTTGGTTTTAACCCCCCCTCCAAAAAAGCAACCCTCAGCACAGGGTAGATTTTGAAATAGAGGGTAAGTAGAACCTATATCCAAACTTTCATACGAATCGGTGCTGTATGGGATAAATACACAGTTTACACTTTTTTTACCGTCATAGACTGGAGTATGATATTTCTTAGGTACCTATTCGAACAGACAGTTATAAATTTCAATTGGTGAAGTACAACGATTTTCTTTCCAATACTGCTTTCAAAATGTATAGTTTATAGGATAGTCGTGGGCAAACTATAGTAATCAACTCGCGTCTAATGGATATTATTCTCACGCTCGTTGAAGTCAGTCAGTCGGTCGCCACCACGCTTCTAATGAATGTATGAGCAATCGATTCTCGGTGTGTTTATTAAATTATCCAAGATTCATAGGAGGCCGTCCAGTGCGTCACCGTGGTCCACGAGGGGAACTGGCTCACGAAACGTTGCAGGTCTTTCGAGACCTTACCCGGACCGAAGAGGTAGTGCGAAGTTACGGCCAAGTCCATTATGGGACCTTCGTGGTGTGGAGGGATCTGTAACGAATGAAAGCAGATGTAAATGTGCAGTAAAACTATTGAAAACAGAATCATCTGATATATAATAATAATAATAAATATACTTTATTGTCATTAAGAGTAAATCTTGTGGACAAAGCTTGTAAATAGCAGTAAAAATGCAGATAGAAAATATACAATGCTGATAAAATATATATAGAAAACATAAAACTATCTAAAATAAAAGATGAACATATGAAGTAATAGGAACGACACCGTTCAGAGTCACAAAAACGCAGTTAAAATTCCTCTGAGTCGTTAAAAATATACAAACGTACACACACACTTATTTATACACAACATACATATACATATTTATTCCTATAAACGCACATATAGACACATACATATACACCCATACACACGTACATACTAGTAACGCAACACTCAGAAACTTACATAGACTCGAATGTGCATCTTGTCATTCAAATTTATCATTGTAATACTCCTGCAAGTTATAATAGGGCCTGTCTGCCAGAAACTTCTTGATAGTTTTTCTAAAGTTTATATCGTTCATATTCGCCTCCCTTATGTCTGAGGGAAGGTGATTGTACATCTTAGCCCCATTATAATAAATCGAATCTCTGATCAAATTTGTTGCGGGGATTGGCAATTTCAACATATTAGAACGGGTGTTGTAATGACTGCGTGAAACCTCGAACAATGACACATTCTTGTATATGAGGCAAACTGATTCTAGAATGAATAACGCGATTACTGTTAATATTTTTTCTTCAACAAAAATGTTTCTGCATGAATCACGGGGTTTTAGTTTACGCATATACCTTATAGCCCGTTTCTGCAGTACTAAGACTGATTGAAGTGCCGAAGAATTGCTGACTCCCCAGAAAGGTATTCCATACCGTAGATGGGACTCTATCAGGGCGTAATACACAGTTTTCGCGGTTTTAGATCCCAAATTCGATGAAGATACTCTCACTGCGTAACATCCAGCAGAAATCTTACATTTGAGATGCTTGATGTGTCCATCAAATTTAAGCTTACTATCAATATGGATGCCAAGAAATTTTGTTAGAGGCTTGTTCTCAATCAGTATATTATTACTGAATGTAAGGTCGTCAAGAGAACATCTGAAAGATATGATGTTTGTTTTTGCTGTATTGAAGGATAACAAATTAGCATCACACCATTCCTTTATTTTTTTCATATCGGCAGATATTAAGTTGGGTAAGGTGTTAGAGGTCTTGCTGATCCATAATATCGTGGTGTCATCCGCAAATAGGGTGAATCTCCCAGATATGTTCAAGTTGGTCAGGTCATTGATGTATAATAAAAACAGAATGGGACCAAGAACTGATCCTTGGGGCACTCCAGACATAATTGCCTTTCTTCCAGAAAGTTCCGCTGTTAACACCATTTGGTTCCTTCCTGATAGGTATGATTCAAACCATTTATACGTGGTTCCCCTGCAGCCATACAGGTGAAGTTTTCTCAGTAAAATTTTATGGTCAACACAGTCGAATGCCTTTGATAGATCGCAAAAGACTGCAGCAGCTACATTACCGGCATTCAACTTTGAGTAAGTGTCATATAGAAATGAAAAAATGGCATCATGCGTATTTTTATTATTTTGAAAACCGAACTGATTTTCACTTAAAATAATGTGGCGTTTTAGGAAAGCGGTTAAACGTATTTTCACCAGTTTCTCAATGACTTTGGCCAAAGTTAGAATGAGGGCGATCGGGCGAAGGTTCGAGGGATCGTCTGAATCTCCACCTTTGTGTAGTGGGATGACAACTGAAGTTTTCAGGAAATCAGGAAAAAGTCCTTCGTGAAATGAGTTATTGATGATAGATACAAGTGTATTGAGTGCATCGATTGGAAGATTTTGGATAATATTAACTGAGATTCCATCATAACCAATTGCGTTTTTATTTTTTATATACCTCAAGATTTCGACTAATTCATCAATATTTGTGTCATATAGAATTAGGTTCTCCTCAATATTGATACCTACTAGATTCAACAAAGGATCGTAAGGAATAGTTATTTTCTCACTCAGTTTTTGTGCAATAGAGCAATAATAATCATTGATTTTATTGGGATTGAGTGCTATCACAGCCTTTTTCATCTTAGATTTTCCCGTAATATCACCAATAATAGACCAAGTTTCTTTCATTTTATTGCTTGATTTATCAATTTTTTTGGCATAGTGGCTTTCCTTTGCTCTCTTGATGGTAGATCTATATATTCTGCGGTAGGTATTAAAGTAGACATGGAAGCTTTGATTATCGGTGAACTTCCGTATGGTATGCAAAGAACGTAAGTTTTTCGAGGAAATTTTCAAGCCTAATGTAATCCAAGGTTTTTTTTGCTTAATCTTAATGTTTTGTATGGGAAAAGGTTTATCGAAAACATCAATTAGCGCATTGTGAAATGTGAGAAAAGGATCGTTTTGCAACAAAACACCCGCCCACTCAAACTTGAGGCAGTTGTGATAAAACCTGTTATAGTTTGCTCTACTGTAAAGTCTACCGAGTTTACATTTCCGTTTAGTATTCAATGAGTCAAGGAGCACAGAGCAGGATACTGCCTCGTGGTCAGATAATCCTGACGGTATCGCTACACATGATACGTTCTGCACATCGTAATTGCTGCAGACATAATCTATACAAGTATTGGAGAATTGAGAAATACGGGTATCTGAGTCAACGTGCATACTCAAGTCAAAAGATAAAAGTAAGTTCTTAAGTGAGTCAGTATCCGTTGATTCATCATTGTTGTAATTTATGTTGAAATCACCAGTCAATATTATAGATGAGTTAACAGATAATTCAGATAACAAAAAAATGAGATTATTAAAGAAAACATTAACATCAGCAGAAGGTGAACGGTAGACACATAAGATATATAAATTAATTTTTTTGCAGTAGCATATAGAAAACTCAAATGTTTTGTCTTCGGACAGGCTCTGGAACTTGTCAACTTAGTTTATCAATCCCAAGGAACATAAATGTTTATACAGGGAATTCATAACAAATTGTTAAATACCAACTCTATAAAATTATAAGGAACAAATGTCAATTTAACAACCAAAAAAATTAGTTTAAGGAGATTACATGGCCACGATACCAGAATATCAAATAGCTTTCATTTAAATATGATTCATTCCAATAAAGGAAAAAATAACCCCATTTCATCAGCATTAATAACTTTCAATGAACTACCAGAAAAAATAAAATCATCCAAATCCATTCATATTTTTTCAAAAGAACTTAAAAAATATTTGCTTGCATAATGATGTTCACCAAATTATCGAATGAATATTATACTCCAATTTATTATTTATAGTACATAATTTTATGTTTTTTTTTTGACTTCCTCATACCGGAACCCTGTTCTGTCTGTAAGCTGTATATTGAATAAATAAATAAATAAAATAAAATACTTATCTTTTATTGATATATAGTATTTTTTTATGTCTCTTTTGAATTTTTCTACATAGACTATTGTAAATTTTGATTCCGGTGAAGTATAACGATTTTTTCCAATGTTGTTTTTGAAAATGTATAGTTTTCAAATGATGCTGATGAGATGATGTCTAGTGAGATGATTATGGCTAACAGAAAGGATGACATACAAGAAATTGGAATGTTCTGTTCCATTTTTAGTTGAATGAATGACAAAAATTATTTTCAACTTGATTAATGAATCAATGTGTAGAAGATTTCTGGGTTCATATAATTTGTTTGTTGATCTTGTTTCATAACAATGTCAATGGTTTCATTCATTTCCTTGAAGAACATATTATTGTTAGTTCATTTGAGTAACTGATTTCAAGAAGCTAAGGTTCGAACATATAGGAAAATATTTTCTTCCTCAAAATGCCAAAAAAGAATTATACATAATTGGGAGAATCTGTATTATTATCACTGTATCACTGCTTCAAGATTTTTTTTAATTTTGAATTGAAGTCAAAGAACACAGAAATTTAGACGTGTAACAGCCGCCATTCCGTGTAAAAGTTTAAAGCTTAGGGTCAACAACCACCGAAGGCGCTGATGGCGGTTATTTTTTTCTAGTTGAGAGTGAAAATTCTGGATCGCTGACTTCTCATGATGGTGTCAATTGACTTTAACGTCTATGTGACATGTAATGCCTTATTGATATTTTGAATACTCTGAAGCACAACTTTCAAACTTATCTCAACGAAATAGTTTTCTGCAATTTATGAGCTGTTTTTCATTCGATAGTAGATGAAGAAAATGTTTTCTAAAAAAGTCATTGTTCATTCTAAGACTAACCGAGTGATTTTCTACACTTGGATGAGTGAGTAAAACCAACAAACTATGATAATTTCTCCGGAATAAAATTTTCAATCCATATTTTGTGTTCAAACTTCAGTTTTCTTCGGAATTCACGCTGTCACTAGTGAGAGAAGACTTATATAACGCTCTCGTTTTTCCTAATATTCCAGGTGAGTTACAGAAAATAATGTATTCTCTTGAACTGCCTCATATAATGTATATGATATAACATAATAATGACGCCATTTATTCCGAAGAAAGCCGCTTCTCGCACAGGAGATGTGTTGTATTTGGTGGCCAGATAAATTTTTATTATTGGTTAGTTTGTATCGAACGATTGAAATATGGAAAATTCGTCATCAGCTCGTCGATAATAAAGTATTCTGCATTTGTAGTTTCTACAGTGCTCTCTAGTCCATCCAATTTTGTTGAATAATTGGGGTCAACAACTGCCTCAGGAATATGGCGAAATACTTTTGATTTTTAAAAGTACGCTGTTGCCTATATAACCTGTAGAACTGTTTCTGTAACCTGTGATTGAAGTCATTCATATTTTTGGATTTCTTTCAATTTTTTTGGAAAGTAAGAACTCTGAGTAAAGCAGATATTTTTTACCAAAATCATTCAACTTCCTTGTGTTATAGTTATATATACTCGAATTTGGAATAAATTTCAGGGCAGAATATTTACTGTTGGATGACGGCAAATGAATAAATATACAGGTAATATAACTTCTCAAGATTCAGTAATTTTCTGGTTCATACAAATCCACAGCGGGTTGGCGATAATGAAATTTGTAAATACATTTTATTGCTTCATTCTGTAGCGTTTTCAAAGGTCGCAATAAAGAACTGTATTCTGTATGCTGTTCCCCGAAACTGTGATCAAATACTGTAATAATGAATATATCGAACTGAAATAGATTATTTTCAAGTATTTAAATGGACTATGAGTTCTTATCTTATATAGAATACCAATTACTAGATATATACTTTTTCTTAGTATTTGCGAATAAATTGACCACGAAAGAGTAGGATCGATATATAGTCCCAAAAACTTAATGGAATCGGTATATTTCATTACATTTTCATTCGGACTTACTTCTTTCAGTGACTTTATTATAATTAAACGTTTAGAAATGATAATAAATGAACATTTTTGAATATTCAAACTAAGTTTTTGAGCAATTAACCAGGAAGAGATTTTTCGATGATCATTTTCAACCCTCATTTTGATGTCGTTTGCAAATGATTTGTTTCTGCCTTCTGATTCCGAATTGGATATTGAGTTCCTGTATATGGAGAAGGAAATAGGTTCAATCACTGATCCTTGTGGTACACCGAAGGCTATTTCTTTTACTGAGCTCTTAATATCTCCTATATATACGAACTGTGATTTAATTACCAACACCTTTGGCCTCCTAGCGCCAAGTAACGAAAAACTACCGTTTTGACAAAGGATACCTTAAGGATAAGAAAATAGTATATTACGTAACTAGGATAAGTAGTCTATTACGCACAAGCAAAAATTGTAGGCACGGGGCGATAGGAGAAGCCTAACATTCCTGGACGACTGTGAAGATTACTAAGTCGAGTCTTAGCAACACAGAGTCCAGGAGTTAAACATAATATTTTTTCGCATAAATTAACTCTAAATTTTGATAAATCTTCATATATGTATATTTCCAAACGATCAATCAACATTCCTACTAATCCCATAGTATTCAATAATAAATTGATAAAATACACCGAAACAACTAAATTTTTAGGTTTATATATCGATGAGAGATTGTCATGGTGAAAACATATCGAAAGAATTAGAATGAAAATATCTCCTCTCATTGGAATTTTCTACAAAATGTAATGTTTCTTGGGATAATAAAATTGAATTGAATTGAAATGATCTAAAATTGGGCAGATATAAAAAATATTTAAAAATGGCGAATACTATTATCATATTTTTATATAAATATAATATCATTTCCTTACAGTAAGAAAATCTTGACTTTTTCTTCGAGAAATTTTGTCTGGACTGTCAAAATTACCCAGCGATTTGCGGAAAAAGCTATTTATTTGCGCGAAAAAATTACCTTGAAATCCAAAGTCACCACAAAGGGCACCGGTTCTAGGCCATACGAGTAATAAATGAAATACGTCTTGCGGCCATTCCAAAGAGGACCAGCCAGTATTTCATCCGTCTTCAAGCTCCAGTTCACTAGATCGACTCCTTCGACAGGAGATATGATTATTCCTAAACGGGAAGGACCTGAAAAAAATAGTTCAAAATTATTTTATCGCATTGGCATATTCGTGATTGGGCGTCGTTTGAATTTCTGTACTTGTAGTAAGTGTACAAAAATTGCTAGAATGGATGTCAACATAAAAACTTTAGTACACGCGGTTTTTCCGTGTGGAAAAATATAATAATAACATTTGTTTATTCCCAAGAAACTACAGTTTATATATGGGGAATATATGCAATACATACAAAAAGCTAAATCAGAATTGTGTACCAAAACAAAAAAAAAATATAATAATGATTCTATTATTGAGAGTCTTGGAAAATAATAGCACTAAGTTTAATTGTTAGATATATGAATTTTCGTATAATAATATCATATAAATGAAGGAACAACAAAATAATTGAGCTATAATTAAGTCAAGGGTTAAAATAGGCCAGGTTTCGTTTGATAAAAAAAAACATGCTATTTTTTTTTGCGGCTATTCGCAAAAATAAAAAAGGTGCTACCTCAGGTTATAGGACCGGTTAGGTAAGCTTTGCTGTCGAGTTATATGTCAGTTTAGAAAAGGAGAATGAAAGCGAAGGGTATTTTTTGCTATGGAGAATGATTTTTGAAATTAACTACAGTAAACTACGTGCTGTCAGGTTGGGCTAAATATCAAAACTGCGTACAAAAAACACTGCGCGGTTATTTTTTAGCAGATACGATTGAGCTATTATTTATAGTGTATTTTATTGCCATGAAGAATAACAACAAAAAAGTCACTATAGGTCAGGCAGCGATTGATATTAAAAAAATAAGGCGATGTGTCATTCGCCAGGAGAAAAAATAAAAAATTTAGGTCCAGGTCAAGTCAAGGCAAATCAGGATGGATATATAAACTTCGCGGATAGATTCGAAACATTGATCTCCATCAGGCTTAGAGGGTAGATATAAAAATCTGCGTATGAAAAATATTGCGCAATAATTTAAAAAAAAGAACGTTATATTAAACGTCAGGTTGGGATAGATATACAAAAAACTAAGAAGTATATATTGCTATCGTATGATAATAACAAATGCGGCCAAGGTTTCGATTATGTCAAGTTAGAATAGATATAGCACACTATGCATAGATTATACCGCAAGATGTATTAGTTCGTAGATACATTGCACACTAACATATTGGTGGTGTATTTTTTGTTGTGGAGCATAATAAAAACGGTTTAGGTTATGTCAGGTTAGGATAGATATAGAAAACTACACATAACATATGGGAGCGGTATTTTTATAAATATATAAATTGCGCGGTGAATAATAGTGAATATACTTTTCACTATGAATGAGAATAAAAAATGCGCTACGTTACGTTAGATTTGATCGAGCGGTGGAAAATTTGTCAGTATTTGTTGATGTGGGAAGGTGTTTCATTACGTTATATAAATAAATAACAACTACCCAAAAATACTTCGAGCATGAATGCATTACGGAGTTTTTTCACTGGTAATTTTGCTGTGAGAATAATATTTTCTCAAATACCATACCATACGCGGTAATATTTTCTGCAAATATGATTGCGCAGTAATATTATCTACAAATAAGGTTGCGCGGTAATATTTTCCGCAAATACGATTGCGCGGTAATATTCTCCGCAAATATGTTTACGCGGCAAAAAACACAGCAAACTACTAAAAACACCATCCCTCACCGTTAACCCGCAACGTCATCCTTTCCCCGCCGTATATCGCCGTCCTGTTCGACACCGTCATCGACACCGGCTTCGGGAGCGCAGGCGCCGGCCCGGCCAGCCAGTGCGTCTTCCATATCATCGTGAGCGCCGGCACGATGTACGGCAAGCCGCAGTAGAGGTGGTCCCGGCAATCTTGCGTCACCAGTTCCGCCTTCCTCATGTCGGGCACGTGCCTGTCGACGGTGTGCGGACTGTTGACGTCCATGTCGGCCATCCAGAAGCCGGTCAGTTCTTTCGTCACGTCGCCGGAACGGTCGTGGAACGTCCGGCGGGTGTGCTGAAACGAAGGCGGAAAGCGTTTGGATTCATGACAGATAATAAGCGAAAGCCTGGTAGAAATTACGGAAAATGCAACGGTGCAAATCTAGTGCGGCAGGAGTCAATTGAATGCAGACATTGTGAGAAAGAGAATAAATAGGCGAAACAGTGCAAATCTAGTGTAATTAGTTATTTAGATGATTTATTGAGTTGTGTATTATTGTAACATTATTATTAATGGGCAAAATATGGAATATTTGGGAGTAACAAAATTTATAGGATTATACATTGATGAACAACTCTCTTGGAAAAATCATATTGAATATTTAAGAAAAAAATATCACCATTAATTGGTATTTTGTTCAAAATTCGCAACTATATTTGTTCGAAGCATCTCAAATTAATATATTATAGCTTTATTCATTCAGAACTACAATACTTGGTAACAGTATGGGGTAATGCTAACGCTTCGATCATACGTCCCCCAAAATCTCTGCAAAATAAAACAATCAAATAAAGCGCCCGTTTTCAAAAGTTTTTAAATCCATCAGAAGTGATTTCAAGAAAATCGAACTTTTCTGATAACTATGATTCGGAAATCAAGTAAGTTTGTGTGACTGGTTTGTTATTTGTAGGTTGTCCTTTGAAACTAATATAAGGTCAGCAAAAAAATACTAGAGAATGTTTTGCTGAGTTATTTGAAAAAAAAATAAGATTAAATGGAAATATATTGTGGATTTAGACAGGTTTGAGAATGTATTTGAATGGTTATAAGAAGTTGAAAAAGACTTGCGTGATGCAAAAATAGTGTTTATTCAACTTAACTTTCAAAACAAAAATACAGATTCTCATTTAAGCAGAAACAGGTTCAAAATGTTAAATGTTTCAAATTTGCAAGTCCTCATCTTGCGATCACCATCGGCATAGATTTTCGTTCTTACAGTTCTATTATTTTCTTGCTCTATTGCCAACAGGATTCATTCCTTATCCTTTTACTTCCTTTACCAGGCCCTGATAATGTCGGAAATCTTTCCATAGTTAAAGATATCTCAGCTTCATTTTTAAACCACAAAAACACTAAATAACAACAAGACTGCTTCATGTTCAAACAACTACTGACAAAAATCGTATGTGTACGTAAACAGTAACACATACGAACAGGATCTAACAAGTTTTGAAACCATAGCATGCAATGAATAACATAATACTATTGGATCTACGCATCTTTGAAATAGCTCTTACGGCAGTGGATTCACACACTTTCGTAACAGTGTTTATGAAGGATGTAGCTAGTTTTGGAATCGTACTATTTTTTAATATCATAGTATTACTGGAAGTAATCAGTTCTGGTCCACAACAATTATATGGGCATGTGTCAAAGCTGTCTATTGTCGCCAGTTTCTCAATTTTAGTGAAAAATGGATGTAATTAGTTGGAAACGCACGCCACGAATGCATATTCAAATTACTTTTTCGATATCCCACCTCCGATTCATATGTGAAAAATGAACTTTTAAATATTACCTCTTTATAGAAATTGAAATGTTTTTCTTTCATCCATTTCGTAAAATATTATAATAAACATTCTTCTCTAACCTCCAACACAATTGAAACAATCCATAATCTAGTTCAAAAATCTGGGTACTATCAGTAGAATCAAAACAAACTACCGAAAAAATCAATTTTATACAATGGAGTGTTAATATATAACAAAATACCAAAGAAACTAACTGAAGATTTTTTTGACAAACGCTTCAAAAAAAACTTGAAAAAGTATTTGATCCAGTAACACTTCTCTTTTTCCATCTGACATTGGATTGATTCATGATCAAAATCCTCTTTTTAAAGCATGAATTGTAATAGTGACTCAGTTTTCAAGATTCCTTCTTCATAAACATTAATGTTTCTTGGGATCAATAATGATTGATTGATTGATTCTGCTGTACCAGTTGTCACTTATTTTTGGACCAAGAGTAAAAACATAACAATATCAATAAAGTAAGCTCAAAAGAAGTCGATTTGCATGTCGAGTTTTTCGGTCATTAGCTCTCCCATCCATATCTCGAAATATGAAACACCCGTGGCTAGGAATCGCACTTCTGAGGACGAGACCCCGTCCATCCGCAAGGGTTTCGAATTTTGATTTGACTATTCGCAGAGGGGAAAAACATTGAATGAACAAAAAAATACATTCGAACATGCTTCTAACACTTACCGTTATCATGAATCTTTGAGGCGCCAGAGCACCCGCTTCACCGGAATAAGGAAACCCGAGCGGAGTGAGTATCAATATGGCCAACGAAAGCAAAAACAGCCCGGTCAACAGGCTGAATATCCTCTCTATTCCTCTGACGAGAAGTCCCAGCGGAACTACGAAGCTGAACAGATTCGAAAACATGCAAGTAACCTGGAATGAAAGCGGAATTTGACATTGAAACGCGGAAAAAATGGCTATTATCATCACAAGGTAGCAAAATGCTACTTTTCCTCCCGAGGATGATAGTGGAGGTCAGTAAACAATAAAAGAAGAAAAAGGCACTTCACCCCCATGTTATACATATAATTTTTCCGCCTCCTTCAAATAAGAAGTCACTTTAAAAATATATATGTAACTTTTTTTTGCAGGTTCACACGAAAGGTAAGCCCTGTAATGTTCAAAGAACACCGCGTGAATCACGGGACAGGAGATACGAATTAACATTCACTTTGAATTTTTGAAGTCTGTAAGCCTCAGGAAAGACCTCTTTCGGCAAGGAGTTCCAAAGCTCGGCTGTTTCATTGAAAAAATATCTCTGAGCAAGAGAGGTTCAACAGGTCTTCAAATTCACAACAAAGGGCTGGAAATTCTGTACTCGTCGAATCATCCCTGTAGATATTGCCAAGGGGTGAACGATTGATAACAATTCGGAAGAGCTTCGACCGTGAAAGTATCTGTAGAAGAGAGACAAGTCTCCGACCCTTCTACGATGTTCCAATGAAGTGAGCGAGTCTGTGAGTGAAGAATCACCAACAAGACGGATTGCCTTTCCCTGAATAGAATCGAGAAGCCTCAATTAATGTTTTGGTGTCGAACCCCACACATGAGAACTATATTCCAGGACAGGTCGTATCTGAGCCTTGTAGATCATTAGAAGCTGAAGGGAAGTGAGGTACTTCTTCGCACGAAATAGAAATCCAAATTTCTGGGAAGCACTTTTAGCGATCGATCTCACATGGTTTTTCCACGAGAGATTATTACTGATCGTAAGTCCTAGCATCGAGATACTTGACTTTGTAGGAATAGTCACTCCTGACATCTGAATACTAGATGTTGATAGATCGGCTTTCTTTTTGAAAAGACATGCCTCAGAATTAAATAATATTTATTCAAGAACTAAAACTAAGAAGTAGTTATAGTATAGCAAGCTCCTGGAATTCCCAAAATTAGGAAAACCTACAAAACAAAGAAAAAAAATAGGTGTTGGCGCCGAATTCGAACCAACACTTACAATTGCCTTCAAGCCTATCATGAACAACGTCCATTGCATAAATTCTTTGCGCTAGCGTATTGCTGTATTATAATATTAGACATTCAACTTTCATTTTCAATATATTCACTTCTTGAAAATATCTTACTTTACCAATTTCTACCATTGTCCAAAATGCAGGGTGTTCTATAAATGAACGATAAAATATATACTTTTAAAATAAAATAGAATATAGTTTAGGGAGGAAAAGTACGACTTTGCTCCCTATAATGAGGCCACTAAATGTATGCTTTGAATAGAGGGAGGCGGAAAACACTTATTAAAACGAACTACGAACCATGACTGCTATGAGGTATTCGGCGTGACTGCCAGCTCCGGCTCTGCCCATTATAGGTATGAATAGGTAGATGGCTCCTATCATCAAATAGAAGCATTGCACGAACGGCAGTCCGACCATTGATATGTGAAGGAATATCCATTTGTTATCTGCGAATGAAAAACGACGGTATTAATGTACATAAATCAATATAACAACCAGAGTGACTGTCAGATAAATTTTAATATAAGGCGAGGTTTCAATCCGGAAAATAGTTTTTACTACCTCATCTTGCTTCGTTTTTCATGTAAACCATGAGCTGTCCTCAATAAACATCGAAATAACAAAAAATAAAATCGCATCCCCACTTTTATACCAAGACTTCAACTAATGCTTGGCTCAGATTAAACTTGTAATTTATCTTTCACTTTTACTTTAAGGAAGTTCTCACAATGCTAATCAATGGGAGCGTTCATACACGACACATTTACTTTAACATTTTGTGTATGAACGCCTCCATTTATCAGCATTGTGAGAACTTTCTTAGAGTAAAAGTAATAGAAAAAGTGTGGTTTATGAACCAACACTGTGACATTGGTTGAAACTTCTATCCATAGGGTGTATCGCTTCTCTTGAAGTTTCAAAAGATTACTAAAAATTTGTTGCATCTTGTAATTTTCCCTCTTTGGGTCCAACTTTAAATCCAAGATGAATAAAAACCCTGGTGTGTTGACTGATTCAAGTTTGTTAAGTCAGTTTTTCTGAATTTGTGTAGATAGGCCACCTTATAGAAAGATAACCCCTTACAGGGAGGTTTGACAGTTTGATACTTCGATTTGTTGGAAGTTCCAATAATAGTTCAGCAAATGAAGCATTTTGGCTTGCAATTTTTTCGTCCACCATGGATTTACCTGAAATTTTCACAGAAGGTAGGGAATAGCTCAAGGATCATTTTCTATATCATGACGTTGTACTCTAGAGCCTTGGTGGTGGTTGCCACCCCATAACGGGGGTGAAATTTTTTTATTACATTTAAACTGTGGAAATCGACGGAAAAAGTAATTCTAAGAAAAAAATGTTCCATATTTTTTTCGTACAAGTTATATTTTTTGAGTTATTCGAAGTTGAAAGTAACAGTTTTTTGACGAAAAAAACGACTTTTTTAAATGGTTTTTTGCAAATAACTCTAAACCTATGCATTTCATCAAAAAAAAGTAGTGAGCCAAATTGTAGCTTTTGAAAAAATAAACAATGCTTCCTTTATAATCTTCCTACGACACATACGAACTGAGATACAGCAAATTAACGCTCAGCTTTTTTCGTCAAATGTAGAATTGGAAAATTTAGAGCGAAATAATGAGAAAAGTTTGCATTATTCAAAGAAAGCTCATAGACTCTTTTTCAAAGTATTCAATTGGAGCTTCCAAACAACTGAAGGAATGTATTCCTAGCATGAAAATTTACCGACATATGATCAAAATGGATCGGTACCCGCTTTTTTTAACGAAAAAAAAAACTGTGAAAACAACCTCCAAAGTACCCCCTAACTAAAATTGATCGCCACCCTTCTGTGATTCTCTTTATATATGTACTATCGATACACCCACGAAGTTTAACCAATTTAAAATGCCTTATTTTAAAAAATTGTAGTTTAAAGAGAAAACGATTTTTTTCAATTTCGTGTTTTCAACCCTGTTCTTATAAATATCTCTCAAAATACCAAAGATACGGAAAAAAACAATACAGTACTGAATTGTAGCTTTTTCAATGACGAAAATTTTCCTGTGTGTAGATTTTCTGTAAAGTCAATATTCGGCGAGATATAGCCGTTTAACACCTACATTTACGATAGAACATCACCTTAGTCAAGCGCTTTAAACTGTCCCCAGAAAATACATATCTCTCACATTATTGAAAAATATATACTTCAGCCTAATCTATTCACAATTGCATTATCTCATATTCATTTGGGGGACAGCAAGTAAATCTATTATCAATCCTTTGAAAACTTAACAAAACAATTAAATGTATTTATAAATTACCTTATCTAGAATCAACAATAAATTTATACAAACCGCACAATTTATTGGACTAAGATTCTCTCCATAAACTCAAAATTAGCTGTTTCATCCATTCTATTAAAAATAATAGTAAGAAGTCAGATATTATTTTCACTCAAATTGCTGATATTCATTTACTCCACAAGACAAACAAAATTACTAGCAACAAATAAAACACAATCAGATTTCGGAAAAAAGTCAATTCACCATGATGGCATCATAATATATAACTAAATTCCAGAAACAACTGAAGCATTTCGCTCAACAATGAAATTTATGCAGAAATTCAACAATTTTTATTCAGCTAATGTTTGCATGTAGTCAACAGTTATATATTTTTTTCCTTCATTGGTATTCATCAGATTTGAAAGCCATTTCATTTTGACTGCTTACAAATATTTAATTTCGTTAAATGTATAGATTTTTTTTCCTTTTATACTTTTGAAAATTTCATTTATTGACTATTATCTTTGTGTGTTTTAGTCCCTATTCATAAACATGTAATGTTTCTTGGGATAATTAAATTGAATTGAAAAAAAAAACGAGAGACGTCTATCGCGCTGTGGTTGACATTAAACATCTCCTAATAATAACATATCAAGTATGTCTCCAATTTGTCCTTTACGTCTTATATAGATTTATTTTACATTATTTCGGAGAGAAACAAATCTCAAATCATTAAAATATTTGTAACATTAAAATTACCTCTTACCTCTCCATTGCTTGAACAGTATCGATTTGAGGACATTCCCCAGAGCTGCAGCAAACACCCAGATGAGGGCTATGAAACTGGACCTCAATCTGATCAAAACGCCCAAACACAACACCACCGTCCATATGGTTTGATATGCATCGTAGTACAACTGGAACAACGTCCAAGGGGAGGAATCGACGTCCTAAAAAATTAAATTGGTGTAATTGAGAGAGAGGTTCATCTAATATTTTTCCGTATGAAATACACATTTTTTATGTCGAAAAAAACGACTATTCAATATTGAAATATAATATGTTGCGATATATTGAAGTAAGCAAATTATCTGTGTGAATTTTCAATTTTCAAACTGGTGGGCTGTTCTACTTAAGGCGACAATAAGATATCAGCTTCAATAAATATGGGTATTTTCTGGAAATACTGGTTTTTGAGAAGCGAGTAAAGTATTGTGAGTCAAAGAATATCGAAGCAAACCCATTCAAACACAATTCACGGCAAAATTTGATTGCCCCGATAGTAGACATCTTCACGGATATTTCATGTTGGCCACTCGGACCAAAGTTCTCTATTAGACCTGCACAAATAGTCGGTGAGCATACTTGAAGACTGGCTTCAAATCAAATATTCTAAATGAACAATTTGTTCAGGCCAGTCTCAATTCACCTACACGGTAGGTTAACAGTCTAACACCTATCAGAAAACTACTACTCCCCTGGCAAATACCACGAAGGGCGTTGGATTATATCCGACAGGTGTCAGTGCAGGATTCTTTACGGAAGAGACTCCTGCATATGCTCTTGGTGATACAACTGCCAGAAGTGATTCTCAATAATTGGGAAGGGGCACACTTGCAGATCGGTTTCGGGCTATTTGGCTTCTCGTCAGTACACGGTAGTGTCCATCACTAAGATGAAGTCGAAGACTTCCCATAATTAAAAATCATATTCCTTTCAGAGTATTCCATACCTTAAATAAGGCTGATGGAAACGACAAGCAAAATAGCCATCGTCGTGCCATCTGCCCGAAGATGCTGTTCAGGCCAGTCTTAACACACCTACGCAGTAGGTTAACGGACTAACACCCATCAGAAAACAACTATTCTCCTGGCTAATACCCTGAATGGCGTTCGATTATATCCGGGAGGTGTCAGTGAATTTCTTCTGTGAAGAATCCTGAAGGGAAGTAATTTTTTAATGATAGGTGTTGGTCTGTTAAACTACTTTGTAGGTAGGTTGAGACTTGGCTAGTCGTGTCAGCGACTGAGCCAGAGAGAGATTTGAAATTGACAAGTGAAGTGAACCAAGCGATAGGCAGTTTTCAACGACGGGATAGATGGTCGATGGTGTTGTGTGTTGTCAAACGAATTTCAGGAAAAAAGTTTTTGTTCCATGTAATACTTGAGATATAAATAAATTACTTTTGTATCATTTATTACCGAACCCAAAGGGAAAATGTAACAAAATAAAATTAAAAAATGTCTGATTCCGTGTGTTCTCTGATCTACCTGAACTTACGTGCATATAAGAATATACTGGAAACAAGCCGAGTACTTTTTTCATCGGAGAAAAGAAATTGCTTAGTTGTATTTTGTTACTTGTCAACAGATTGAAATGTCAAATGCTCTTACGGTCACAGAAAAACCTATTAGTTTTCAAAAAATACTTACCTTGTTGTACACTTTGGCGTGAAACAAAATCGTAGCCATAGATACGATTAGGGTCGGTATCACATACAGAAAGAATACCCACAGAGGGCGCGCGTACCAGCTCATCGTCCGTCCCAGGCAATTGAGGAATGATGCTATTAATACTGATGATATGACTGAGAGAAACCAAGACAGGAAAGCAGTTACCATACACCCTACAAGTTTTCTAACGTATTGTCTTTTAGTGAGGCCTAGAAAAAAAAGATATGTATATGTTTATTGGGAAATAAATCGTTATTATCGTTAGCAATTCATCATTTGGTACTCAAAAAACAGCTTACAAAACTGTGACACGTGTTTCGCTATACAATAGGTTCCTTGAGCAGGAGGAATAGTATTGTGCAGTATGCACTAGTTAGGAATCAGAAGTCATAAACATCAGATGAATGTCTGAAATTGACTATTTGTCAATATTGTCTATTCAAGTATAAGTTGATCGATATTGCTTGAATGAATTAAAACAATCACAATCTACATTCATTACTTGTACTGTAAATACAATACACCCATTAGGTAAAATAATATCACCTAATATCCACTATTGTGCAGTATTATACAACAAAATATTCTTCAACATATACGCTTCAATTTTTTGTGCAATATCTACTGATTTGAAACAGCAGACGAGTGTCTAAAAATACAAAAGCGTATTCAGCAATCATTTCTAATCAAACAGAGCTGATAAAGATCAGTTATGTTGCAATGTTGTCCACTCGAGTACTAATTAATCAATATTGTTGAAATCATTTTAAACAAGCACAATCTACAATCGACGTTCGCAAAGTAAATGCAACTTACCTACCCTTCAGACGCAATAATGTTGTGCAATATCTATCATTGCATAATTATATATTGCCCAATACTTTTCAAGACAAATGATTCAATATTACAGTTAACGGTATCGAAGGCCTTGCACAAATCCAGAGACAGGAGACAACATTTTTTATTTTCATCAATTTCCGCTTGAATTTTAGAAATGACATCGAATACTGCTGTCTCTGTATCTCTAGATCTGCGAAAACCATACTGACCATCATATAAGATATTATTGCTTTCCAGAAAATTTAGAAGTCTAATATGCATCAATTTTTCTAAAATTTTAGCAAAAACTGGAAGTACTGAAATTGCCGGTAATTGTTCAAATCATTTTTCTTACCACTTTTGAAAATTGGGGAAACTTTTGCGATTTTCATTTTATTTGGTATAATTCCAGTTTTGAAAGATCTCGATATTATAAATTGTAAAATCTGCGATATTTCACTTTTGACTACTTTTACAATTTTCACATTAATTTCATCAAAACCAGACGCTTTTTTCAAATCCAACTGATCGATAATATCTTCTATTTCAGAAACAGAAGTAGTTTCCAAAAACATGGCTGAGATGTTTGAATGATCGTCAACTGATTTTGGGGTGTGAGGGATGGCATGTGATAATTTACTACCAATAATTGTAACGAAATGTTTGTTGAATGTCTCACAAATTTCAAGTGGTTCGTCTATTTTCATGTTATTTAGATTTAAACTTTTGATTTTTTCTTTAAAGCCAGTTGAATTATTGAGTAATGATTTAATACCTTTCCACATCAGTTTGGGAGTTGCTGAACTGTTCTTGATAATATTTATATTTTTTTTCGCGTGTTGTTTTCTTCACTAATTTGTTGAAAAAATTATATTTCTCTGAATGATATTCTGAATCAGGATGTTTCTTTTTGCTATTGAAGTGTTTGAATTCGATATTTGAGAGAACAGGAGGGGCAACTCAAAATTTAGGCTTCTATAAACCGAACTAATCAAATCAATCATTTATCGATATTGTTCCTATACATATAAATTATTCCACAATGAACCATTTAATTTGTTGATGGTATTGCATTTCAGTGCAAGCTTCACACTGAAAGAGTGTTGGAGATATCTCTTGGAACCGTCAAGCTACAATCAGTTTCTAAAAGGTAACCAACGCAATATCACGTTAAAGCCCAGTAAATTTCAAAAATAATATTAGTAACTAGTTCCATTTCAGAAGCAATATGCTTCTGAGTTGAATGAAGAAAGCAACTAGAATATCTCAATGAAGAACATGCTCCCAAATTCCAATACAGAGGACGAGAAAGATATTGTAAATCAAATGAAGAATTCAAAACAGCCGAGTTGTTCACTGAAAGTATTTATTCTTCTTATCATATTTGTATCAAATATTTGTCCAGTTGAATAAAGAATTTATTATTACTTTATTATTTCATTTATTCATCTCAAGAAACTTTTACAGTTTATGGTAGGGATATACAATATATAAACATTATAACAAAAATTTACACTGAAAATCTAACAGAATCTGGCAAAAATACACTTCTTAATGTGAACCTGAATAAGCTGAAAAAATTTTAAAAAATAAATAAATAAATAAATAAGAATATCATCAACCTCCAAAAATTTCAAATTTGAAAATTTAATTTGATTTCTTACGAAGTGAATGAATATACAAAGTTTTAGTTTATGAAGAGATTCGATATCTAGTAAACGGTTGGGTTTATATAATTTTTTGTAGATTCCTGATATTTCATTCTGTAAATGCATTTTATTGTTTCAATTTGTAATTTTTTCAAAGGTTTCAATACTAATTTTTTAGTTGTTTCCCAAGCAGATATCAAATACTGTTGATCAAACAATGGTAAATTATCTCTAACTCTAAACAGTATACCAATCAAGGGAGAAACTTCCTTTCTCAATTTCTCAACGTGTTTATCCCATGACAATTTCTCATCCATGTGTAATCCTAACATTTTTAAAACGGGTTTGTGATTGATGGTTTCATTTTGGTAAATCAGAGGAATATCATATGATGGTTTCATTTTGGTAAATCAGAGGAATATTATAATTTGTCAAGTTTCGTTTCGAAATATACATATAAGATGATTTGCTACAATTCAATGATAATTTGTGCTGTTGAAGCCATAATAATTTTTTATAGAATCCTCTAGTTGGGTTAAATTATTACCAAAATAAACTATTGTTGTATCATTTGCAAATAATTTCAGTTTACCAATAAGTTACAATTCAGATATAGAATTAATATAAATCAGGAACAAAACTGGACCGAGAATGGATCCTTGGGGATCCCCACATTTTAAATTTTTCAAAGAACTATTTTCATCATTGCAGTGTACAAATTGTTAAATTAATAACATTAATTGGTGAATAAGGTTCAATGTCAATTCGTTCATTAATTGCAGATCAAGTTTTTTTTTATTTATTAATGATAGTATTGTTTATAAGTTAGCCCAATATTAGAATGCAATTACCATAATTATTGAAGTAATGAATATTTTTTGAGGTTTCTGGTGAGTATTCGCGTTGTTTTTCCTAGAATCTCTATAAGGCACAATGCATAATCATACCACAAAAACTCCAAAAGTGGATGGCGCACTGTCCCAATAATCGAGATATACAATATAGTCCAATAATTCCTGTCTAATGACCCTCAATGCAAAAGACCAACCTTCAAAAATGTAAATTATACTCACCATCCGTTTTTTCAGCACTCCTGGCATTACCGTAAATCGAATAAAGAGAAAATATCACAGACGATATGTTGATGACGTCGGCAACCCACATGGGCCAACGTATGACGAACGCTCCGAGAAAGTCGAAGAACACCAGGTTGCCGGGGCGGTACTTTTCCACATTGGAAAGCTGGTGTCCTTGCGCCATCCCCTTGGCCAGAGCTAAAATATTGTCCCCGGTCCGTTGCAGGGATCCCAGCGGGACTTGCTTTATCGAATCGAATTTCGTGTGGTAGACGTAGCCGTTGGCTGACCATGCGAAATCCAAACCTGAAACAAAAATTTCATTAACAATTTATTCAAGAAACATAAAAAGGTATTTTTTAGGTTCGAAAAGTTAACACTAAGAATAGTATTTTTACCAGATTTTGTTGGATTTTCAGTGTATTCTATTTTTTTTTCTGGATATGTTTATATGTTGTATATCCCCACCATGTGAAAGTTTCTTGGGATGATTGAATAAATGTATATATATATATATATATATATATATATATATTTGATCGGCTACAGGGGCGCCGGAACCATGGGGGCAATGGGGGCTCGAGCCCCCATAGTGAAGTTCTGGTTTGCGAAAGTGTTACCATGCTCTCATAGCAAAAATTTTTCGTTTAGAACAAATAATGTATCGGTCTCATTGGTGTCGGGTTATAAAGATTTTTATTATCACGCTGGCATAACAGTGACAAAACCGCCGCAGTTACTCAAAGCCATGGTCACTATTAACAAAGGTGACTACGTATACTGTATATAATGTAATAAAAAATGAAAAGATGTGATATCTGATATATCAAATCAAAAACGTATTCACGGTCCACGATGACACAGCAAAGACTAAACGATTGTGCTGTTTTGAACTTCTACAGAGCTCCTTTTTAAAGATGTTAGTAATCACGAGATAGCAAATATTTTCATTTCAAAAAATAACCAAAGACGGCAGACCTCCTAACATGAGTAAAATTATAATTTTAATCCTATTTGTTACATATATATTATAAAGTTCATGCAGAAATTGGATGTTTGTTTCTTTAACAATTTCAAACAACAATTTTGTAGTAGGTACTCAGACTCGCCATTTGGCATTTGAGGTTTGAAACTGGATGTGATTATCAGTTTTTTCGTATTTTCTATACTTCACCGAAGAGTATGGAAATTATTTCTATTATTTTAAACATGTTGTACTTGGGTCGTTTTGGATTAGTATTCACTTCGTGTTTTTTGTATGTATGTGAACATCACCTGAATATATGATGTTATATCAATACACTGGCTTTATTTTACGTATTTTATTGTGATATATATATATATACATATGTTTATTTTTGGAGACCAAGCCCCCATAGTAATTTTGAAGTTCCGGCGCCTTATGATCGGCTAGGCTTCCGCGGTCAGAAATGTGCTGGCTGGAACTTCCGGTTGATCCGCGTCTGGAAAGATTTACTTGTCTACGTTTCGGCTCCCATTTCGGAGCCATTTTCAAGACTGAATGACCTTGCGTCTAGGTCTGAGTTGTCTTACTAGCTGGCTATCATCACTGGAGATCGAGGATTGAAGGTTGGTGGGATTTAAGGGTTCATTAGTAATTATGGCAGGATCAGGTATCGGACGGTCGATGGGAGGTTCGAACGGATTAGTTCCCAAGTCGGAGTAAATAGAAGTATGTCGGACCAAGAGTGGTTTCCAGGTATTGGGGAGTCTTTGAGAATCGTCGCGTTTATTGAGGCGGAAGGCTGGGGTTCGAATCCTCGCCGGGCCACCGTGCTGGGTAATCGCACGTTAAAAGGTAAGGCCTCGTTGATCCATTGCTCGCACAAGTTTCGACTTCTGAGGGTTGACGTTCGTCAGCTGGTTAACGGAACGAACAATTTTAGAACAACAATTTTTTTTTAGTTGGGACGTTTTTCGATTTCAATGGCTTCACGGGTAATTCTGGTTTGGAGGGTTTTGGCTGTGGCAACGGTTTTGGTGTTTTTGAAATCTATTTTGTGGCCTGTTTCTAAATGATGTTGGAATATATATATATATATATATATATATATATATATATATATATATATATATATATATATATATATATATATATATGTATATGTAACAAAACATATTTTATTGTGTCCCTATGGCGGTTTCTAACAGCGTCAACCCTGGCGAGCCAACCGAACACCATCGGTGAGCTACCTTTTTTACATTGTTTTTAATGAGTTTCGCGAAACAGATCACCTATCGCGATTCGTCACCTGTGAGTAGGGACTTTTGGAAGAAAATCGCCGAACCATGCGCTAGCATAATATTTTTCATTGTCGGGCTGAATAACTATATTTGCTTGTGGTTTTAGAACTCAGAATTTTCCCCTGGAAAGTTATTGTTTATGCCCGTGAATTATTTCAGCTCTTTACACCAATCCATCATTGAATTAAATCATCAACAACTGTTCTATCACCTGTGTTTTTTTACTTCGTGTGAGATCCTCCCACGAAATAAAACAACCCTGAGATACCGATTCGTTACATATATATATTGTTGAGTTCGGGTTGAACTGCGTCTGGAGTTTTGTTCTCGACGTTTCGGCTCCGATTTTGGAGCCATTTTCAAGAGGTAAATGTGACTTCACGCTGAGGTCTCAATCTGCCTACTCCTCAAGTGTTTTCACAGGGGGCAAGGGTTTGTGACTTGACGCCGGGGCCTCAATCTGCCTACTCCCCAGGTCTCGTCACGAGTTCTTTCTAAGGTCTCAATCTGCCTACTCCTTAGATCGAACTGTTGAGTTTCACACATTATATTCATTGATAAAAAAAACTACGAAGAAGGAATCAATCCACCAAAAAATAATTACATTCAAACGGTAAATAGAATATGTTCTCGAATATATATTTAGTAAATGAGCTTTAGTGATCGTCATGTTTATTTTCCTTTCATTTATAAACTCTTGTGATTCTTTTTTCCGAAAATAAACATTATTGTATTGTATTAATAGGTATTAGTCGGCTAACCTAACAATAGTCGACAGATCTTCCTTTGTAGTTGTTAGGTTCTCAACCTAAAAAACCACTGAAAATTAAATAAAGTTCTTTATCATTATTTACCTAGGTTGAAAAGTTTTTACTTACCATTAGAGAAAATGCTCGAATAATGATGAATTCTCAGGTTAGTAGTGAAGAAAATATATTGTTACGAATCTCCTAGCGCTCTCCTAGCGCCGGCCCTGACGAGATCGTAAACGCACATGAGGGATCGCGTCGTAGCAAACGTCATTTTCCAAGAACCCGTAAATATCGTGTGGAGAATTCGCGAAGATTCTTCATAGGCGTACGCAGGTATATATACGGGAGTGACTTCGTCGCGGGCAGAATTAGTTATTCGGAAGTTTGTATTCAGAGCAGAGTTATTCACAGCTAAGTGGAGCGAGTTTAGTGGAGCTAAGTGGAGATAATTTTGTTATTGCTAAGTGCAAGTAGTCGAAGTGTAGAATTGTTAGTACAGAGAGTTTTAGTAGCGAGCATTGGAAAGTTATCGGAGCGATATAAGTGATTGTGTTGTATTGTATCGTGATAGAGAGTTATAATAAAAGTAGTTAAGTGTTGTTTGGTGTTTTAATCGACGAACCCAAGGATTACCGTAACAATGTTTGTTATCATGGAAA
Organism: Zygogramma bicolorata; assembly: GCA_032362365.1. Lineage (NCBI taxonomy): Eukaryota > Metazoa > Arthropoda > Insecta > Coleoptera > Chrysomelidae > Zygogramma > Zygogramma bicolorata. Next base: position 379,309 of record JAVJAQ010005204.1, read on the forward strand.
AAGTAAATATTAGGGATCCTGATTCTGGATAAAGTATTAATCAAGTCCTAACATGATTTAACCAATTTTGACAACATTATTCTTCAAAGTAGGCCGCTTTTTCGACAACTGACATATAAAACTGGATATATGAATAGCAGATATACCTATCCAAATAATATGGGGGGTTTCATTCACCTGACAAGTTCCCAAAATCCCTGAATATCCTGTAATCGGTATCACCGGGGATAACCCCGCTTTGAAATATTTCCTGAGCTAACGACGAAGCATACGGATAAGGCACTTCTTCTGAATATGTTTCTAGGATCCAAGGGTGGTTCGGGCCTGCTTGGAAAAGAACCTCCCTTCCTCCGGCTCCGCAAGCCTCTAGATTTATGAACGCTCTCACCTGAAAGAATAACCGATTTGATATACCGAAGGGCTCTTTCAATGGAAGGCAACTAATTGACAATTATTCTCCTCGGTATAAAAACTGGAAAAAAAACAAATTATTCATAAAAAATAAAGAAAAGAAAAAATGTGTTGACGCCGAAAATCGAACCCACAGTTTTGCGGTTAACTTACCGGATAATCTGCCAACTGAGATAATTCAGATTTGAATTAACATTATCAGAGAATTGTACTTATATTACAAATTGTAACAATAACCAATTGACTTTTGATTTTCATAGTTCCAATTAATTCAATTTTTTTTACTTATTGTCATCTCTTCAAATAAACGTTAATTATCCTCATTACTGTATTTTTCTTTGACAGTAATTGTAAATTCATGTGCACTTTTAGAAACGATATTCAAACGTAGATTGTCACAAATGAAACGTAAGATTAGTCAGGCAATTCAATATACATGATCTGATATTTATATATTGTTTAATGAACTAATTGGTGGTAGGAAAAATAGTGTGCATTACTTGTGCCTCTTTCCGCAATAGGAATTTATATTTCAACCTGCACAATATTATTAATATTTTCAAGAAATCAGATTAATTACAATTATCATGTTCAATATAAATATAGATAGAATGTTCATAGTGTTCCTATATCCACGGTAATACCCGAGGTGATACCATTCATTACAATTTTTTAGATTTTTTAAAGGAATACGAGTAATTACTGTCATTGTGTTCAATACAAATATGAATTTAATATTTATAGTTAATTTTTTATCGGTTGTAGAAAAAATAGCGTATGCAACTCTCATGTAGCGGTTATTACATGATCGTTGCATAATATATACTTTCGTTCACCTCTTTGGCCCACTTGTGTTGGGTGATGAACCCGTGAGAAGCCGGCAACAAGTTTTCCTCCGCTCCGTTGAAAAGGAATATGATGTTGTGTCTGAGCCGCCTATTGGATTTCGATAAAACCCGCAGGATCTCCAGCATGACTGCGCAGCTTGCCCCATCGTCACTCGCACCTGAAATAAATTAAAATGTATTAATTTCTTATAATGAATTGAATATACGACAAAATCATCCCTTATTGATACTGATGTAATTATATTTTAATTCTGTTTTGCCTGCTTGGCAGGCAGGCTGGGCCACCCCATGATGGTCGGAAGGCGAGGCTACTAACCGAAAACCCATTGCTTTGATCAAAATTTGAATCTATCAGCTTATTTTGGGGAAGTTCACTTGAAGAAGAAAAAAACAAAGATCACTGCCTCAAAACTTTGTTCTTTGCACAAAAATAATCATATTCCGAAATAAGAAAAACGGACCTCTTGTGAACACACTACTGAGACCAAAGCCGTTTTGTAAACCTATTGAGGTTCAATTTATACAGAAAACAATTTAGTCCTTGTTAGTTTTTATTAAAATGAATTGGACTTACTTTCATAGTGAATTGGAGTTACTTTCATATTGAATTTCCATGCAAGATATAACATCAACAGTTAGTTTCAATACTGGAAACAATAAAATCGCTGATATAACTCAGAGATGTCGAATTCTATTCCCAAAAGTTGAAAACATTCAGAGAAACGTTAGCTTTTGCACACAACATTTCAAAATCGTGTGATCGAGTTTGGCATCAGAATCTCTTTTCTATATTGCCATCTTATAGTTTACCTCCTCAATTGTGTGGTTTGTTGAAGAGTTTCTTGCCTGATGGGTATTTACGTGGAGTATCATCTGAAATTCTCTCAATAAATAGAGGTGTTCCACAGGGTTCAGTACCGGCGCCCACTTATTTCTGCTTCATATCAATGATTTACTGGGGAAAATATTTAGTTCAGTGCATAGTTTTGAGGACTACAGTACTCTTCGTACTAGTTTCTCTTCCAGAGTCCCCATATCAGCACGAGAAACGAAAATGGAGGGAGGCATTAGGATCAAATTTAAAGTTAATGGTAATTCGTATCTCCAGTCCCTTGAATCACGCGGTTTTCGTTGAACATTACAGAGCTTTCCTTTCGTGTGAATCTGTATAAAAAAACGTGTTGGGTAGAAAATTTAAAAACCATTTCCAAAAATTTATCACAAGACCTCTTCTATTTGACAAGAAAAACGATATCGCCCTCTCAATCAAAATAGTGTATCCACACGTAAACTTTGCCGAAGTGGAAGTGAACAACTCTTTAATTACATTCAATATAGGAAAATAAACGCATCTATCTGAACAATATTGTTAGAATCAACGATGCAGAAGGTCAGCGTTCCAAATTGAAACCTATTAAATCTCGGTGCGAGTAGCGCAGCACACATGTGGTCATAAAGTTATTGCAGATAAATATTTGTGCTAGTTTAGAAAAACAAAGCCTCCTGATAAGCATCATAAATAGATTGAATCCGCCGAATGGAAGTTGAAATAGGAATTTTTCGAATGTCGGTATTTTTACCGTACATAGCAAGTCCATAGTTCTAACAAACTGCTCACACGTGTCAATAATACTGACGCCGCTTCAATATATCAAGAGGCCTTCAATAATGAACGGACTGACTTCATTTTCCTCGATATTATCACCATCAGAATCATTTTTTCATTATACTTGCACGTTCAATGTATTGATACATATCGATATTAGCCGTGTAAGTTGAACCAAAGGAAATTACATAAGTCAAAGTAGTCGACCAATTGAAACTCGTTTCCAACAGCATAATGGTACGGTGTCAAACAAATTTCTGGTTGTTTGAAGCAACTATAAAGTTGGTAGTTTGTCGCGAGTACTCAAAAACCGTTTCGATATTCGTCATTAGTTTTCAATGTTACTATTGGTGCTCCGAAAAATTATTTCATTCGATTTTGACTTTTCAATTCCCATTTCTATATTCAATTTCATACACACAGACCCATACACACAAGTTAACGATGGCCAGTACCACAGAACACCCTATCTACACAGAAGCGCAACTTGAAGGCGGTCCCTTTGATCTTTTGGGGTCAATTTTTCATAACCTTAGGCGTTTTCTGGCGCTCTTGTATCCAAAACGTCTCTTTATCTCTCTCTGACTAATTGGCTGGTCGTAAGTGACAGAAAAGGAGACAGATGAATACGTTTTGAATACATGAGCGCCAGAAAACGCCTCTTGATTTAAAGCTTGGCTTGTATAATGTCATTTCTTGGCGGTAAATTCAAACTGTCGGTTGATATACAGTTCAAGTGATACACCTTTGTAAACTTTCTAGACTGAGCATTTCTGCTTCTGAACTGAAATTGGGACAGTTTCAATTCCATTTGAAGATACGACCCTAGGAAGGTATTAATAAGTTAGAACTTACATTTCCCCTATCAAATTCGTCTAAATGCTTCGTTGATCAGCAATCTACATTCCCTTATTCTCAACAAATATAAACGGATAATTTGGATAATTACCAAAATAATTTCAGTGAATAAGCTTACTATTTTTTGCACCTTTTAAAATAAAGTAGATAGAAAAGTGGTGTAGGCAGCTATTTAATGTTCAAATAGTTTTAGAGTAATCAACTGAATTTTGCAGGAACGAAGGTTTAAAACTACTCTGATCATGCTTTCATCCGATATTAATAAAATTTATCAGTAGTAATAACCCAAGGACATTGATAATTGTTCGAAAATTTTATAACACCCTAACAACACAAATGTGAGGTTGACAATATACAAGCCAAGCTTTCGATTCGGTCGGAACGCCTCAGTTGCGCTTCTGTGTAGATAGCTAGGGTGTTCTGTGCCACTACTACCAGAAGACAATAATTATTGTAATTGTTAAAATGTCGCAAATACTCTCAAATTGTTTCAATATTTGTGAATATGTTTCAATTTTACTTTGGTGTTTCGAGAACCTAATTTATTTCATTTTCATTTCTAGATTCAATTTTCAACATCAAGATATTTATTATATTTTCAATTTTATTTATTATTTTTATTGTTCCATTTGAATTTTGAATCATTTCTTTATTACTATCAATATTTTTTTGTATTTCCTATTTTTGATAATTCACTTATATTTTTCATACCTCGGAATTTTCATGTATATTATCATTTCATTATTCACTATTTTAGGTTTTCATAATTTGACTTTTCACATAATTGTAACATTTCTCATTTTTCTCATGTAATTTATTAAAGCTCTAGATGTCTAATATATTACGTACCCACCGATTGGTTAACATACGCACTCACTGGTGCAAAAAAGTGCTTTTTCCTAAAACCACACGCTTTTTTGAATAGTTTTATGTTCGCAAACATGATTACTTTTCACAATAATTGAAATTTGACATTAGTGTACTGCAAAGTAACATTTCTGTGTCAAAACTCAAATACCTACAGCTTATCCAATCCATCTTGGCACCAACTCAGATACTTTTTTAGTTGCCCACTGGTAGTGTATGTAGATCATGAAGAAATAAAAAAACACCTTCTAAGAATAAAGTTCAACACATTGAACACATATAATTGGTGTTTTTTTTATCTTGGTACACTTCACAGAGATTGCTGGGCATATACGTTATTAGTTGTGTGCCAAGATGGATTGGATGAGCTGTACATACACACTATCCATTGCTAGGCAACGAAGCAACATTTATCAATCATAGTAACGTCAACAAAGGTCAAGCATAAAATATTTGTAAACTATTCTTGTCAATAATTTTTTAAATGAGATGGAACTAAAATGGATAGCGACAGTTCTGAAATTGAAAATACTCCGGCAGAACTAAGAGAACAAGTTAATTCATTGTCATTGAATTTACTAAAAAAAAATGTTCGTTCCGTTAACCAGCTGACGAACATCAACCCTCAGAAGTCGAAACTTGTGCGAGCAATGGATCAACGAGGCCTTACCTTTTAACGTGCGATTACCCAGCACGGTGGCCCTTCAACTTCAAGAGAAAAGTATGAAACTGCATACAAACAGTTCATGGATTGGAAAAAAAATACAGAACTTAGAGTGTTTCTGAAAATATGATTATGGCATATTTTGAAGAACTATACAAATCAAGAAAAGCATCCATTGTATGTTCAATATATTCAATGCTAAAATAATAATAATAATAATAATAATAATAATAATAGGTCTTTATTTCCCAATAATAGGTAAGATAACAAAGGAGAGAAACAAAAAAATGAAAAGAATAACATTGGGAAAAAGCCGAAGATCAGCTGGATGTGCCTCGCGACACAGCCTCTGTTTTTCATCTCTTGGCTAAGAATGAGTCACTGACATTGAATTCCGTTTCATAGTATAGTATTATTTTTAGGGAAAATGTGTGTTGTAGAAAAAGTATAGTGTGTAACACGAGCAGAAATGCAATTTTTCACTCGTTTGAATTGCACCACTCGCTTGTGTCGCATTTTTTTCAAACTCGTGAGAAATTCGCACCTTTCTGCATTTGCTGCACAATAATACTATTAACACACTTGTTCGGAAAGTGCCACTTTCTGTAAGCAAAATCATTGAAAAAAAAGCAATAAAGAAATTTGGAAAATTCAATTTCAAAGTTAACTTGAAAAAACATTTATAGGTGAAGGACAATTTTATTTTATTTTCATTGTTATTAATTTTTTATTTCTGTGAAATTTATTTATTTTTTTTTTCTCTCTATTTATTTGATTCATCATTCACTTGTTTCTAATTTTCTTTTTTTTTAACTTGTAAGTTTCTTGGGAAATAAACATCATTCAATGTGTCTATGTAAACCACGAACTCACCTGGACTGTCAGTAACGGAATCGAAATGACAGTTGATCAGCAAACTGTGCGCGGACCCCTTCTCCGAGCCGATCTTGACGACGACGTTCTGCACGTCACTGTAGACGTTCGTCATGCCGTCCAAGAACTTCAACGTGTACGCGCCCGACGCCTTCTGGACGTCCACCTGGATGACGTGGTGCTCGTCCGCCTCCCTGACGATGGCGTCCACTTCCTGCACGAGCACCTTGACGGCCAACACCTCGTTCTCGTAGCTGCCCGCCGGCCTGGGGCCGATCTTCGTCAGGTTCTTCAGTATGCTGTAGGCGCGCTCGGCGATGAAGCTCTCCGGGTGTTCGGCTTCGTCGGCGACCTTCAGGCCGGTCGGCAGTTGTTTTTCGACGAGAATCACCAGGAAGAAGACGACCAGCATGAGGCCGAAAACGGCCAGGAAATGGACGTACGGCATCGGCCGGTGGAATTTCGATTTTTCGCGATTGCGGTCGGGGAAGTCATTGTCGGGAGATTTGTCGTAGAACCGGTTGCGCAGGAGGGAATTCTGGAAGAAAAATTACTGTTCATTTCAGAAAATAAAAACAACAAAACATCATAATTTTATCTGGGGTGAAGACCCAATCTCATAATAAAATCAAAATTTTATCGGGGTAAGATAGCGATATCTCATAATTCAATTAGGAATATAACACGACATCATAATTTTATCGTGGATGAAATAAGAGGGCATCACAGTGTTAAGGGGGGGATAATAGCGACACATCATAATTTTATCGGGGATGAAATAAGAGATCATCATAGTTTTGAGGGGGGGAAATAGCGACACATCATAATTTTATCGGGTTAGATATAATAATCAAAGATAATATAATATAACGAGACATCATAATTTTATCATATCAGAATCAAACTTTTATCGGAGATATTTTATTGGGTTAAGATAACGATATCTCAAACTTTTATCAGGAATAACACAACGCGACGTCGCGACATTATCGTTTTATTGAGGGTTATCATAGTCATAGGCCTACACATAGTGGGTTTATGTTCAAGGTATAAGGATAGCTATACCATAAGCACAATAGATAAAATTTTGAAAAAGTACGGCTTTTTCCATATCTCATCAGCATCGCAGGGACCTTCAACTCTCCACAATATGACGAGTCACCATAATTTTATCGGAGTACTATAACGGAACATCATAATTTTAACGGGGGTAGTATAACAAAATATCATAGTTTTATCTGTGATTATATCACGATGCATCATTATTTTATCAGGGTAATAGAACTAGACATCATAATATTTTCGGGGATAAAATAGGAGGACATGGGAGTTTCATGGGGGCAATATAGCGACAGATCATAATTTTATCGGGTTAATATATCGAGAGATAATAATTTTTTCAGAAATCATATAGGCATCATAATTTTATGATATCAAAATTTTATCGTAGATATTTTATCGGGGTGAGAATACGATATCTCATAATTTCATCAGGCATAATATAACGCGACATTATCGTTTTATTGAGGGCAATAGGACGAGTCATCATAATTTTATCGGAGGACTATTACAAAACATCATAATTTAATCAGGGTAATATATATTAACGGGATAAATTAACGAGGCATATTGACCAATGTAACACATGCGTTGCTGACGATAAGTATTAATACTATTCAGTACTAGACTGTGACAGCTGATACAACTCTGTGCATTCTTTGACCTCCAAAATATCAATCTGTTATATGTCTTAGATATCTTTTCGTCAACCGTTAAAAAGATTCAAATGAGGATACACATCGACGACACCTGCAGCACTCGTTCATATTAATTCCAAACAAAAACCAGTATATTTACCAGTTATTCCACCTTGGAAATGACTTAGATATACCCTTTATTCAGCTCAAGTAGAATTTCGTTATGTATTTAAACCACGTTGATCACGGCTGATGTTTGGACGGGTGACGAGAGTTTTGGACGGGCTTTTATTTCTAAGCCTTGTACACGCCAGTAATCGTACGATAAAAAGTAAGCCCACGTTGAGAGTTCAGCTCGTAGGAATAAAACTACCTAAATCCTTCTACATTTTCAATGAAGTTTTCAATTTTTTGTTGTAGATTGATTTTAAAAAATCAAGTAAAATGGAACAGAAATCCTGAAAGAATCATAACAATATATCAACAAATAGAAAAGTTGTTTGGCTCCGTACTCTTCTCGACTTAAAGTAAATATATTTGTGAATGACGTATTACAGCGTCGCTTCTTTTGTTTCAGTCTTTCTTCATTCACTGACTCATTTGCAAGTGTACGCACATCTGTTACAAATCGACACGTTTCATTTTTTCGAGTCTCTCTATGACGAATGTTGCACAATTAATTTATGAAGATAACAACAATCCATACAGAACGCTTGTAATTAGCACAACGTAATTGTAGATTGTTTATACGAATACGCCAAATCACCAACGAAATAGCGACAATCAATACAGTTTGAAAATATTTTGAAAGATTTGGTAACATTAATGCGTAGTCATAGTACGTTTTTGTTAGAAGCAGAGTAAATAGTTCGTTTTCTCTAATTATGGCATATAGAGTGACGCTTTTTGAGAATAAACAGATAATAAAAATTAATAATGATAGTAAATATATTTGCCAACTTCGGGTGATTCAAAGGCGAATATTTTTGAACATAATGCTGCAAATTAACAAGGTCTGCTACTCATCTGCATTCAACATTCTTATTCTAGCAATCTTAATATATATAAATCTCGTGTCACAATGTTTGACCTCAATGGACTCCTAAACCACTTAACCGATTATAATAAAATTCGCACACCATGTGCAGTTCGATCCAACTTGAGAGATAGGATAGTTTAAATCTCAAATTATAGTCGCAATTTTAATTTATTGCTAATTATTTGTCTGTTATTATTTGACAGTCACAATTATCTGTTAACTCCAAATGATTCTAACAGATGTCGATACCTTTCGACTGGGTTGAGTAAGTAATCAATAGATGGCGCTGCTGAGCCCATCAGTTGGCAGAACAAATTGAATCAAGATGTGGATACCTTTCGACTGGGTTGAGTAAGTAATCAATAGATGGCGCTACTGAGCCCATCAGTTGGCAGAACAAATTGAATCAAGAAATCCAGCTCAAAGAATCAGGACAGCAGAAGGTCATGCACAACCACAAATGGTTTAGATTTGGAAAATCCATGTTTTTCTCATGGGCAACTATATGTTGCGTGTTCACGTGTTGGGAAACCGTCGAATCTATTTGTGTTAGCTGAAGACAGGTTAACCAAAAACATTGTGCACCGATTGGTGTTAAATTAAATTGAAATTGATAGTATTTATAATTCAAAAAAATAGATATTAATGTTTAAAAGTTTAAGACTGTTTGCCTTGCCTACCTCATTCATGAGTTTAAGCGTCACATGTTATTTACTGTATTATACTGTAATATACTTATATTTGTTATAAAATTAAATGGAAATAATAAATCTGATAAATTTTTATTTTGTACCTATTGATTTCTGCTTAATATCAAGTGTAAGAACATTTTAATTAATTGTGTTCAACGTACTTCCCCTTCAAATCTCAATCCAGTGAATTTGTATACCAACATCAACATTTTCGTCTTTGTTCGTAAATAATTTCATTGTACTAAGGGTTATAGTAGTAGAAAGTCAAATAAGGAGATCACCATATTTTTTTACAAATACCATCTGTGTGAAAAAGCATAGTGGACTCCGTGACTGATGTTCTCTTATTGTTCCTCTTAGATTGTTTACTATAATGCAATATAACAAAAACTTTAGCCACAGCAACGCGTGGCCGGGTCAGCCAGTATTGCATATATCCTTCCTGTAGTATTTTTTACGAGATTTTTTATCAACAGTGACAAAAATAAAAAACCTGTTTCAAATTGATATATTCTTAATAATTTTCAATTTCGTTTCATTCCCTGAAACAAGCAGGTACTCAGTGAATAAATATTATGAAAGAATATATCTAGATTATAATTTAATTTTACTTTTTACGTAGTGTATCTAATTTCCACATTCACTATCATTATTGTCGATAAATATAAATCAAATATTCAGATGTCAGGAGTAACTATTCCTACAAAATCAAGTATCTCGATGCTAGGAAGTACGATCAGTGATAATCTCTCATGGGAAAACCATGTGGGACAGATCGCTAAAAGTGCTTCCCAGGAACTTGGATTTCTATTTCGTGCGAAGAAATACTTCACTTCTCGTCAGCTCCTAATGTTCTACAAGGCTCAGATACGACCTGTCATGGAATACAGTTCTCATGTGTAGAGTTCGGCACCAAAACATTCATTGAGGCTTCTCGATTCTATTCAGAGAAAGGCAATTTGCCTTTTTGGTGATTCTTCGCTCACAGACTCGCTCACTTCATTGGAACATCGTAGAACGGTCGTGTATAGAAACTTTCATGGTCGATGCTCTTCCGAATTGTTATTAATCGTTCCCCCCTTGGCAATATCTACACGGATGACTCGACGAGTACAGAATTCCCACCCCTTCGTTGTGAATTTGGAAACCTGTCGAACCTCTCTTGCTCAGGGATCTGTTTTCAATAGAATTGCTGGGCTTTGGAACTCCTTGCCAAAAGAGGTTTTTCCTGAGGCTTACAAATTTCAATAATTCAAAGTGATTGTTAATTCGTATCTCCTGTCCCTTGATTCACGCGGTGTTCTTTGAACATTACAGGGCTTCCCTTTCGTGTGAATCTGCATATAAAAAAATCAGGAATGTGGGTATTTTTGTGGGAGGAATGAAATTTGAAGAATCATTCCTTGGCTTTCCTCTTTTCCGACGCAAAAAAAAAATGTCAACTTCTTATAAAATTCTCAAAACACTCTGTTGATAGGTACGTATATATCATTCAAAGACGTCTGATTCTATCTTAAACAGCTACTCCTCCGCCTATTTAATCACTTTTTCTTGCTCAATTTGTTTTCCAAGTATATGAAAACTGAATGAAATAAGTGGATAGCGTGGATGGAAAATATCTACACAAAGCAAAATATTTGATGAAAAAATAATAACAAAAAGTACCTACTTGTGTTCAAACTTTGCCCTAGACAGACAAGGTAAACTAATATTGCAAATCATCAAATTATTTCAGGATGTTTTGCGATTCAATCGAGAAGTAACCTCATTTCCATAGTGGACCTTGAGAAATACATAAACATATGAAATAACAAAGGAAACAAAAACACTCCCAATTAGGAATTTCGCAAAAGACTGTTTGTATGCACTAGATAGATGATTCATGGCTTTATCTGAAAGCGTAAACAAAGAGCATCCATCCTCTGAAATTCAGTCTTAATATGATAACGCCAAAGATATCACTTCCTGTCCCGATTCAATCTTTATTATGAAATGTGGTTCAATGATTCATTTAATTGTCCAATATTACAAAGAATAACTTATTATTTGAAATAAAAATAGAATTAGAACTTTCTTATTTCTAAGAATATGATTACGATACTTGTTTCTTCAATATCACATCGACAGAATAGCTGAGGAAATTGTTGGAGCAAAAGAGAGAGGCAATATGGTAGAGGGATTCGATTTTCTGCAAGAGACTATATTATCATGATTTTGCGTGGATAAATACCCTTGAGCCCTGAAGGAACGATGCTTTTGGTGAAGAACAATATCTATTCTGACAAAGTAAACAATTTTTCTGAGGTGTATCTAGGCAATGAGATCTTTGTCTTTTTTTCTATATCAAACTATATACTTATCGAAACGGAATATACAGGGTGTCCCAATAGTGCGTATTTGGTCGATTTGTCGATAATGCCAAAATATATGAAGTTTCAATTGAAAGTCAAGTATATGACGCCAGGAAGGCGACAAAATCAGTTCATGATGTACATGGTGTTTCTTTTTCTTTCTTGAGAGCAACTAATATATTTTTCAAGGAATAATTTTGTTTACCTGCCAATAACATGGTCCCATAGTTCCCTAGGCAGCGCTGGATTTTTCGGAAGTGAAGGAACTCCAAAATAACGTAATGGTCTGACGAAAATTCATACAGGGTGCTTCGAATGTTACTTTGATTTTCGCCAACATCAGTAAAGTTGATGCCTTACTCAAACGTAACATCCTGTGTATTAGTCGGTCTTTGCATTCTACAGGAAATTGTCTCTCAGGGGAAGCGAATGAAACTTCCAAATTTATCGAAATAACGGCGCTTCGTGACAGAAAAAAAATCAGCACTGAGATGGGAACCATTGTATGGACAAAAAACAGAACGGTTGTGTCCGATGCTTGCACGAGAAAATGCAACACCCCGTACATCTGCAAGTAATTTCAAATTGTGGAGTTCCATGTGTCATTTAACTTTCATTTCAAACTTTTTTCATATTTTTTTCGCACTACCGATATATGGAGCTAATACGCACAATTGAGACACCCAGTAGATGAACGCCCTTATCGTGGTCTTTGTTCAAGGAGAAGGTTCAACGATTGTTGATCAGTAATGCTTTTTACGATTCTGATAATTTTTTTACCTCAAATCTGTTGCAATAATGATGCAGATAAGGTGCATTAGCACCAATAATAGTATATTATTCATTATTCCTTCTTTATTTTCTGAAAAAAAATGTGAATTTGTACATTTCCACTGGCACGTTGGGTTGAACTAGCAAAATATGTCCATGAAATTTATATAGAACATCGTCCGACTCGAGCCATTGCAAAATTGATTTTTTTAATAAACTCCTGTATTTTTTGTTTTGCATTTTTTCTGCAGTGTTCATTCAGGATCAAAAATTGAATTTAATCGACATTCGAATGAGCATTTTTAGGCGAACTAGTACGCAACTTGAGTATAACACGAGGTATAACACTCGAAAAATAATCATAAGATACAAGTTTTTGTTTCTTGCATGCTTTTCGCAATATCAATGGTTTCCCTAGAAACAATAGAAATCCCGAGAGAAACCTGAATATTAACGTCACACCGATTTTCATTTCATACTGACGCGCTGCGAATTTCATTGGAAATTTCTCACAAAATACTTGTTAGAATCAGCTCATCTATATTTCTGGCTCGATTTCTGACTTTTTTTGGATATTGAAGACATCTGTTGAATCGAAACATTTATTTTGACGAAATTTAGAAAAACAAGAACAAGTATCACCGTTTTTTTTTCCACAAAAACAACTTTGATTTTTTTTTTGAATATATAATTTTACTGCAGGGTATGGCAAATATCATGAAATTGGCCGTGCTTGACATAAATGAACCCAAGCATTTTGCTAGCGCCCAGTATTTTCAAATTGGGCTAGCTAACCTGAACCCTATTGCCCGAATCTGATATCAATAAAAAACTGGGACAAGCAAATAGCACATTATATATTCATTCATTTTATATCCCAATGCAGCAAGTAGTGGATTTATTACTATGCCGAATATAAATGCGTTGCTAAAACCAAAAACCAATGAAAAAACAAGCATCATCATGTTAAACATAAACAATTGTCATCAAATGTTGACAAACAAATCAAGGCAGATTAGTGAACGCATAATGCATAATTTAGCATAATAACTTGAATGAAAGAAAATCATTAACTTAAAACTGCTACTTCTGATTGTTTCAAAATTGATAATTTGGTACTGGCTTTGGTATATTGAATGAAACTCATTTAGGTGACCGACTGGTGAGATGTTTCCGTGGGTGGAAAAAACAAAAAAAATTATTGGAGTTGAGAAAGCAAAATGATAATCAATTAACTTCATGACTTTGGGAAACAAAACCGACGTCGAAGCATGTGGAGAGCTTCATTTTTTATTATAGTCAAAATATTTGCTGCATTTACAAATCTTTGAGAGAGTTTTGATATCATTTTCATCAAAGGAAGGTGAGAAACTTACCTGTTGTCCAATCCTTTGTGTGGTATTAAGCATGCACAAAGGTCGATATAACCAAATAATCTATGGTCTTCATATTATTTATAAAAATTACCCAAGTACCTAAATAATTATAAGATGAATTGTATAATGATATTATTATGATTGAATGAAAATATCCGTATTTCCGCTTTTCAAATTCGAAACTCACACTCAGTGGAGACTTCTCGCTCAGAAATAAAAAGAAAATTAAAATATTTTGCTTACCTTCGACATGGTTCCTGTGTACAGTTCACGAATTTTATAGGACTTCAGGTTAGGTACACCTGCTTATAATTTTTATCACTAATAAAGATAACATTTTATTATTGGCTTCCCCTTCTTATATATAACTGCCGTGGAAAATGTATCTGTAGTTTTCAATAAACAAAATGTTGTAAAAAGACTGCGCAATGCGCATACCACAACCACAATTTAGATGAAGCTCTCAGCTGTGAAATGTCACTGTCAGAAGATTTCAAATTACAGAAATCAGGTGCGTCTACCGCATTAAAGCTGCTCCGTAGGCATCATTCCCGCTTTGCAATGCTGACGAAGCCACAGAGTCGGTGCATACCAACTTTCATGACGTAACACGTAACTTCTGTTATTCCACCCATAGAAATCAGAATTCAGATTCCACCTAGAATATGTGCGCAAATACACCTTGGCAAAGTCCAAACCATTGCCTCATTGCCACTATTTTCATTTTATGAGAATATAATACATTATATGAATATTGAAAAAGGCAATAGAAAAACAATGATCGATTTTTATTTCAATAAAAATACTGCAATCTTGAATAAATAATACACGGCTTTCCTAAAACTTCGAATATTTCCTCACTAAGGCATTCCAAACATCTGGAGACTTGGATTGTATGAACAAAGCGATTTTTCTGGCATTAGCGGCCTGTCGTGGATCACAGGATCGGCAGTTGTTTCCTATTATTTCTGGCAGGGCATCTAAAACAAATATTTGGAATACGTTATCAGTCTATTAACATTCAATTTGTTCGTTATTGTATTATCAGTTGTTCAAGCAATTATTTACTATTAGTAACATTATTTCCTTGGAATTCTGAATTTTCTTCAAAATGATTACTTCAAAAATAGTTTCCTGTAATCGGTCCGAACATTTTCCAGCTCAATTTCAGGGGACATAATTGATTTCGCTACTCTCACATAGATGTCGCAATCATATATTTCTCATTTCATTTTGAAGGATTCTAATTTTCTTTAAAAGAAAGGACGCCTCATATTTCATACAATCTTTCCCATGAAATAATTCTTAATTTCCGGTATGGCTTTCTTGACAAATGGATTGAGGCTCATTTTTTGAGTGACGATTATGAATTCAATCACATCGATTTTATTAAAGGAAAAAAAACATTGCGGAAAACAAGTGAATGATTTCCTATATTTCATTTTGGTAGGTAAAAAAATCCAAAACACATTCCAAAAGTAATTTCCAATTCGAAATTTCTGAAAAAATATATTCAATCTGTGAAATATTTCAGTAAAGTGATTAGGTTTGTTATCAACAAAAAAATAAGCTTTCACTGGGAAAGTTTTTGAATTAATCGTTTCTATTATTTGTTGTAGTGATTCAGAGTTTGTCCGATATACGAGTATTTTCAAAAACGTACCAATTCTATTTCTAGTTGGTTATGGAAGCTAAAGTCCGCCAAGAAAAATGAAGGCCGTAATAAATTTATCAATTTATTTTCGACGCCTGAATACTGTGAGGAAAATATATCTATCCGAATTCTATTTTATGAGGTTTCTGATTGTAATGAGTTATAATGCGAATTATAAAAAGCATTCAAACATCGATAGCAAACCGTAATAAAAACACATTTCATTTGTTTCGACTGTTGAAAAACATGGCTTTGGATAATTCATTAAGTAACTGTGATTTGCAAATTACTCAACAAAAGATTTTTGCGACCCGAAGATGTGAACAAAGAGTTGTTTTTCAATATACGTAATCGACCGATAGTAAAATTGTAAAATTTTTCACTAACCTTTGATCTGAGATCCTAAAACATCGCAGGGTCCTTTATCCAAGGCACACAGCAACTGTTGTTGCATGTAGTTGCTTCCAGGAACACCCTGCCCTTTGGTAATCGTTGAAATGCTCAACAAAACTAAGACCAACAAGGTCCATGTCCTTATCAGCTTCTGGGAATACATTTAATAAGTATATACTTTGCGATTAGAGCACAGCTTGTAACTGACCGTCGCATTCTTGACTTTTGTTTAAATTGTCAGTTCTTTCTTCAATGGCTGTCACCCCGGAGGTATGACTCTTGGGGTGGGCTGTGATTGTACACGATGGAGGGAGACACGTTAGGTTCAGTGATTTTTTTCACAATATTTCGTTATTATTGCTATAATCCTAAAACGAAATGAATAGGAGAAAGTTCATTGGTAAATCGAATCTTGTTATATAATTGAATTATTTTATCTATGCTATTTTTCATTGCTGTTTCCATCAGGCAGAACGTGGCATAGGAAAGGATGAATTATCAATGGCAAAAATTGAAGAAGAAATCATTATTGAATTAATTGAAAGGAAGTCACATTTTTGGTACTTTCACGGCCGGAATGTCATCAAAATAACCTCTAGAATTTGAATTTATCCACGATAACAATCTATTTATCTATGAAGGAGCCATTAGTTGCCTTCAACACGATATATGTTATGATATCCTCAGTGCACATATGAAGTTAAACCGAAGAGAACCTTCCTACATGGAATTAAAAAACTCAATTGCCTGCATATACTCACTTCAATGAAATGATATCAAACAATTGCAAAAAAATCTACTCTGAATACTTACTTCCTTAGTGAAATATACTACATACATTATTCGTGGGTTTCCGAACATTATGTTCAAAACTGATTGCATACAAAATTGTTTCTACCAAAAATTCTTTTTGAGGATCAGCTCCCGTTCGGCTTTTTCTAAAATTAAACCATTCATGAATGATGTAAATTTTTTTTTTTATATCTAGAATCTAGAGTGTATTTTTTTGTTTTCCATCTGAACACCGACTTTTGGGGGACCTATATATTATAAGAAATTTAATAACTATAAATAAATTCGATTCAAAAGCAGCAAGCTTGATATAACAAAGTATATAACAAAGGCAAAGGACACCGTATAGGATACGCATTGTTGTGAAAGAGTAACCTAACAACCGGAGATATACTTGGGAGTGGCGAAATCTAACTGTCTGGTCAATTCAAGAGCGAGTTTCAATTGAATGATTTACTTCATTACTGTATACGTGAACTCACATAAAGAACGAACGAATTGAAAAATATAGTGTTGTCATACTGGGTATTTGTCGTAATTTTAATTTGGAGTGAAATGCTCCATAATTAGACCTATATAGTTCATACAGTGTCAACAATACCTGGGGTAGTTTGATCAATAACCTGTAATTGTCGCAAAGTGATTGACTGCTTGGAACAATGTCCATATCCCCAATACAAATCAGATCTGTAAGTACGTTTCGCATTTCAGATAAGATAATCTGATATCATCATTTAATTTTTCACTGAACTTTTTTGAGAAAACAATACGCACAATGCACCTATTTGGGGATCCAGTTTTGTCACAAATGAAAATTATTACATTCTCAGAAAGTTTCGCTTTGCACTTGAATACTTCTGATGAGAAAGATATATACTAACAATGGTTATTTTGTTGCAAAATGGCAATTATTTCAATACAGTCTTTGTGTTTCCTGTCATTGTTACGAGGTTCAATGACATATTTTATGATGAATAGGTATCTCTTGGGGATATCGCCAAGCAAATTCAGCCAAATAATGATCTTCACAAACTTCGGGAACACCTCTTCCATCAAACATTGCGGTTGAAAAAAGCATATGGTTTTTCAAAACAATAATGCGGCACTTGTCCAGACAAGCCGTTTTTATTTTCAGTTATTTCTATCTGCGATAAAAGATTATCAAATATCTTTCAATCGCAGTAGCTACGATAATTATTTGTCAACAAAGTAGAACAAAAACGACGGGGTCTGTGACACCTGTGATATAAACTAATAGTAGTGGTTTCTTAAACGTTTGTAGCATTTTCTCCACATCAATTGAAATTGTTGTTGTTTTGAAAAGTTGGAAAGATGTCCCAATCAACCGATGGCAATATAATTTCTGAAATAATCAAGGTAACATATTATTTATACCTCTGTTCTTTATGAATACACCAGTTCTTATCTAATGGAAGTAATATAAGTAAAAAATTACTATACTTAATGAATAAAACATTCTTCTCTTCAGTATGATAGCAATGTTTGGTGTAAAAGTAAAACCTTCCTAAAAAAATTAAATAGACCCAGCACAAACTGCGATGCTAACATTTGCACTCAAGTAACGTTTCGCCGACATAGTTGACATTATCAGAAGAAGTATTCTATATTTCCCCTTGCCAAACACTCCTACGAATCCTGTGCGGACAAAGAACAGCTGATGTTCTCGAGTTCTGTAATTCTCTGGAATGTCCTAATGATATTATGGTATCGTATTCGATTTTTCAAGCCTAGGAAATCACATAAAAACCTACACAGTGCTACCAGGTCGATAGCCTTAGACCTCACCTAGAAGAAATGGATATCTAAGCAACCTATGACCTTTACTGTGCTGTGACTATCTTTAATCCTGGAGTTAGTCGTGTTTGAACATATTTTTCACCTCTGCCTCCAAACTCCCAGAGAGAGGTTGTCACAACCCTGAAATTCCAAATGGAAAGTGGGGTCGAGTAATGTATCATGTGAAAACGTACGAAGTTATATTTCCAATCTTACACTATTCATTGAAATTGACCAAAACATTCAATGCATACGACGGTATTGGTGCCACTGCAAAAATGAAAAATCTCGCAATTGCAACTTTCAACCTGTGAATTGACAGATTTAATCTGTGTCCGAGAATTTTTGCTTTGAATTACAAACAAAAAAAAGCTAGGTGCATCCTTTTTTTTTGACTACTCTGTATTTATGTTCTCTGAACTGAAATTTCAAAATCTGGTTTCATGAAGAAACACAATTAACTGTCATCTTGTTGGTTGAGCATGCATTTTACAATGAGCACACATTTTTCACAGCTTTAGAGGAAAAATCCATACTTGTTAGTGCGTGTTCAGAAGATCCTCTTAAAGTTTTGGGAGACTGTTCTTACTACATTTGTTCCTGAAAAATCTACGAGTAGGTTCTTGACTCTTTTGTCACCATAGTTGGCTCGAATATTCCATACCTTTTCCATAACCTTCTATATCAGTTAATTATTAACAAAGAAAAATTTCGAACGAACAGTCGACTTATTATCTCAGACAAACAAGAGATAATCCTTGTTTATCAAGTGGATAATTTGATCCAACAGTTTTGATTACTCGAAGGTGTAGTATTAATAATTGTTCGACATATCTGAGTAGGTAGTCACTAATTCTCTCCAAGATGCCTGGACGTCTCAATGAGATAGATGGCAGCGGAATTGAGATTTTGGTAAGAAGTTGCATCTTGAGAACCAATAATTGAATCTTAATCACAATTATCTTTGTGAAGGGACAACAGCTGAATCATCGATTTTTGAAATATTAATATATCAAGGTCGAAGTGGAAGAGGATATTGTTTTGAAACCGAACTCATCACTATGTAGACGTAGGCTGGAGATAGGATATAGAGTCTTTCAAATAGGAAGAATTACTTAATTTGATTCATAAGGGGATTGTTTGAATAAACCAACCTATATTTTTCTATGAAACATTATTTCGTAAGAATGAATTTGGCTAATTGAGAAATAGATAAGTTTTTTATTGAACCTAAAACTGGGAAGGAATATTGTCTGAATTGCAAAGGAAAGATATCCTGAATTCGTTCTCCAATTTGTCCTGTTTTCACTGAATTCACAACAAAAAAATTGTTACTGATGACTGGTATTTCAAATCTGAAGATTTATAAATCTGAAGAATTTGATTAAAGAGTCGATAGAGAAACACGTGTAAATGTAAAATTGGATGTGTCTTGAGAAAAAAGAGCACTACGTAATAAATACCTTTTATGTACCTATATTGAAGTGTCTGCATATTCATCAACACACCATTTTTTAAGTTGAAAAATTACTATCTGAATGCCTGAATTCAAATTGTCTGATACTGATATTCTTTCATTAATTTGTTGCTTCGTGCAAAAACTTAACATCTTGCATTGTTGCACATTGTTTCTCGAATGTTCTCAAAAATATGTATGCTTCCTAAATATTTAACGTATAAGAGTATATTATTCCCATCAAAATAAACGGAAGCTTCTTCAGAATTCAACGAAAATTCCTTTTGAGATAATAATAGGTACGGTCAGAATGTTTTGTTTTCATGAAAGTTCAAACCTGAAAAGATTGAATTAAGATAAAATTAACTTGATTTCGAAGATAAAATTAACTTGATTTCAGAAAACCTTGGATGTCAACAAATATGCGACGAAGAAAACGATCGCCCAAGGGCTCCTAGATGTGGCTTTATTGACAGCAAATGCCTCACAGCTGAAATATGTTTTGCAAGTGGGCGAAAAACACGAATTCTATGTGCTGATGCTTTGCCTCATCATTATTTCTATATTGCTGCAGGTTAGTATTAATTAAGGAAAAGCTCAATAATGATGAATTAATAATGTAACAACATCAGATATATTTTGATAGAATAAAATAAATGAGTATGCAGTTATTATTGTCAGAAATTCGGATAGGTACGATATTTTATTATTTTATGCAGGTTCTGGTTGGAATCCTTTGTCTCACCTTACACATGTTGAGGGACTGCAGGCTGCATTTGGAAACCTACCACGCGACAGCAAGTTACCTCAATCACCTGACCACGATTTTAGCTTTCATTATCACCGTTCTAAATCTTATTATTTCTTGTTTCGACCCCACCATCGCGAGATATGCGATTTTTGAACCCCCCGACGTTTCAAACTCCCTCGATGGGATTTAAAATGTTAGGTATCTTTTACCAGGCAACATCGTCATTAATGACAACAAAAAAACAAATTTTAGTACTATCAACTTTCACACACAGCGTATTGCGAAAGTGATGCATAAATGGACGAAATATTATAAATATTATTAATTAAATTATAATAATAATATGTGGTATTGTTGAAAAAGTACAGGCTTTCCAAAGTTTATTTCAGTTGACTTATCAAAAATGAAGAAATGGTAGTGCAAATGATGATGAAATAAAGAAAAATTCAAGTTAATTTTCAATTAAATGATTTTTGTCAGAAAATCATAAGAAATTAAATAAAGATGATAATTCCAAACAGCCGTTTTAGATAAGACTCCCATTCCACTGAAGTGTGCGTTTTTACATAAATTGTGTTCGATTTTGAAATCTAATCCCATTCAGAAGTTAGGAGGGGAAACTTTCACGTTCTCAATTGATAAAGGAATTTGCAATTTGTAGAGAGTTGAAGTCATTTTTTCTCCAACTGCTGATTTTGAGATTTTTAAAGTATAAATAAAAAAAACTCTTTTATTTTCCAGCTGGTAGTGGCCATACTGTTTATCGTGATAGGAGGACTGAATATCAATAAGCAGAGAGACCACAGAGCAGCTATTATTTTGAACGACATTATACTTATGTTCATTTTTATAATTTCTATCATCAATATAATTATTTCTGGGTTTGGTTTAGACTATGCAAGCCAGCCATTAGTGCTTCTAGAAACCCCCGGGACAATTTCAAAAACTAATAGGTAATATATTGTTGACGTCAACAATATCAATATAGGATCCCATTTATATATTTTTTGTTTTACTTGCGAAAATTAATATTATTATTAGAATTAAATTACAGAGTGGCTAAAAATTTTGAGTTGACAGTATTTTCTTCAATGAAAAGATTTGAAAGATGAAATGAACACCGTCATGTAACAGTTCCATGGAAAACAACCATATTGGTTCATTTTTTTGGTTTTCGCGTCCCTGAATACTGAAGATGTTTACTGTATCTTTAATACCGTCATTCTGAAATACTTTAGAAAATAGCAATGCTCAATATTAAAAAAACTGATATATTTCGACCTATGAAGTAATTATTTTTTCTGTAGGTGACTGCAGCTCTGCTTTCAATAACAGTTGGGATTCTAAGAGTTTACGAAGATGAGAAACTAGACACTCTTGCTTGGTTGATGAACCACATATCACTAGGGTTCGTTATTGGAGCCTTATTTTGCGAAGTTATCAAAATGAACTTTGGACTCGATCCTGCAATACATGTGAATGTAACAATGGATCTGTCAAAGACGTATCTGAGATAAATTTGAATTATTAACTTTTTGTTCGATTCGGGGGGTTCTTAGGGCGTTTTGCTGCTTGTTTTAGTGTTTTTATTACGTTTTTTTTTCGATTATTTTAATTTCCATTTATTTATATATTCTTTTTTTATTTCAATTTTTATATTTTCATCTTCGAAGGTGATTCAGGGCTGCATCTGCGTCGTGCTGGGATCACGTTTGGACATCAACAAGGAGGAAAATCATGACGACGCTAATAAGGCAAATAATATAATTTTGTGCATCAACATCATCTTGATGGCCTTGAATATATTGATAAATACTTTCGAAATGAAAGAAGATGGCGGCAGTAGTGATGCTGTTACGAGTACGGCAACTACCAATAGTTTGTAAATGTAGTATGTAGAACTAGATGTAGATTATTTATGTTTTAATGTGGTATATACATGGCAAGAAATGTGATATTTATTTTTTATATTCAATAATGTATACGTTTATATTTAAGTGAATAGCTGCCAGGGAACAATTAGTAAATTGAAAAGTTTTTTGCACTTTTACGTGTATATATATATATATATATATATATATATATATATATATATATACACGTAAAAGTATAAAAAACAAAAAATTGTCATTATAGTAGACACTACCCAAATAGCACACGACGTCCTGAAGACGAACCATTTATGTCCTAGTTACGTCGATACGTCCCGGGACGTATAGGAGACATTCGAAGAACGTACATTACCGGATGTACCATGTATATACTGGTTAGACGTCCCATGTAGGTACATACTTGGTCCCGTTCCAATCGGAATGTAAATAAAAACGTACATGCTTGGAAGTACTATGTACGTACTTTATTAAGTGTCCCTGATACGTTTACATTAACTCCTCTCAGGTACGTACTTTTCGGAATGAATTAGGGACATACCAATGACATGTTTTTTTCTGAATCCCATGTACGTACTGCTCAGACGTATCATTTACGTACATGTTTGGAAGAACTATGTTCGTACTATTTGGACCTTCCAGGTGCGTACATATTGAGTCCCTTTCAGATACGTATATTTCGAAACGTTTGCGGGACATAATAGTAATGACGTACATTTTTGAAAATCGTATGTACATACTATCTGGACGTCTCGTTGACGTACTTTTTTGTACATACTGTTTGGACCTCCCAAGTACGTACGGATTGGGTTCCTTTCATTTTCTACATTTCTGTTAGTATGTACATACTGTTTGGACCTCCCGAGAACGTTCGTATTGGGTCCCTTTCGGTTCAAGGGGTATTGGGATTTTGAGAGTGATCACTTAGTGTATTCAAACATATATCAATATTGGTAATGCAATATTCATAATGAATTATTCCTAAAAAAATTTGGAAAAATTGAAACATCGACATGTGCTGAATTTAAATACCAGAAAATTACATACAGAATTTTTTGCACAGCAAGTTTGATATTCCAAAACCGCCATCACATGAGACAGTGATCCTTTAGTGTTTTTTCGAATATATTTTCATTGTTACTGAACTTTCTAAAATTTTAATATTATCTCGAACAAAACTAACTTGAAGTCATCACATCTATAGCACTCAACTCCTTCTTGAAAACATGTTTCTCCGTGCCGTAGAGCGTAACAGTGGTCGACAATAATATCTCCATAGAAAAGGTCGAGAGTTCAAGCCCCGCAGCAGCCAGGTCTTTTTCCAGGTAAGTATTCGGTTAGATGGTTAGTACACGTGAATGAGTAAAATTTCCAACTTGACTATTTGGTGAAAAAGAAATGAATAATCCCGAATATGAAAACTTAGATTCATTAAATGATATCAAATGATATGTCATTACGTTGTTTTCGAATATTGATCTAATATCGCCGAATGTTCACATTTTTTTGTGGCCACTATTGATATCATCTACAATATAAAGTTAATATTCCTGTAA
This sequence comes from Zygogramma bicolorata, assembly GCA_032362365.1. NCBI lineage: Eukaryota > Metazoa > Arthropoda > Insecta > Coleoptera > Chrysomelidae > Zygogramma > Zygogramma bicolorata. The sequence continues at coordinate 403,650 of JAVJAQ010005204.1, forward strand.
TATTGAACCAATATTGGTCAAATATGTTTGTTCTACTTGGGATAGCGCATATAGAATGGAAAATGTACGTTTTCGGAATGTCCCAAACAGTTCCCCGTTCTGTACATTTCAGGTCCTGTGTGGACTAGAAAAGTACGTACCTGGGATTACCGACTATGCGGAAACGGTAAGTCGCAGGGAGGTCTTATGTACGTCTGTCGGAGACAAAAGTACGTCTTAAATACGTACAATGCATCCTCACCGTACATATGCAGTACGTCCACTGGACGTACTTGTGCTATTTGGGTAGTTTATTGGTTTCGCTAATTACTTTCAACGTTTCAGTGATACTTGTGAAAAAATAAATCGATTGCGATTATATTATCGGTAAATTTTTTGTTAATGAATTTTTTGAATGAGTATATTTATTTACAGTCAGTCGCACCAAATTTATGTGAACATTTATATTTCACGAAAATGTCCGCTTTGCCTAAACTCAAAATACAACATTTCATTTCAGTTTTTTTATCATACTCTTGGTATACGTTAAAAATATCATTTCAAACTAAGAGTAAAGCTTTCATTCATAAAGCTTGTTTCTGAATAGAATTTAGTGTAGTGGAAGTCTGAAAAAGGCGGTTTAGGGTGTATCAGCCAAAAAGCAACAAAACAAAATACTAAAAATATGCACCTATTTTATTGAACTTAAAAAAAAGATATAGTCCAGAAGGAACTATTCCAAAAACATGATATTTATCTCTTTCTTTCTATAGAGGAGTTTTTGAGATTTTCCTAATAAATTTTGTGAAAAGGGATCGGATCATGTGGAATATGAATATAAAAAGTGTTTATATTCAAATGGGCATTTGAGTTTTCACAGCTAAGACCGATTAGCATCTTACCAACATTGTCAAAAGTGCTTGAACGTGTACTCAAAGAACAAATAACACAGTTCGTAACAGAGCATAACATTATTACATCGGTACAGTCAGGATTTCGGACGTCTCATAGTACAACTACTGCACTTTTGAACATTAGCGACGACATTTTCAGATCAATTGACTCGAACCAGTTAACGTGCCTAACTTTATTAGATTACAGTAAGGCCTTTGACACTATCGATCACTCGGTCCTGTGCAAAAAACTAGTTTGTTTCGGTTTCTCACATGACGCGACTAATCTGATTAAAGACTACTTATCAGAACGCACTCAGTCAGTTATCATTGGTTCATCTAGATCTGAAGCACTACCAATTGCATATGGGGTATCCCAGGGCTCTATCTTGGGACCACTTCTCTTTTCACTTTACACAGCTGACTTTCATGAAAGTATTGAACACTGTACGATCCATCACTTTGCAGATGATTCTCAAATGTATCTTACATTCTCTGCCGTAAACGTCCATTCATATATTGATAAAATTGAGAAAGATCTTTCGTCATTACTCAACATATCTTCCGCGCACAATCTCAAAATGAACCCCTCTAAATCTGTCAGTATGCTTTTCGATCCTAAGAAAAAGTGTAACCTGGTATCACAGCAGTTTAGCGTTAATCTTGCAGAAAACCGCCTTCCATGGGTCAACGAAACAAAAAATTTGGGTCTATGGCTTGACTCAGAGCTGAGGTTTACTAACACATCAGTATTCTCTGTCAGAGCTCATATAATGTTTTGAGACAATTATATCCCAATGGCGACATTTTACCAACCAAACTTAAATTGGAATTATGTCAGGCTGTTGTGATTTCTAAACTCTCATACTGCGACAGCTTTTATGGCCCAGCACGATTGCAGGTTGATGCCAACCGATTACAACGAATACAAAATTCCTGTATTCGTTTTTCATATGGAGTACGTAAATTCGACAGCATTAGCGCCAAATATAAAGAGTCTGGATGGCTCAAACTGGAAACTTTGGGTAGTCTCCATCTCCTCACGATTACTCATAAAGTACTGACGACAGGTAAGCCTTCCTATCTACGGAATAGGCTGATCACTTTCCGTAATTTCAACCAGGTGAACCCACGAAAAAATAACTTGCTCGTAATACCTAGACATTCCACTGCTGCATTCACACGAAGTTTTTCATACAATGCATCAAAGTTTTACAATTTACTTCCTCCCGAATTCTGGAACTACTCCCTCTATAATTTTAAGAAAAATTGAAAGAAACTCCACACCTTCTCTGGACCTTCTCTCAATAATTGCCGTGACCAATAATATAGAATTATTGTTTATTCAAATATTGATGTATGAAATCTTCAAGCAGTTGATACAATTTTTTCTTCATGTAAAACAATGGCGTAATTGAATAGAGTTGAATATCAATATACTGATATTCGTTAACCTCGATTCAATTATACATGTTCTCTCTCTAATTTGTAGTTGCCTTTCCGGTTGAGTTGAAAAGCAGCTTTAGCTGACACTTCGCCCTTTCATCAACTTCACCAGTTATCTCTCCATCTTATATAATTGTGATGATAATATGTACGTTGATGAATAAAGACGATTATTATTATTATATAATTGAGTTTCGATAACTTTTATACAAAAAAATTCAATTATTTGGGCGCCTTTTTCAGCTTTATACCTTCCTTGCAATTTCGACAAACGTAATATGGAATCAATTTTAGCAAAACTTTACCTGAGATAAGTTTCATGAACAATATTTTTCTCCAACAACAAACCCCACTCTTTTGGAAACTGTTTTCATATTTTCACTTTTCCTGTAATTTCCGCCAAAGAAAATACGAAACTGTAAAAAATCATTCTTTATTCGCACTCTCTATATCATCTTTCTCGTATTTCTCCAGCATAGCCCTAACTAAAATACACTTGGTCAAATGGCAGAGGCAATATTCTGGATGTTCCACCTCCGAGGGATCTAGCATAGTGACCTCGATGTTGTACTTTCGCTTGTCGTCCGGAGATCTCTTCAGCAACAAATCATACGCCATAGGCGTCGCTTCTTCCACTGGAATGTCGGCCGGCAACACGATCGTCGTTTGTTTCCAGTGCGTGGGAGGTTCTTCTGGCTCGGTGGACAAAGTCACCGGTTCCGAAAGTCTGCTTGGGAAATTGCAAGTGAACCAGAGACAAATTCCTGAAAAGAAAGCGACAAAATCTTATTTACATCCAGGAAACACGTATGTGAAATTGAAATCTCCAAGATTTCATTAAGAGTTCACATTCGCGATTTCATTCTGTTATATCCCTCTGATATCATTCTGTTATATGCCTGTGATATCATTCTGTTATATCCCTGTGATATTATTTTGTTATATCCCTGTGATATCCCTGTGATATATTTCTGCTATTACTATGCGATGTACCAGTAAATGTAACGCTGATTCCTAACTTTAGGATATGCTATTTGAGATGCCGACTACAACTAACAACCAGAAATTTGGTTCCTTTCCTGCATAATAATAGCCTCTGGTATCCAGGTCTTGCTTTCGGTCAATCCTCTCCTTCAAGTGGAACATTGGAACTACGAAAACGGGTATTGAAATGAGTTCGATGGAGCACAAAAGAAATTGCTGTCATGGCCAAGGAGAAAGATCAGCACAGTTGTGGAACACACCCCCTCAGAGGGTATTCATTACATTGCCACAAAAATCCTTGAACATAGAAACAAATTGAACTATATTGTAGAGAATATGAACACCAACAGAATATGGATATATACAGGTACTTCGAAATCCAAGGGTAATTTCATTGACTCAAGCCCAACAGATTTTATTTCGACTTTATTTTTCCGCATCTCCTTTGATAATTTCATCCGTAGTTGTGAAGAAACGTCTGGCCAAGGAAACAAAAACCGACTACGGCCAATACACCCAAAAGATGGTACCGTTTTGTTGAATTATTATTCCGATATCTCTGATGGAATCAGCTTACCTTGATACCTTCCAGCTTTACTAGCAACAGCTACATGCCTTGCTTCTATAGAATCGAGTTCTTCCAATGTGACTTCCCTGAGATCTATCCAGATCACAACTTCCGGATCAGCTAATAACGAGTCAGGAGACACGAGATCGGTAACAGGTTTCTTGGAAGCATTCTTTCTCAATTTTGAACCTAGGTGGGTCATAGAAACGCCTTCTACGTCCTCCCAAAAATCGTACATCGAAGGTAAACTACGAAAACAGATAAATTGAGTCGATACTTTATAAACATTCGAATTGTAAAATAGTTATATACTGCAAGATTTTCACTAGAATGAGGTTCATAAAACCAGACAGAAATGATCAATAACTCTCAAGGAAACAAAGGATAATTGGTCATTCAGCAGATTTTGCAAACTTTTCATTTATTGATGTCTATACTACTGAGAGATCAAGTTTCAATCCTTCCCCTCCGAAATGAAGGATTTCAAATACATGACTGAAGTCAGGTCCCTCTGTAGGATGTATCGCCTGAGTTGAATATTTGTTTTCCCAGTCTGGAAACGACTCCTGTGTTCTTTTGAAGGTGTTCGAAATGTTCTTCCCTATTGTCCTATATAAAACATGATCCACATGACAATTCAAAGACTCCAATTCTACCCGACTTGAAGAATCTATTGAGAAGTGAAACATGTGGCACGGTTTCGTGACTGTATGAGTATTGAAAAAAAATCAGTACCTGCAGGGTGCCGAATACAGTGTAGCTGATTCAGGAAAAATAAGACCATCTGATTTGAGAAACTTGTCCCTCGCGACTACAACTGAATCCAGCATGCCTTCATGAAGTAGGTAGAATCCCATCCATTCTGACACAATAATATCCACTTTTTCTGGTAGGTCAAGTTCCTCGACCTTGCAATGAATCACCTAAAAAAAATCAAGGTCTCTCATTGAACTTTCCTCATTACATTGAAAAAATAAATTTTTCTATGAATAATTATCAATAAATTCATTATTTCAATCAATCACTATTCATTCTATGATTCGATATGATATATAAATTACATCAATTCATATGGAATTGATATAATTTCCTATATTCTTTGGCAACGACATAAGGTGACTTTCCTATTCAAAATGCTTTCAACTTAATGTAGAATGAATGTATTGAAGTTTGAGACACTGTGAAAGATCTATTCTAATGACGTCGTTATTAAGCTCATTTTCATGCCCACAGGAATATAGGAAGTGTTCAGACCTCCACTAAAGTTAGAGATACGAAAAAGTACCACAGAGGATTTTAAATCCGATATTACATTAATTCAATAGTCAAAGATGAATGAACGGAAATGGAATAGGTACACTCTTTCTCCTTCGAGACGATACCGGCATATTAGTCATAATCCAACCATATATTTTTTTAGTCTGAAGATGCTCTCTATCTGAGGTATAGAGTTGTGTGCGCTCATAAAAGGTAATATTGTTGTTTTTCATATAACATTAGTATTAGTTCAACTATATCAGAAATCAAATAAAATAACTTTTTTTATAGCAGCAACTTCCTTTTACGAAATTTCTTAGAAGAATTGTAACTCTAATTGAGGAAGAAAAGGTTCAATAGAGTTCAATTAATGTATTCTGAACTAAAATTGAAAAACAAATATCAATTTTTTGTTCATCTTTTGTCGAAAGAGTCTAGGAACGAAAGTAAAAAGCTCAATTTACAGCAAAATTAAATTTGACCTCTTTGAGCGCCTGCCACTGCCTTTCCTTCCAGACCGGTCTGGCCGACAACCCCACACCTGATTATTTCTCCAGCTATATCTGGTCACAAATCACGTTCGAAATAAGGAAAGCTAGACAATAAGTACTTACTCAACATACTTTGATAACGTTCTCGAACCTGTTTTCCTTGGTAATTTCTTCAGCTACTTTATACACGTCACTGGCCTCGACAGCGTAGACGGTCTTGGCCCCTGCTTGGGCGCAAAACACGGATAATATTCCGGTTCCGGCGCCGACATCCAAAACTACTTTGCCGCGAAAGTCGTCTTTGTTGCTGAAGATGGCGTTCCGATAGGCTTTGTTCCTTTCGGCATCTTCCAGCATCAGTCTGTGGATCTGAAATGGCAGAAACATATATATGGAGTGACGCGATTGTGAACCAGGGGCGCACCTACAATTTTTTTAAAAGGGTACTGACAAAAAATAATAATTATTCCGATCACTAGAATAGAGAAAGAAATGGAAATTAAGTATTCTGCTTAGAGCTGGGAGAAAGATCGGAGCCGACAACCCCTCTTGCACACGATAGGGACAGTGGGTGTTATTTGATCAACTAGGTATGTTTCTCAATTACAAGAAGCAGTTCTGTTCATGAAGGGACATTACACATGTGGCGGTAGTGAGGGAGAGATCTCTTTTTACGGCTATAACAAAAAACTGCTTAATCTTAACTGTTCCTGATAGATCAATAAGGTACATTGTATGTCTTCAACCTCATTTCCTCACCTGGTAACACAATTAAATTAACGGTTGTCGATGTTCTTCAATTTAATTTATTTATTTTTGATTTCATTTTAATTTTATAATTCTAATTTTCCATTTTGATTTTCCATATTGTATTAGAAGAATATTTTTTTTTAATTTCCATACATTTTGAAACTGTTATATTTAAAATTTCAATATTTTCATTTGTCAATCACTATTCTGCATTTTATTTTTCTGTTTTTAAACTTTCTCATCGAATAGCTCACTTTCAATTCTTTTACATTTTTACAAAGTACCCTTGTCCGTATAGAAAATATTTTAATAATTTCGAAAATATGTTTTGACCAATTATTCAGTATGTAGTAAAGATTCAACTTTCCATTGTTCAAAATGGTTGAGGCTTTCGCGGCCGAGGTTATTAGTATAACTACTTCTCTTCGGGCTTGAAGGCCGTCGTTCTTCGGAATTTCTTCCTGACGTTTCGCTAGCGCGAGTGGCCAGCTTCTTCAGAGGCTTATTCATCTCCGATGACTAAACAGTTCGATTTCTCAAGGCGTATTTATATTGATGCAGGTAGTCTGGAGTGTTAATTACTTCTGTCGGGTTCGGGGAATTCCATTGTTCCCTAATCCAGACTAATAACCACAAAATGGTTAAGGCTTTCGCGGCCGAGGTTATTAGTATAACTACTTCTCTTCGGGCTTGAAGGCCGTCGTTTGTTGGAATTTCTTCCTGACGTTTCGCTAGCGGGAGTGGCCAGCTTCTTCAGAGACTTATTCATCTCCGATGACTAAACGGTTCGATTTCTCAAGCCGTATTTATATTGATGCAGGTAGTCTGGAGTGTTAATTACTTCTGTCGGGTTCGGGGAATAATCATCATCATTAGTTGCCGCTGTGATTTCATTAGTTATTCTTGATTTCTTCGGAATCGGATTCCAAATTCTGTTTAGAGTCAACGCTTCTTCCTTTCTGTTAAAAATGGCCGCATGGTAACCCTGGTTGGGGGCAATCAGTGTTGCATTTTCGAACAGAATCCTGTGGTAGCCCTCACTCAATGCGTGTTCTGCCACCGCCGATTTGTCGGTTTGCCCCAGCCTGCAGTTCCTTTGATGCTCTTTGAGCCTTGTACCCATGGATCTTTTCGTGGTACCGATGTAAACCTTCCCACAGGTGCACGGTATGCGATAAACCCCTGCCGCTGACAGTGGGTCTCTTTTGTCTTTAGCCGACCTGAGGCTTTGTTGGATCTTCTTGGTCGGCTTGAAAACCGTTTTTATGTTATATTTTCCCAAGAGTTTTCCAATTCTGTCAGTGACCCTCGGGATATATGGCAGATATGCATTCGCAACTACCTGAGAGTCCCTGTTATGAACCATGGGACTCTTCGGTTTCATGGCCCTGTTGATCTCAGATACACTGTACCCATTCGACCTCAGGGTCACTTGAATATGTTCCAGTTCCTGCTCTAGATGTTCTGGTTCACAAATTCTTCGAGCACGTTCAGTAAGGGGGAGATATGACTCCTCTCTTTTGACTGGGATGGTGGTTCGAAAGTGCGTGCAGGTACCTATCCGTGTGCGTGGGTTTTCGGTATACTTTGTATACCGATCCTGAAGAAGATGCCATTTCGATAAGCGGTATGCATATGAAACTAAACTAAGCTGAGACAAATCAGTTCTTTCGTCAAATCCAAAATAGCTTGTTTCTGTTTGGAGAAACCAAGGGCTTCGTCAGCAGGCCTTCTTTGATGTTACTCCTTCCATGGAAGTTTTGTTTCGGTAAGTTGCTCAGAACTTCAAACTCTCCAACAAAATCGTTTATATATGTGAATTACGAACCTAAACATATCAATACAGAATGTTTGCTGATATTTATTGTGATGTTACTTCTCTCATATAGGTTTTGAATCCATCTAATTTGGAAAAGAAAAATATCAAAAATACCCATAGCTTCATACTCCGAACCAATACCACTTAGAAATTCGAGTTCATTTATTTACGAATTCGACACGATACAAAATTCTCAATTGATCATTATCAACGTACAACAATATCTCTAGATACGATAAAGCAGTGATAACAAATGAAAGTGATTTCCACAATTTCAGACGGTTCGAAATGGTGAAAGCGAAAGTATATATTTATGAAAGGCAATTCGATGGATTTCCTCACAAGGACGATTTGAAACTAGTCGAAGAAGATATGCCACCTATAAAAAATGGAGGTAAGATTGGTTTTCATATTTGGCATGTGCTCATACTCATACTAATTGCAGCCCTACTTTCAATAAAACCCTCCTAACTGTTCGATTTTTTTTTGCAGAATTCCTAGCAGAAGCAGTTTATCTGAGCGTAGATCCATATATGAGAGCGTACGCACCTGACTTGAAACTGGGACAGACATTTATGGGAACGCAAGTTGCCAAGTAAGCCTCATATTTGAAAAAAAAAATCAATTGAAAATATTTTGAAAGCATCGACAATCCTATAGTTGCCTACTATGTTTAACTCAAATCATGATAACCAGTAATCTACTGTCAAATTATTTAGTGGACGAATTGAGATGCCTGGTGGATAAACACTTTCCCCCTGAAAAAACATGCAACAAATACAGACCTCCTGTAAATTTTTTCAACGACAATCTAAGGTCCATGAGAGACACTCTGCTCTCCATAAAAATAATATGCGATGTGACTAGAGATCCACAAGATAAAGCTGCATATAATTGCTACAAATCCCAATATAGGAAGGCACTGGCCTCATCTAAAAAAATATCCTACAATTCATTTATACTGAATTCTACAAACCAAGCTAAGGATTCATGGAGGCTAGTGAACCATGAAAGGAACAAGGAAATGAAAAAGTCTGAAGCATCTAAAATCAGTCCTGACGAATTTAACAAATATTTCACTCGTGTTGCCGAAGAAATAATACAAACATTACCTGATACAAACCAATCATCGGATGATTTTCTCAACAACCTTCCCAAATCAAAATACTCACTCTTCTTAGGTCCAATAAACCAAGAAGAGGTGATGGATGCAATAACCAAACTAAAAAACTCTAACTGCTTCGATATACATTATTTAAACAGTAAAATCATTAAGGGGGCAGCGACCCTGCTGATTGAACCCCTAGTTACTCTCTTTAATCTATGTTTCCTTCATGGAGTCTTTTCTGACAATCTGAAAATTACAAAGGTACTCCCAATATATAAAAAAGGTGACCCCGATCTAGCCACAAATTTCAGACCTCTCCATAATACCGATTTTCGGTAAGATTTTTGAAATAATCTTAAAAGAACGATTGATGCTCTTCTTTAAAAATCATAACACTTTAAATAAAAGTCAGTTTGGTTTTCGACCAAACTGTTCCACGATCCAGGCTGTGAGTACGATTGTTGCGAACATAGGGGCCTTGAGAATGGTAACCACACAGAAATCACCTTGTGTGACCTATCCAAGGCCTTCGACTGTGTATCGCATGAAAAATTACTCACGAAATTGAACTTCTATGGCGTGAGGGGAGTGCCTCTGAAACTTATGAAATCCTATCTTGATAACAGAATACAGTGTGTAGCCATCGAGAACAATCTCTCTGAATTCCAAAATGTAAACCACGGTGTCACACAGGGAAGTGTGTTGGGACCGCTACTATTTATTATATATCTAAACGATATTTTCTACTACATGTCCCCCTCTGGCTGTATCTGCTTCGCAGATGATACGAGCTTAATTGAAACTCATTCAAACCCTATTTCACTAAAAAACCTTACCGAGCAAGCAAAAAACAAAGCTTATACCTGGTTCAGCGCAAATAATCTTAAGCTGAATCAAGAAAAAACACAAAATAATGTTTTCTCTTCAAACAACGATTTAACTTCAAACAATACGGTTAATCTATTAGGTATCCTATTAGACGACAGGTTGAAATGGTCTGCCCACATTGACCAATTATGCAGAAAACTCTCCACCCAGCTATTCCTGCTGAGACAATGAAAAAAAAATATTAAGCATCCCGATTTCATTATCATCTTACCACTCGCTCTTCCACTCCCACCATAACTATGGTACTATTCTCTGGGGGAACGCAACAGACTCCATTAGAATTTTCAGGCTCCGGAAGAAGGCGCTGAGAATCATCGATGGTGCGGACTACCATGCCCACTGTCAGCCCCTTTTTTTAAGAAATATCAAATCCTACCAATTCCATGCGTTTTTATTCACCAAACTTTACTAGAGACTTTCTCTAGTATGAGTCGGTACTTAAGAAATGCTGATATCCATAATCATGATACGAGATCATCGAGCAAACTCAGAACTCAGAAATTCAGGCTGTCTGTCTCTGAGCAAAACTCTCTAAATGTCAGATTCATAAATTTGCTACCACCAGATGTGAAATCATTAAATTTTAGTCAGTTCAAAACTTCAATACAAAAGCATTTACTGTTACACTGCTTTTACTCAATGGAGGAATTCCTCTCATTCAACCACGAACACATGACACTCACCCCAACTTCCCAAACTTCTCAAACTTGTTGAAGTTATTGATACAAAATTGAAACTAATCAGAAGTTGTTGTACAACCCCGTTAATTGCCGGAATTGCGTCCCTGTCTAACAAATATACGTATATTGTCGGTATAGGCAACTTTTAAAATGTATGTATAATGTTTATGTTACCATTACAACATACGTAATGTTTTTAATGTATTTTATGCAAAATTTTACTCAATGTAACAGTATTAAATAAGTTTTGTTATATTATGATTAATTTGTATCGTGACAAGTAACCTTATAACACTTATGATATGCTACACACATAAAAATTATGTAAAGTGGTCAAATAAAAATCTATCTATCTATGATAACAACAATGTTCTGGCCAATATCAAGCCCCACTTGCAAAAACATCGCCTTACAAACTGCACCGAGCTCTGGCAGATACCATTCAATATCTGGCGTTGTATTACCCACAAAAAAAACAGTGGTTTTATGAGGAAAATATCTCCATAATAATATCCCAATTCGAGAGTATTCCGACTTGTTTTTGAAGTATTTCAAACAACTACGAGAAAACAACTACTTCCCATTTTCCGAATGAATTATAGGGAAACCCGGAATATCTACAGTATTACCCAGTCAGTGGGTATATATAAAACTTTTCCCAACTGGTCGAGTGAATAATGATTCATTCCTCTATGAATACCGCGAAAATTTAAGTTACGTGACCCTTTAGTCGATCCATTTTGAGTTATACGAGAAGAAACTGTAACTTTTCGGGGTAGATAAAAAATCTGCTTCCCTTCACTTGTATAGATTCCAATATTAATTCTTAGTTCTTCAGATTGTGGTAGGTTGAGAACCAAAAAAAAAATACGAAGAAACATAAGATGAAATATTGATTGATGTGCACTTGTTCAATTGTTTCTATTGCAATTTGGAGACATCAAACTTAAATCAAACTCGTCCTTTGATGTCATATTGTCCGTTCAAGACGAAAATTATCACAGTGTTCAACGGAATACTCCATCAAGCTAAGAACCTAAGGATATATATGTATATATATATATACATATATATATATATATATATATATATATATATATATATGCGCTGGCTGGAACTTCCGGTTGATCCGCGCCTGGAGTGATCTTCTTCTCTACGTTTCGGCTCCCATTTCGGAGCCATTTTCAAGACTGAGTGACCTTGCGTCTAGGTCACTCAGTCCTGAAAATGGCTCCGAAATGGGAGCCGAAACGTAGACAAGAAAATCATTCCAGACGCGGATCAACCGGAAGTTCCAGCCAGCAAATTTCTAACGAAGCCTAGCCGAACATATATATATATATATATATATATATATATATATATATATATATATATATATATATATATATATATATATATATATATATATATATAGATTATCAAATTCTCTGGTCTATCACAATTTGCATTCAATTCGAAATGCCCACCACAAGATAGCTAGCTATTTCTGGCTTTGGCCTTCATCAGCTGTGGGTTGGCAGAAATAGCTAGCTATCTCGTGGTGGGCATTTCGAATTGAATGCAAATTGTGATAGACCAGAGAATTTGATAATCTATTTATCAGTTTCCTGATTCATCTTGCTTCATAGCAAATAACACTTTCTCTTTATATATATATATATATATATATATATATATATATATATATATATATATATATATCCGTAAAGTTTTACCATTATAAATCCGTACAACTATGTGGGAGGTCCATGTCGATTTTTTGGAAGGTCCTACATACCAAGACCTATCGGCAGATATCAGATACATCCATTTCTGACGTCACTCAAAAATGTTATCTGGTTTTGAAAAAATAATAAGTGGATGCACCATCATGTGTCCAATGAAAGTCGAAATATATCTTTAGTTCAACAAAATTCTGTTTGGGGGGCGCTGTCAATCGTGAAAGCGTATACTTTTACAAAATACCCGTTGCACCTAATGTACTTTAGGGCGTCCATAAATTTGGCAACAAGGCACGAGTGGAGAGATCCGCGATATTTCAGCTAGTTTGGATATTTCGGACCGACCTGCGCACTTCGAAGGAAAATTTATTGCCCTTTCACACCACCGCTTCAGGATATTTTTCAATATTCAACCATTCTTGCGTAGTGACTGGGAATTAAAAAATATACAGATTTTTCCTGTTGAAATAACCATTTCTCACGTACTTTCCTTCATGTATTCTTCACTAAGAACTTCAAAAGTTCACTAGCATGTTTCTGGTATTATATTGCTCAATGCTTGAGGTGATATAATTGCCGAAAACTTCAAATCCTCGTAGATTAACGTTACAGCTAGTCGATCATCCACTGATATTGCTTCCCTCTTATAGTGGAGTAAAAACGCGCTCGAAAGACGCTTCTATCACGAAAAAAAACAAACAAATTGAGGTAGAACAAAACGAGTGGCACTTAACTGAAATAGGAGATATCCTTAATTTAAGCGAAGACGAAGCCGTTAAAATTAGCACTAAGTACGTATATTACTTGTACAAAAATAAAAAAAGAATTTTGGTGAAATGGACCGAAGAACAAAAAAAATTGCTACAGAATATTTTCGTTTTCATATAAAGAATAAAAATCCACCAAAACGACAAGAATGTGAAGAAATGAGAACTTAGTTTCCCAAAGTGTTCGAAAATAAAGATTGGATGAAAATCAAAGTATTTATACAGAATAAATATACGAAAAATTATTGTGAATAATTCAAGAATGTTTTCTCTATATGATCAATGGTTTATTTTTGCTTTATCAATTCATCTTTAGTTCCTTTTGGTTTCCTACAATTCATGGATATCATTACCTCAGTATTTTGTCGTTTTCTTCGAATTGAAATAAAGGTATCAGAAATATCTGGTTGTTCTCATTTCATTATTCTGAATGGTAACATTCATTGAATTTTAATGAACAATTTTCCTCAGGAACATCAAACGATGTGATTGAAACTTCTGGTGTGAAAGTTTAAACATTTTCTAGAGATCAATCACTCCATCAACACCAAAGTGATATGACGCGCATTTCGCTAACAATGTTATCATCTTCATGAGACAAAAATTTATATCAGTTTGGTGTTAGGCTAATTGATCTCTAGGAAAAGTTTCAACAACATTGTTCTGATTGATGACTTTCATTCTGGTTAACAAAAAAAACCTTGGACATTGAAAAATAAAATATATTCAGATATTTTTTTATATCAACAATTGAATTGTATACTCTTTTATGTCGCCTAAAATCAATTCAACAATAAATTGTGCTAAATTTTTATCAAGATCCGTTTGATACGTGATGGGTAGAATTCTCATTGGGAAAATAACATATTTTTGTACCACTTATTTCAAATACACTAAACTATCGAATAAGGAATTTTGTTTACGACTATTACATAATATAAGTAATATACGTATGGTTTCCCCAGTATAATGCCATACATGATTCTCTTAGGGATTTATGGCAGGGATTTATAGTCTTTATTTCCTCTTCTAGTCCAATCACAAAAGTTCTTGAAATTAATATCACCATAGAAACGATATAACCAATCTCCAAAGTGTCAGTGTCAAACGCATTGGTAGTGTTTGTGTATTTGTATAGAAATGAAGAAACTGAAGAATCATTTACCTGTACACCTCCAGAAATTGTATGAATCAATCGTAAATAAAGTAGAGTATAACACTCGCAATAATGGCTATTATCCTCTCGGAATATTTTACATCCTCGCCGCTAACGCGGCTCGGTTCATAAACATTCCTCTAGAATAATAGTTGTCATTATTGACTCGTGGTATAATCTACTATTAAGGGTGGAACACGAAACTGCTCTATCTAAACTGTTTTTGATAAAACAATGATGTTTATTGTATGTCTTCAATTCCATTTCCACACCTGATAACCCAATAATTTCATTTTGTTACAGTTGTGGTATATCAAATTAATTTCTTCACCGGATGAAACGAAGAATTCATTGTTTTAGAAATATAGTTGTCACTACACATTTAATCAGGTCTTTCATGGAATATCAAATTCTGAGCAATAAAAGCTCTATACTTGCTTATGCAATCGTACCTAAATGAAAATTCCGAATAATATCAAATTTGAAGTTCATGTTATCTGTTGAATCATTTCGCTTTCATCTGTTGTAACCGTGGAAGAAGTATAATGAATAACTCGCATTGAATGGTAATTGCTCACTCGTATGATATACAGCACTCGCCTACTGCTCCAACTGCAAACTTCATTCTCGTGAAGAATGTATTATCATTCCTTGATCATGGAACAATATACTATTGTGATAACAATTATGTGTAAGTTCGAAATATCTACAGCCTTGATAGAAAATTAAGAAATATGAAATCAATTTGATAGGAATATATTTTTTCGCGTGATTCTGATCGAGAATTTTTTTTCCCAAATTAGTCGTCTTTTGTGAAGTCAATTTTCAACAACACATAAAATGAAAGCATTTCGCATATAGGTTGTGAGCAGAAATGAATCTGGCAACACTGCAGGACGCAGCATCATTCTGATTGTGTACAATAATATATTTTCAGGACGCAAGATAGTACTCAACATAAAAACGTATATTCGATGGACGCAGTAAAGGCCCACTTTTGAGGGGACGCAGTAAGGGCGTGAATATCATTGTTTTTATTTTTGATGGTAATGAAAATCTGAAAATAGATACGGAATGCATTTAATGAGGAGAAAAAGTATTCGCTATAAAACTCTCCCTAAATACAAGAATTCAAGGGGACGCAGTAGTGTCGTTTTGTGAAAGGACGCAATAATGTTAGCGTGATGTATATATATATATATATATATATACATATATATATACATTATGAAAAAAGTGAAAGAACAATTCATTACAATACTGAAGCGGAAGCCTAGCCGAACATATATATATATATATATATATATATATATATATATATATATATATATATATATATATATATATATATATATATATATATATATATATATATATATATATATATATATGTAGAAATTAATGTTTTCACGGATCTTCGATATGAAAGATGAATTTTCTGGGTTTTTTATCCGTTAGGTATCTTCTGATTTGTTCGACGTTTCGAATTCCATTTCGAATTCATTCTCAAGAACTGTGAGACGAATATCTGTCCATACCGTCCTGGTCAATCACTCCCCTTACGAAGTAACCAAGCAAGAGTAAGCAAAGACTTCAATTGTCTGTTCTCCATGGTAACTGGTATTTATAATGATTCTTCTCAGTTATTATACGACTAGGTCCGATATTATTGATGATTATATCGTCAACCGCTCTCTAAGGTTGTATCCTGCCCATCCAGGTATTATGTAGAAATTAATGTTTTGACGGATCTTCGATATGAAAGATGAATTTTCTGGGTTTTTTATCCGTTAGGTATCTTCTGATTTGTTCGACGTTTCGAATTCCATTTTGAATTCATTCTCAAGAACTGTGAGACGAATATCTGTCCATACCGTCCTGGTCAATCACTCCCCTTACGAAGTAACCAAGCAAGAGTAAGCAAAGACTTCAATTGTCTGTTCTCCATGGTAACTGGTATTTATAATGATTCTTCTCAGTTATTATACGACTAGGTCCGATATTATTGATGATTATATCGTCAACCGCTCTCTAAGGTTGTATCCTGCCCATCCAGGTATTATGTAGAAATTAATGTTTTGACGGATCTTCGATATGAAAGATGAATTTTCTGGGTTTTTTATCCGTTAGGTATCTTCTGATTTGTTCGACGTTTCGAATTCCATTTTGAATTCATTCTCAAGAACTGTGAGACGAATATCTGTCCATACCGTCCTGGTCAATCACTCCCCTTACGAAGTAACCAAGCAAGAGTAAGCAAAGACTTCAATTGTCTGTTCTCCATGGTAACTGGTATTTATAATATCGGACCTAGTCGTATAATAACTGAGAAGAATCATTATAAATACCAGTTACCATGGAGAACAGACAATTGAAGTCTTTGCTTACTCTTGCTTGGTTACTTCGTAAGGGGAGTGATTGACCAGGACGGTATGGACAGATATTCGTCTCACAGTTCTTGAGAATGAATTCAAAATGGAATTCGAAACGTCGAACAAATCAGAAGATACCTAACGGATAAAAAACCCAGAAAATTCATCTTTCATATCGAAGATCCGTGAAAACATTAATTTCTACATAATACCTGGATGGGCAGGATACAACCTTAGAGAGCGGTTGACGATATAATCATCAATAATATCGGACCTAGTCGTATAATAACTGAGAAGAATCATTATAAATACCAGTTACCATGGAGAACAGACAATTGAAGTCTTTGCTTACTCTTGCTTGGTTACTTCGTAAGGGGAGTGATTGACCAGGACGGTATGGACAGATATTCGTCTCACAGTTCTTGAGAATGAATTCAAAATGGAATTCGAAACGTCGAACAAATCAGAAGATATCTAACGGATAAAAAACCCAGAAAATTCATCTTTCATATCGAAGATCCGTGAAAACATTAATTTCTACATAATACCTGGATGGGCAGGATACAACCTTAGAGAGCGGTTGACGATATAATCATCAATAATATCGGACCTAGTCGTATAATAACTGAGAAGAATCATTATAAATACCAGTTACCATGGAGAACAGACAATTGAAGTCTTTGCTTACTCTTGCTTGGTTACTTCGTAAGGGGAGTGATTGACCAGGACGGTATGGACAGATATTCGTCTCACAGTTCTTGAGAATGAATTCAAAATGGAATTCGAAACGTCGAACAAATCAGAAGATACCTAACGGATAAAAAACCCAGAAAATTCATCTTGCATATCGAAGATCCGTGAAAACATTAATTTCTACATAATACCTGGATGGGCAGGATACAACCTTAGAGAGCGGTTGACGATATAATCATCAATAATATCGGACCTAGTCGTATAATAACTGAGAAGAATCATTATAAATACCAGTTACCATGGAGAACAGACAATTGAAGTCTTTGCTTACTCTTGCTTGGTTACTTCGTAAGGAGAGTGATTGACCAGGACGGTATGGACAGATATTCGTCTCACAGTTCTTGAGAATGAATTCAAAATGGAATTCGAAACGTCGAACAAATCAGAAGATACCTAACGGATAAAAAACCCAGAAAATTCATCTTTCATATCGAAGATCCGTCAAAACATTAATTTCTACATAATACCTGGATGGGCAGGATACAACCTTAGAGAGCGGTTGACGATATAATCATCAATAATATCGGACCTAGTCGTATAATAACTGAGAAGAATCATTATAAATACCAGTTACCATGGAGAACAGACAATTGAAGTCTTTGCTTACTCTTGCTTGGTTACTTCGTAAGGGGAGTGATTGACCAGGACGGTATGGACAGATATTCGTCTCACAGTTCTTGAGAATGAATTCAAAATGGAATTCGAAACGTCGAACAAATCAGAAGATACCTAACGGATAAAAAACCCAGAAAATTCATCTTTCATATCGAAGATCCGTCAAAACATTAATTTCTACATAATACCTGGATGGGCAGGATACAACCTTAGAGAGCGGTTGACGATATAATCATCAATAATATCGGACCTAGTCGTATAATAACTGAGAAGAATCATTATAAATACCAGTTACCATGGAGAACAGACAATTGAAGTCTTTGCTTACTCTTGCTTGGTTACTTCGTAAGGGGAGTGATTGACCAGGACGGTATGGACAGATATTCGTCTCACAGTTCTTGAGAATGAATTCAAAATGGAATTCGAAACGTCGAACAAATCAGAAGATACCTAACGGATAAAAAACCCAGAAAATTCATCTTGCATATCGAAGATCCGTCAAAACATTAATTTCTACATAATACCTGGATGGGCAGGATACAACCTTAGAGAGCGGTTGACGATATAATCATCAATAATATCGGACCTAGTCGTATAATAACTGAGAAGAATCATTATAAATACCAGTTACCATGGAGAACAGACAATTGAAGTCTTTGCTTACTCTTGCTTGGTTACTTCGTAAGGGGAGTGATTGACCAGGACGGTATGGACAGATATTCGTCTCACAGTTCTTGAGAATGAATTCAAAATGGAATTCGAAACGTCGAACAAATCAGAAGATACCTAACGGATAAAAAACCCAGAAAATTCATCTTTCATATCGAAGATCCGTCAAAACATTAATTTCTACATAATACCTGGATGGGCAGGATACAACCTTAGAGAGCGGTTGACGATATAATCATCAATAATATCGGACCTAGTCGTATAATAACTGAGAAGAATCATTATAAATACCAGTTACCATAGAGAACAGACAATTGAAGTCTTTGCTTACTCTTGCTTGGTTACTTCGTAAGGGGAGTGATTGACCAGGACGGTATGGACAGATATTCGTCTCACAGTTCTTGAGAATGAATTCAAAATGGAATTCGAAACGTCGAACAAATCAGAAGTTACCTAACGGATAAAAAAACCCAGAAAATTCATCTTTCATATATATATATATATATATATATACATTATGAAAAAAGTGAAAGAACAATTCATTACAATACTGAAGAAAGTTTTGGTCTTCAGGTTTAATAAGTCAGAGTAAGTAGAAACTTCGATAGCACAAAGCGTACGTCGGTGATCGTGTATTATGATCCTAAAATTGTAAACTATAATACGAAAATATCAATATTCAAACTGTTGTGTGTGTGAATCTGAATGATATAACGCAAATTGAAAATAAATTTTTTTACTCCCAACCGTAAATATGCTCATTCCTTCAAAGTTTACTGAACGGATACGTAGGCGATTCTAGTCAATTGTATCGTTGTGATTTCATATCCACACAAGGTAGAATATGAATTCCACCAATCACAGACAACAGAATACTTGGTTAACAGGAACAACCTTGTACAAACGTCGCAATTCTGATCTGTCTACCTACAAACACAAAATCCACTTTGTTTCATTTAAGCACTTATATCTGAAATAATCTTTAGTTTACTGAGTCAAGTTTGAATTGTCACAATTTATACATTTTTTGTGTGATTGAAGAACTTACATCTACTCTTCACACCAATAATTTACTAAAATTATACAGTCCAAATGGCCTAGTTCGTTAAGGCGTACGACCTTTGAGATTATTTACTTCGTTGGCATATTGGTGAGATTCGAGCCACCAATATTTTTTTTATATTTTTCAATTTGAAATTAATAATTTAATTTGTATTGTTCAATATTGAATTTAATGAAGTTTCTTTCTTTTGAGTTTTTCATGAATATCGAACAAATACTCTATAAGTATCTAATTTTTTGTCAATATGGTACTTGAGAGGGAGTTTTGAAATATTCAACTGGTCGAAGAAAAAATTAACTATATAAGGCCCGGTTTCACCAACGACTTTTATCTGGATTATCTTGCTAACTGGAATTTCTGAACGCATGAATGCAAGATAATCCAGATTAAAGTCGTTGGTTGAACCAGGCCTAACTCGTGCGATATACTTGCTTTTGAAACTGTGGATAGAGATAGGTTGGTAAGAAAAATAGAAAGCATTGGTATTATTGGAAGTGCATTGGCTTGGCTAGTAGATTATCTAGACAACAGGAGACAGAAACTCAAATTGAATAATATATTATCTGATGAAATCTTAAATGAACAAGGAGTCCCCCAAGGTAGTGTGCTTGGTCCCTTGTTATTTCTGATATATATATTGATGATGTCGTGGAAAATGTTGGAAAGTGCTCGATTCACTTGTTTGCAGATAACGCTCTGATCCACTTCTCGAATTCAGATTTTTTGGCTGTAGTAGAGACAATAAATGAAACCATGGAAAATATATATGAATGGTGTTGTGTAAACAAACTCAAGATAAATACAAGTAAAACTAAATTCATGATGATAGGCAATAACAAGGAATATAATAAGTTTATAGAAAAATATTGTGAAATAAAAGTAAACAACGAGTCTATTGAAGTGGTTGATACATTCAAATATCTAGGAGTCATTATTGATCGAGAACTGAAATTCAAAAACCATGCAAATTATATAATTAAAACAATTTCATTCAAAATTAACTATTTATACAGGTGCTCCAGGTTTCTCTCGAGATGGTCAAAAACTATTATATACAACACACTGATACTTCCTCACTTCAACTACTGCTCTACCATTCTATATTTGCTACATCATAATGAAATTAGCCGTTTACAAAAACTCCAGAATCGGGCAATGAGAACTATATTATGCTGCCCTAAACGAACGCACATCCATGAAATGTTAAGCTCTTTGAAATGGCTTCCAGTTGATAGGATGTTCTTATACCAAACAATGGTTTTTATTTTCAAAATAAGAACAGGCGATGCCCCGTTGTATTTGAGAGAAAAAATATCTTCCGTTTCTGAACATCATAATTATAACACCCGATCTAGAAATAATTTATTTATTGAGCATGTTAAATCAAAGAAATCACAAAATTCAGTTTTTTTCAAGGGATTGAGTCATTTTAATGACCTCCCAGATGAAGTGAAAAATTCCAATACGCTACCTGTATTCAAGGTAAAATTGAAGAACCTCATGCTGGCTGACTGCAACCCTTGACAGTGGTATTCATTGTTTTTTATTTTTTTGACTATGTTTCTTGGTGTCTGTTTGTGGCCAATGTATTTTAGTTGAGTTTATTTCATGTAATTGCTATTTTAGCTACTTGTGATATCTTTTATCTTTGTGTTTTTTTTGTACATGTATGCATTAGTCTTGGACTAAATAAAGGATCAATATATACGAACTACTATTTTCTTGAAGTTTCTACGTATTTTCTTCAAATTGATTTTTTACTCCTTTACTTATAGAACACCCATTAGAGTCCCAGAAAAAGTATACTATTCTCCAAGCATGACAACTCGTTCGAATAATCCAAGACGTTCGCCTTCGGTTCAGTCGATAAATTCAATATCGTTAATCTTCCTTTATTTCCAGGATTATCGACAGTAAAAATCCCAAGTACCCTGTAGGCCAGTACGTCATAGGCCAATTCGGCTGGAGAACACACACCATAGCGAATGGTGGTACTTTGGGTATGGTTGGCAGGGAAAAGGCCCCGACATTGGTACCAAAACTTGGACACCTACCCTTATCTCTCGCACTTGGAGCTGCTGGAATGATTGGGTATGGACTTTTTCTCTTTATCTTCGAAAGAGGGGGGGGGGGGGTGATGGAAACATTTTGTTGCATTTACTACTCCAAAAATAAGTAGAAAATTTTGAAGAAAGAACAAAATGCACGACCCAAGTTGTAATTATGAAGAGATGAATCATGACTAAGCTTTGAAATATTTTTAATTAAATTAATATGAATTTTCACGCATTAACTGGACCCTGGGAGTATTTTCCACGAGTTCGATAAAATGTAGCATGGTACCCAGCCTTTTCATTCAAATAAATTCCGTCTTTTCCAGTTATATCCCCGACCAATTTTTTCTGTTCTTCAGTACCTGTATCGAACAATTTCACAATGAGAAAATTACCTCGAACATTCGAACTATAGAATTGAAATAAGTACTATCGGCTCATAATAGTGGCGAATGAATCTAGAAACCTTCTAACACTGAAACAATATTCAGCTGGTACATTTTCGAAAACTCAAATATATTAAGCATAAAATAACATATGATAGTATAAAAAGTTATTTAAGGAATAAAAATGTTGAAAATGACCTACGGTCAAAGGGAATCATCACATATAATAGATCACATTCGTATATAAAAAACATTTCCTGGAATTGCATTGAAATAATTCCAACAGTTGGAAAATGAAGACAAGAAAGTAGGCTTCAACGACTGAATACATTGTTGCCAGGTGAAATAAATTTCGGCGAATCAATGAAATTATCAATTCCACTATTTGTATATGGATTTTATATAATGAATATGAACATTGAAATCTTTGAATCTCTGAATTCCCAGACTTCTTCCTATCTTTTTATGAATTTTCATTTGCCCTTTTCCCTTTCTTTTCCAGATATTTCAGGCCGCTGAGTCCCCGGTATTGGCAATCGAATACCAGAAATTGAATATACAGGGTGTTGAAAAATGATCCGTGAATATTCTTCAGACATGTGTTCAGATTCAAAGTAAAAATAATCACAGTTGTTTTTTCTCAAGAAGCTACAGTTTATATATACCTACATATACAATAAATATAATGAGAGCTACATCAGTAGGAAATTTCTTCCAAGAAAAAATTCAATTCTATTCGATTTTTTTTTCTATTGATAAATCTTAGTTGATTGACTATCAATAAGATGGTCACAGCATAAACATATTCCTTTTTGTCATCAGTCTCTCTCGCTCAGGACCAGATCACTCTTTCAAGTATGTTGCTTACTCACTTTTATTGGCGAAAATGACACTATTATTTCAGTAAATAATCCTAACATCGCACGCATTCATTAAAACAAGACAAAATAATGTTTGCTTCTACGTCGGAAAATGACAATTTTACAAAGAATGGCAATAAATAAATTTTTTAGTAATTTCATGTAGGTCGTCTATTCGCAATGCCTACTTCAAACGATGGAATTCACTTCGTAAATATTCATTTCTTAGTCATTGTAAAATATGACTTTGAAGGAAATAGTCGGCAAAAGTAAAATTTCACTCTCAAAAAATTGCTCAACGAAGCCTCGGTTACTTGATCGAGCATTTTGAATATTATATCATTGATAGATGAATATTTTCAGAAAAAATAAATTTTCCAAGAAGCATGAATACTAAGAGTTACTTCATTGAATGTTTGTTGAGGAGGTAAAAATGTTCTGGAATCCATATTTTGGGTTGTATCTCTCCTAGAAATGAAACGGAAAAAGCTTCAATTTATCACAATATCTGTATAAGTATGTATTATGAAGATGCAAAATTAAGTGATTTTTTTGGCAGTTACGTATCGTATTTTTATGAATTTGGAGATTTAATAAGTCATGTCAGTGCCGTATTTTTGCATTACGTACCAGAATGGCAATTACACTCAAAATTCTCCAAAATAGGTTAGAAAAAAGGGGCAGGCTAGCTTCCGAAACGTTGCCAGAGAGAAGTTATAAGTATTTTTTTAAATTCGTTAATTAAATCTTCAAATTCATAAAAATACGATACGTAACTAGCGAAATGGTCACTCAATTCTGCATATTTTTAATTTTGCAGTTACTTATGGGAGCAAATATACAAAATTGCCCCAAAACAGATATTATGAGAACTTAAAGTTCTTTCCTTTTCATTTCCAGGAGAGAGAAAACTCAAAAAAATGGATTGACAATTGACTGAATCATCCCATGAATATACCAAAATAGTTAGCATTGTTTCAATTCAGTTAGCCTGCAGAAGGAATTAATTTTTCTATATTGCAGCAACACGGCCTACTTCGGCCTTCTGGAATTATGCAAGCCCCAACCAGGAGAAACTGTCGTCGTGTCTGGAGCAGCGGGCGCCGTGGGGAGCCAAGTGGGGCAAATCGCCAAAATCAAAGGGTGTCGCGTCATAGGGATAGCAGGATTGAAGGAAAAGGGGCAGTGGTTGACCGATGAGCTCGGATTCGACCATTGCATCAACTACAAAACTGATAATATAGATGAGGCACTCAAGGAATATGCTCCTGCTGGGGTCGATTGTTATTTTGATAACGTGAGTTCATCAAAAAGTGTGATTCGTTGTGTATTTTTTAACTGATTCACGAAATGAATCATCAGGAAACAAACCTTTCGTGGGGAGTGTTCCATAAGATGTAGCAGAAGTCGCAGCACTTCAAATCATTCATTTCACTTCAGAAAGTTAAATTTTCCGTCAGTATTTTGGTAGAAATACATTTATGAGGATAAGTAAAAATGATACAATTTTACACTGGGTTTTTACGAATGTACTTGAAACTGGGTGCAAAATATGTACCACCACACATATTCTCTTCTTTCTCACAGTTTAATCTTCCATAGTATCATTTTTTAGAGTTGAAAAATGTTTAGTTCTACGGAGTACTTGCCAATAAGACTCACAAACTTAACCATAAATGAACTAATGCAAATTATCTGTCAAGACAGTGAGAATGATGAGAATATCGACGCCAAAAGTATTTCATCCGATACAAAATCTTTTGAAACTCAATCTCCAAAAATTAACAATGTTAGATTTTAGATTAGCTCTCATTGAAATACTCATGACAGAGTAACTGTTCTCATGTTCAACTGTTCTCATTCCTGATGGTCTTGATGTTTCGCCAGTATAAAACACTACCACAAACACATAAACTATACTATAAACAAACTTCTTTCAATTCTGTTCTGTGTTAAAATGCTTATTTCGACTCAACATGGATCTGATTGTGTTCTCTGTTTTGAATATTGTTTTCATATTGAATCTATTACTTTTACAAATTCCTCAGATAGGAACAAATCAAACGTAAAGATTCAAGGTAAGAACAATATGCAAATCAGAAAACACGACTTTATCTCTACTGAGCCGAAACAAACCTTTGGTTGTGGAACGGAATTGAAAAAATTGTGTTCACAATATCCCATGTGTATTTGGTAATGGTCGCATACTGGTGAAACAGCAAGACCATCAGGAATAAGAACAGCTGAACATAGAAAAAACTTGAGAAGACGAGAAATAGATTATTCGAAATTTGATAAACACATATCAACAAATTTATCTATCTCATTCTCAACAACAACAATGAAAATTCAAGCATTCGCTTCGAAAAAGATGTGTTCCATAGTGAAATTTTGTTGTTATATGTGTATATAATACAAAAAGAATAAAAAAACTACGACTCTTATTCAACGTTAGGAAACGGTCCAACAACCCGAAATTAACGCCCTTTCCATCAACAGAGATTTCCGAGAAGCAAGTAATTTCAATAATTTTTTACTTTCTAATGGTGACTCTGAAGGGTAAAATAATTATAATTATTCTTTGTGAGCTTTCCTTCAAGAAAACAAATTATGAAAATATAATATAAAATAGATTTTCTTCTAGTTGTTGTTAAAAGGAGTTTTACTCGATCCCCCCTTTTTATTCGACTCTACACCCCAACGATCCTCATTTGAGTCCGTTTGAGTCCTTGTCTTGGTCCTTTTGTTACTGTACATTTTGGGATATTTTTCTATATTTTTTTCCAGGTTGGTGGTGAAATAAGCAGTATCGTTATTCAGAACATGAATAAATATGGAAGGGTATCAGTCTGCGGAGCTATCTCGGGATATAACGAAAAGGTTGAAGGTATATATATATATATATATATATATATATATATATATATATATATATATATATATATTCTATATCAAATTATGATCATCATTAACATAGTTACGTATTATACTGAACAAATAATTCTAGACCGGCGCCGGCGCAATATAATATTATTCGAACACTCGTGTCATTTTGCATTTTCCGATATTTTTCATCGATTTTCTTTTCAGCTCCCACGATATATGGAACAGTGGTGAGCAGAGAATTGGTGGTTGAGGGATTTCTGGTTCCTAGATGGTTGAATAGGTGGAACGAAGGAGTGCAGCAGAATATAAAATGGCTGAAGGAAGGAAAATTGAAATATAGGGAAACCGTCACGGAAGGATTTGAAAATATGTTTACTGCGTTCACTGATATGCTGAGAGGAGTGAATGTTGGGAAAGCAATTGTTAAAGTGTGACAAAACATCGAATAAAATTTGAGATAATTCTCGTTTTATATTTATACCCTCGAATATACCTATCAACCACTGTTATGACAAATTGTGAAATTGCAATCATCTTCATTGTTTCAGTTCAGAACAAAAGTTTATATCAAAATATTTGGAAAACCTTGCACACACTGATTTGTGTGAAAGTTCGTTTTTTTAGATCAAGAGATGAAACTAGTCTCTGAATATGATTGAGCTTCAGAGAAAAAACACTGCAGCCGATTTCACTGCGTATCTAGGGACGGTGTGGAGGAGAGACACTCACAGAGAACAGAGAGAACTTTTACTCATTGTGATGTCACAAATATTGTAAAGCTGAGTGCAAGCATGCAAAAAATCGGATTGGGAAACGTTACACATCGTATGTGGATTAAATTTCAACTTGCTTTGAAAAGCAAAACATGTGTGGTTATAGAATTACCACTAGCGTATGTTTAAAATTTTGACGTGCTTTTAATGTTAACATAGCCGGATAGAATAACGACAACAACTATATAGTATGCTATAAAGGGAGAGAGCAAGATAAAGAGAAATAACATATCAACGTATACACACGGACACAGTACATTGTAAACGGCACAGTATCATGTACGTAGACACGACAAGAAATTTTTTTTGACGTATAGACACGGTTGTGCCTATTTTACTGACTGAGGGATTTCTTGCGGAATGGGTAGTAAATGGTAAATTTTTTTTCTCAAATTGCATATTTGAATCGAAAAGAGAACAACAAATATGCCCATAGAATTTTTTTCCCGAAAAAACCCCCCTTGACCCCACTTTACTCTTGTGATTTTTCGAATAAATTTGCGGAATGGGTAGTAAATGTTAATTTTTTTTCCTCAAATTGCATATTTGTATCGAAAAGAGAAAAACAAATATGCCCATAGAATTTTTTTTCCGAAAAAACCCCCCTTGACCCCACTTTACTCTTGTGATTTTTCGAATAAATTTGCGGAATGGGTAGTAAATGTTAATTTTTTTTTCTCAAATTGCATATTTGCATCGAAAAAATAACTACAAATATGCTCATGAGATTTTTTTTCCGAAAAAACCCCCCTTGACCCCACTTTACTCTTGTGATTTTTCGAATAAATTTGCGGAATGGGCAGTAAATGTTGATTTTTTTTCCTCAAATTGCATATTTGTATCGAAAAGAGAAAAACAAATATGTCCATAGAATTTTTTTCCGAAAAAAACCCCCTTGACCCCACTTTACTCTTGTGATTTTTCGAATAAATTTGCGGAATGGGCAGTAAATGTTGATTTTTTTTCCTCAAATTGCATATTTGAATCGAAAAAAGAACTACAAATATGCTCATGAAATTTTTTTTCCGAAAAAACCCCCCTTGACCCCACTTTACTCTTGTGATTTTTCGAATAAATTTGCGGAATGGGCAGTAAATGTTGATTTTTTTTTCTCAAATTGCATATTTGTATCGAAAAGAGAAGAACAAATATGCCCATAGAATTTTTTTCCCGAAAAAACCCCCCTTGACCCCACTTTACTCTTGTGATTTTTCGAATAAATTTGCGGAATGGGTAGTAAATGTTAATTTTTTTTCCTCAAATTGCATATTTGAATCGAAAAAATAACTACAAATATGCTCATGAAATTTTTTTTCCGAAAAAACCCCCCTTGACCCCACTTTACTCTCGTGATTTTTCGAATAAATTTGCGAAATGGGCAGTAAATGTTGATTTTTTTTTCTCAAATTGCATATTTGAATCGAAAAGAAAACAACAAATATGCCCATAGAATTTTTTTCCCGAAAAAACCCCCTTGACCCCACTTTACTCTTGTGATTTTTCGAATAAATTTGCGGAATGAGTAGTAAATGTTAATTTTTTTTCCTCAAATTGTATATTTGAATCGGAAAGAGAAGAGCAAATATGCCCATAGAATTTTTTTCCCGAAAAAACCTCCCTTGTCCCCACTTTACTCCTGTGATTTTTCGAATAAATTTGCGGAATGGGCAGTAAATGTTGATTTTTTTTCCTCAAATTGCATATTTGTATCGAAAAGAGAAGAACAAATATGCCCATAGAATTTTTTTCCCGAAAAAACCTCCCTTGACCCCACTTTACTCTTGTGATTTTTCGAATAAATTTGCGGAATGAGTAGTAAATATTATTTTTTTTTCCTCAAATTGTATATTTGAATCGAAAAGAGAAGAGCAAATATGCCCATAGAATTTTTTTCCCGAAAAAACCTCCCTTGACTCCACTTTACTCTTGTGATTTTTCGAATAAATTTGCGGAATGGGCAGTAAATGTTGATTTTTTTTTCTCAAATTGCATATTTGAATCGAAAAGAAAACAACAAATATGCCCATAGAATTTTTTCCCGAAAAAACCCCCCTTGACCCCACTTTACTCTTGTGATTTTTCGAATAAATTTGCGGAATGGGTAGTAAATGTTAATTTTTTTTCCTCAAATTTGAATTTGAAGAAAAAAAATAACATTTACTACCCATTCCGCAAATTTAGTCGAAAAATCACAAGAGTAAAGTGGGGTCAAGGGGGGTTTTTTCGGGAAAAAAATTCTATGGGCATATTTGTTGTTCTCTTTTCGATTCAAATATGCAATTTGAGGAAAAAATATCAACATTTACTACCCATTCCGCAAATTTATTCGAAAAATCACAAGAGTAAAGTGGGGTCAAGGGGGGTTTTTTCGGGAAAAAAATTCTATGGGCATATTTGTTGTTCTCTTTACGATTCAAATATGCAATTTGAGGAAAAAAAAATAACATTTACTACCCATTCCGCAAATTTAGTCGAAAAATCACAAGAGTAAAGTGGGGTCAAGGGGGGTTTTTTCGGAAAAAAAATTCTATGGGCATATTTGTTGTTCTCTTTTCGATTCAAATATGCAATTTGAGGAAAAAAAATCAACATTTACTACCCATTCCGCAAATTTATTCGAAAAATCACAAGAGTAAAGTGGGGTCAAGGGGGTTTTTTTCGGGAAAAAAATTCTATGGGCATATTTGTTCTTCTCTTTTCGATACAAATATGCAATTTGAGGAAAAAAAATCAACATTTACTACCCATTCCGCAAATTTAGTCGAAAAATCACAAGAGTAAAGTGGGGTCAAGGGGGGTTTTTTCGGGAAAAAAATTCTATGGGCATATTTGTTGTTCTCTTTTCGATTCAAATATGCAATTTGAAGAAAAAAAATCAACATTTACTACCCATTCCGCAAATTTAGTCGAAAAATCACAAGAGTAAAGTGGGGTCAAGGGGGGTTTTTTCGGGAAAAAAATTCTATGGGCATATTTGTTGTTCTCTTTTCGATTCAAATATGCAATTTGAGGAAAAAAAAATAACATTTACTACCCATTCCGCAAGAATTCCCTCAGTCAGTAAAATAGATTCTGAAATTGTTCTGAAATTGTTCGTTTCCGTTAACCAGCTGACGAACGTCAACCCTCAGAAGTCGAAACTTGTGCGAGCAATGGATCAACGAGGCCTTACCTTTTAACGTGCGATTACCCAGCACGGTGGCCCGGCGAGGATTCGAACCCCGGCCTTCCGCTTGATAGGCAGATATGCTAACCACTACACTACCGAGACCGAGACCGATTC
The DNA here is from genome assembly GCA_032362365.1 of Zygogramma bicolorata. Lineage (NCBI taxonomy): Eukaryota > Metazoa > Arthropoda > Insecta > Coleoptera > Chrysomelidae > Zygogramma > Zygogramma bicolorata. Next base: position 433,874 of record JAVJAQ010005204.1, read on the forward strand.
TCCCTATAGACACTTAGGCATTCCAGATCAGGTTATGTCTGGGGGGCAAATACCAGTTTTAACCAATCACACACTTATAAAAAAGAAAACAAACGAAAGTTCCTGGGGGGCAGATACCGCCGTATTGGTTCATTTAGATTAATTTGACATTTTTTACAAGTATCTGGAATGCCTACTACGGAAATACTAACCTCCAAATCTTCATAGCTCTCGAAGTAGTTATTTGTTTCCATAGGCTCCATTCAGAAGGAATTATACAAATCAACAAAAATAAATATATTATTTGTCAACAACCAACGAAGAGGCCACATCGAAGAAATTCTTATCGAATTGGAAAAATAAAATATTACACATTTGTAATTCACATAACACCGCGTGTTGTCACAAAACCCATAGCCCATATGCTACAGCTATAGACAACTTATTTTGTATTACATAAGCACAGATCACACATATTAGATTCATAGAATCGGAAACTGTGTGATGGAACTTGTGGTTGACCGTCACATGGCCCCCAAGATCATTTATTAAACCAATGGAAATAAGATCAGACCATTGAATGAAGGGAGTATATTAAATTAACAATGCAGCATTTGAAGCCAAGTTGTAAAACCCAGGTTCATCCCCAGTTCGAGTGAACCCGGTTCAGTTGCTAAGCATTAGCCAGTGGAAACTTTTGTTGATTTAAAACCGATCTCGGATCACTTGAACCACAGTTCACTGGAGTTTGAACAATTGATCCGTAATATCGCTGCAACCAAAGAAAACTGCATGTCTCAAAGCAATTTTTTCCAGTTGAATTATCCATTACCTGAATACCGTAATGCGAGGGAGCATCTCGTTCTACCCAACGTTCATATATAGGAAAGTTACGAAATGTCACGAGTTTATAGGCGAAGGGGTACCTGAGCCTGAGGCTAGGGGCAGGGTTTGGGGAAATCGAAGTTGGCAATTCTGCGGTAAATTGGGTAAATTAAAAAGCTCTATAGGTGGCATAACCCCATAGAACCAAAGATAAACAGAAAAAGTGCAAAGAAATTGTCACAGAACACACAAATATATATGTTTTATGTGGCTGATTCCTGATTTTCTCTGTCTCTTAGCGTCTTTTTTACTCTGTAAAACGTAAAAGATTTGTTGCGTTTTGCATTGTCACAGCCCACAGCATACCTGAACCTGCATTGCGTTGTGTATTCAGTCTTGTCTTTTTGGAGTTTTGGGAATCATTTTTTTAATAATTTGAGTAGTTTGTTCCATTTTCATTAGTGTAAGGAGTTTCTTAGAGTAATATTTTACTAGTTTTGAGTGTTTCTATCAGTTGTTGGTGTTTTTTCTTGTGCGTTTGTTCGTTTTAGCTATTGTGTTGTATAAAAAACTTTTTTATTAGTTATTATGCCGGGAAACAAGTGCTGTGTAACGGGCTGTTTGAACACATTTTCGAAGAATCCTGTTGTAAGGCAAGAGTGAATAGCATTTTGTAATAAACCCGATACGTGGATTCCGACAAATTATTCTAGAATATGCTCGGAGCACTTTTATGAAAATGATTCCGAAATCCGAAATAACAGGAGAGGACCAACCTAAGTCACGAGTGAGGTTGTTGAAAAATTGTGAGTTCTGCCAAAATCGGGTTTACCGTTTTCCCTAATTTTGTAGATATATTTGCTTGATTTCTCATTATGTTTCAGTTATTCCAGCAAAGAAATCACGACCAGATGAAACTCACTTTTTACAAAATACTGGTTGGTTTACATTTTTCTCAAGTATTTTTGGGGAGAGTAAAATAATGTATATATATTTTAGAAAATGTTCTGGAAGAGATTTCACAAGGAGGTGCATCAGAAACATGTGTTTCTGAACTTTCAAAGCTGAAAGAGGATTTAAATAAAAATCAACAGGAATCCGATGTTACATTTAAATAATTACATCAGTTTCTTTAGTAATGCTATTTTTTAAATACACTACATGATTTCATTCACGAATAATCATGGTACTCATTTTGTATGAATGGACTATATCACAATTGGTTGCATGATTACAAAGCGATATCTTTGAAGAGGCATTTTGTTCATAAGTTTATTTGGATTCCTATATAAATTTAACACTATACATCAGAAGACGTAGATAACGTTCAAAGTATAATACAAAGCTCAAACATTTTCTTGACCTCGGAAAAAGATCCTTGAACGACTGGTGAACCCAAACACTTTCCATTTCATATACGAGTAATTCTCATACTCTGGCAAACTTTCTTGCTGCATGAGGAACAGTCCCACTTTTTTTAAAACACAGGTATTCCTTTCGGATTTTCACCAACCATACACAGTCATCAATTTTTCATTTGCTTTCGTTTTCAATTTTCATATATATCGAGATAGAGTTGAATTATCTGTCAAACACATACGAAGAGTGTATGGAGTATATCCACACTCCACACTTTTTCTCAACTGACTTTTAGTAGTGAACACCATAAAGTTAGATTTTCAATATACTCGAATATTCATAGATCATATTAGGGAAGCAGGTATTTTTTGATCTGTTGTTATCAACCAATCAGATACCAGAAACTGAAATCCACTTGCATATTAGTATATAGTGGAATTGCACCTTAACCTAATTGACGCCCCCGCAATATGGAGGGATCGATATGATGACATTTCGTAACCTTCCTCCTATATACCAACGTTGGTTCTACCCACATTTCGTAACACCCAAATGTCATAAGTCATAACACCCAAATTTCGTTATGCCCACACTCACCAAACATACCCGAATGATGCGCTGTTGCCAAATTCATCCTTCTTTTAGGTTAGGTTAAGTTAGATTGGGTTAACAGGAAATTGCAGAATATCCGGTAAATTTTGCAACAGTGCATCATTCGGGTATGTTCGGAGAGTGTGGGCATAACGAAATTTGGGTGTTATGACATTTGGGTGTTACGCATTTTGGGTGTTATGCACTGTGGGTGTTACGAAATTTGGGTGTTACGCAGCGCACCCTAATGCAACATGTATAGATGTGCACTGCAACCAGCGACAAAACATCAGTAACAGTAACGATAGCATATTTGAATTTGATAGTTCATGAATGAACTCACAGCAGTCACAGCCCACAGCGTTCGCATGAAATTAGAGTATTAGAGCGCTTTGTTATATCTTCCGCACTTTGCGCTTCTTGGAAATGGACGGTAGACGCAATGATCGAAACAGTCCAGTTTTTAAAGTCATCAGGCGAGTTCTGAAATTCAACAGTAAATTCCATCAGACAGAATGACACACTGATGATAATAAAAATTTTAATTTGGCCGAATGTGCCTTGGAGGAAGCAAAGGCCAATAATCTAGAGAGAGAGAGAGACGATTTTGATGGATTGATGAGCTCAGAGCTCACCGATGGATCACCATCACCTATCCATTTAAGTCCATTCGTCCTTTCAAAACATAAACATACTTTGTTTTCATCGGTTGGATTAATCCATGTGACATTCGATGATTTGAAAAACTTGTCCACTTCAAGATTTGATTTACCATGAGAGGTAGGGCTGTAAAATAAATCCACGTGACTCGTCGTGAGTCAGAAAACAGAAAACGACATAAATATTCTGTGTTCTGTGGCATGAGGCATGACTATGACAATTATGACGTCATACATTATCTCATACATGATTATAATTATAATAACAATATAGTGATTTGAATGAGATGTAAGGGGAGAGAGTTCAGGTTTTACTAAATAGTGATAACGTCAAAACTCGTGTACACATATCCGAAGATAAGATAGCTTACTAGTCACTTTCTTTTGATTTCTACGACGTGTTTGCACCTTTTCCACATTCCTGAAATCCGTTATACTCCAACCATGGTGATGGAAAAGTACAATTTGGAAAATCTTGATGAGTTTATCATCAATACTGGAAATATATTATCGATAAATGACATAACCAGGAAGCCCAACCAAAATCCATCCGAAGAGGTCAGTTCAATGAAGAAACATTGAAGAAATTGGTGAAAGATTATTGTAATTTTGTTCACCCGATAAATATTCTATAAACCTATTTTATGTATACAAGTGCTTAATTTGATAAAATTCAAGATTATTTCAATAGTGCTACAAATTAATGAAAAATTTTAAATTATTTAATTTTCAGTTAGTGGATGCTGTTAACTTCACAATCAAAGAATTTCAGACCAGTGAAACTTCTCAACCCCAATCCGACCATTTACTGATTGTGAACAGGCAAAACGACAATCTCAAGATAAACGAGCATGAATTATCTGATCTGAAAATTGGTTTCAAAATATTTGTGAACAATGACAATCAGGAATCATTCGCAGAAGCTATTCAGAGAGGTGATGAGCCCTGAATTTGTTTGTCTTCCCACAGTCAAATTAATTCTTATTTAAACCATTTTGTGAAACTGTTTTCTGTCATAGTTTTTTTGCAGCCTTCATAATTCTGAATGTGAAGGTAATTGACGATTTAATAATATCATTCAAAAACAAACAATCGGAAGACAAAAGGGATGATTTGGAGCAGATACAAAGGGTATGGAAGATCTTGGAGAAGTTTGTGAATGAGGAAAAAATCAAACAGATTGGGATTGCAGATGTCGAAGAGAGTACCTTCAGAGCTCTGCATGAATGGGCACAAGTGAAACCCACCATCATACAAATTAATCTTGCAACATGTTGTGTGGTACCTCCAACTCTCCAAACGTTCTGCAAGGAGAATGACATCAAGTTGCTGACACATAGTGATCCAAATGGTTAGTACTTATATTTTGCTCTGCATCAAAATCATTTCCAGAAAAGGATAATTTTATTACCTTAGCCAGACTGTTTGAAAGTAATTTTTATGTGGTGGATAAATCTTTGCACTTTTCTGGTTTGCTAACCAACCATAATCTGAAAAAATAATTGTTAGAATTGTTTTAGAAGTCATAAGTCAATTATGAATATAAACTTGTCCTACAATTATTTGAAAATATTATTACCTAATTTTGAGGTGGCAAATAAGCAAATGTTTCAAAATCTATATTTTCAACCTATTGGCTTTATGGTAATAAGACTGATAGAATTATTTACTGACATTTATGAAAAATGAAAATGACTCAGTGATATCAATATAACCCGCTCATTATATGTCATACCAGATTACCAGGGGATGAGCCTGATATTTTATTGAAATATTGATATTGTCGAACTTTTTTTCTCTTCTCAAATCAAAAAAGCCCAACAGATTCTCAAAACTCAATTCTCTCCATAAATATACTCATTTATCTGTATCTAGTCATATTTCATCCCAAAATGCCCACTGTCCTTTCTCCTGCTCCAAATGTTTGCCCTCAATTTCTGAGTTTTAATAGTTTTGGAAATTCCTGAGAAAGATTGCTTATTTTGCATTTTTTTCAATCTTCAAAGAAATTAAAAAACTGAATTGGTTCATCACATGAGAAATCTTCTAGGTTGGAATTAGTTCGAAAGCATAAGGTAGAATAATATAAAAGTAGTTATCTAGATTTCAGCTGTCAACATTGAACTCATTTGCTGAGCCCTTGAAAAACTGTTTGTATATGGATATTGAAACTATGTCAAACTACAGATCTGATATTTGTTGTGTTAGATAAGGGTCATGCTTGATAGATGAATTATATTCAGATCTAAAATATGAAACATTGTGAAACAACACTGATTATAGTAGGTTCGTATAAACTTTTATTAGTGGTTGTCATTCAAAAGATATTATAATATATAGTGGGGATGTATATTTTCACTATTTCAAGTAATTATTCAACTGATCCTCTGACATGCCTCGGTGACTAAACTATAATCAGATCGACAAGGGCTCACGACTGAGAGGTCTTGGGTTCAATTTCCCCGAAGGGGAAAGATATTTTTCTCCCATATTGAGCCATACCAGCCACTTTTCATGGTTGATGGGTCCTTGAATAACCATGTTTCTTTTGATAAGGGCGTAGGGGGAAAGTAACAAGGCCTCATTGTTAAAGGAAATCGATCGAATTTGATGATATTTGGTGAAAAATACCATAAATTATATTCACCACTACTTCAATCTGATCAAAATTATTATTCTTCATTGTTTGGCCCTACAATTTACCTTCAATTTCCTCGATAGGGCTCACAGGGATCGTTTATCAAACCACTGGAAGGATCTATCAAACCTCAGGCTTTATCAACTGTTCACTATTTATTAATTCATTTATTTTTAGTTATGATTTTATTTACTGTTGATATATGTTCACCCATCATATTTCTCGAAATTCAATAGAATAAACTATATTTCAGTAATACTGAAGAGAGCTCATCTTCTCTCCTAGCAAAACGATATTACCCGTGTTCTGGGTAGGCTCGGTTACTATGTCCATATGCCACATTATTGGATCGAAAAGGTCCATATTTCTTTAATCTCTATCTGAAACTCATGGAATGCTCTGTGAGTATAATAAAATCCAAATGAATACCCTTTCCCTTAGTCCCCATTTTTTCTTTCAAATGACATCAAAGCTAGAAAATTTTATTATATTTCAAGGGCACATATGTCATTCTATACCAATATCAGATAAGAACGTTCACTTTGATCTATATTAGGCGAAAATAGTAAACCATTCAATATATAATAGATACCTTTGAAATATTACTCATAGGATTGTGATTTATAATTTGTTTCAGATATTTTACCGAGGCCGTCTGTCGAGAGTATTTTTGGAAAACCACTGATTTTGAATTGGGCCTTGAGATTTTTAATTCATGTTAAGTGCAGGGGAGTATTAACCACGAAAGGTTATTTGTTGAACTTTAGAAAAGAATAAGTATTAAATGATATATTTTATTTTTATACATATGCTTTATTTCTGGACAGTTGCTTGATGAAGGTAGTAAATTTAAATAAAAATTGTGATCCAATTGAAATAGGAACCAAACTTCGGTATTACAGCTTTTATACTATAGGCGAGAAAGTGACATAATTACTAATATTAAGGGTATTGTTTGTAGACATTTGTATGAATCAAAATGAATTTCATATTGAATTGATCAACTGGATTTGTGTTTGATTTTTCCCTCAGCCAACTCCCAAATTGATATCCCATTCTTAGCTAACTACGAATCTTTTGTGGTCTCAATTGAAAGTATCAATTTTGAATATGCAAGATAACTGAATTTTTACCTATTCGAAGTACTAAAGCTGCGATCTTTCCTTATGAACGAATAGCAGAACTGTTTTTTTCTCATATCATGCCATACTAGTTGAAATACTCTTTCCCTATTTTTTGTCTCTTCAGTTTTTTTTCATTTTCAAATACTGTGTGAACCAAACGATTGTTGATTTTTGTCTTTGGAAACAATAAAGATATTATTATTATTATATTATAACTAGAAAAAGTTTGGGTGAGTGAAATTCTAATATGAAACGGGTACTCTGTCTGAATGTGTAGTTATATATACTATGAATGAATATTTCCATCGTATGTTAATAATCCTATATGAAGCGGGACATTTTCGATCAATTACAGCGATAAATTCCCGGCGGGACATTTTCGGGCTGGTAAATACCCGGTAGGTATCGAAAAATACGCGTTCGGTCCGTGTATCTATAGTAACGATTGTTAAAATGTACTTTTGTCATCTTGACAGGCATAAATACTGAATTTTAAACGTAGTTTTTTAACTTCGGAAATATTCTACCGAATTACACTTGTGCATCAAAATAAACCTGATAATTTTCCATTCAAGCATGTTGTCAGTAAAAAAACTGCCTTCGGTTATTTTCATATTTTGCTAAAAGAGCCCTCCTTCGGAGTCGGGCTCTTTCGACAAAATATGAAAACTCATGCAGTTTTTAGACAACATGCTTTCATGGAAAATTATCGGTAATTTTGAAGCACTTGTGTAATTACTCCCGATATTTATTGGAGTTCTTTGTGGTTGGAACTACTTCTATTTGTTGATTTCTGTGCAGATGAAATATGATCAACTGAAGTAAGTTATTTTGCATGACCTTAAGCTTTGTGAAGGGCTCTATGATTTTTGTAAAAATGCCAGGACTTTTTTGTATAACTCCAGTTCTTACGGAAACTCTTGGTATTCAAGTAACATACTCACTACTCAAAATGACCTTTCAACAGTGAGGTAGAAAAACAGGGTTGGGCTGATTAAAATCAAGTTATTAAAAATCACGATTAAAATCATGATTTAAATCGCTTGATTTTTAAAATTGAAATCATGATTTAAATCAATTTTTGTTTTTTTTTATTCAGAACCAGATAACAATATAAGAGTTTTCTCGAAGATCAAAAGGAGTATCTGCTTTTAGCAACAACAACAAAAAACAAGTACATAATTCCCAATTCTTAAACTAAACGTAACACCTAAATTTTATTACACTGTATATTTTCAGTCTATTCATTTTCGTTATACAATTTACACAAAAACACGAGTTTTCCTCCTTTTTCTACGCCTAATCTGTTTCTAATATCCGAGTGTACAACTAGCGAAATACGTGAAATTGTTGGGCAACGTCAATTTATAGGTTGAGAAGGAAAACAAGCCTCAACAGGAATATTGCAAAAAGCACGACAAACGCTTTCTTGTTCGTGCCTCACTCGACACTGTATAGCGAGTATATAGGACAGAAGGAAAACAAATCGCGACAAGAATTTTCTTGCAAGAAGCGCGACAAATGCGTTGTCACAAGTTTTTGAGCCGTAATTTGTATTAAAATTTTTAGACTTGCACATTAAAATAATCAACAACAATTTCGAAGAATCAAAATGTTCAAATTTTGTATTAAAATTAAAACAATCAAATAAGTCGTGATTTTTTTAAATGATTGAATGAATTTTTTAATAAAAATCAGATTTTGCCCCACCCTGTAGAAAAATCATGAATATTGAAACAGTTGGTTATGTGAATTGATCTCTTTTAATTGATGATACATTGTTTTACAAATATTGTTTGAATTATTGTTGAGGTATAAATGTTCTGGAATCCCTTTTTTGGGTTTTCTCTCCCTTGTTGACGTTTTTTCGAAAAGGCTTGAAGAGGGAGGCAGACTAGCTTCCGAAACCTCATCGCCAAGGGGAAGGGAGAGGAAACTCAAAAAATGGATACCAGAATTTTTTCTACAGTTGATTCGGGCAAGGCCGGAAAAAATTCTAAAAGATCCATAGCATACTCTATATTCTATACAGAGGTGAACATATTCGTGAATTCCTTTTTCATTACCTAATAACTGTCGTGTAAGAAAAACCCTTCTATAATACTTGTTTAACAGCCTTTGACTCCAGCTGTCCTATTTTTCTATAAACACGATGATGCTGGCATTTTTTTCTATATGCAGATTCACATGAAAGGAAAGCTCTGTAATGTGAATCAAGGGACAGGAGATACAAATTAATATTCAGTTTGAAGTGTGTGAGCCTCAGGAAAAAACTCACTCTGCAAGGAGTTCCAAAGCTTAGCTGTTCTATTGAAAATATTCCTGAGCCAGAGAGGTTCGACTGGTCTCCGCAAGCTCACAACTAAGGGGTGGGAATTCTGTACTCGTCGGGTCATCCGTGTAGATATTGCCAAGCGTGGAACGACTGATAACAATTCAGAAGGGCACTAACCGTGAAAATATCTATGGAAAAGAGACAAGTCTCCGACCCTTCTACAATATGCTTCAATGTAGTGAGCGAGTCTGTGAGCGAAGAGTCATCTAGAAGACGGATTGCCTTTCTCTGAATAGAATTGAGAAGCTTCAATGAATGTTCAAAATAGATATATAGTTAGCCAACTATATGAATATATCATTTGAAGGGATGGATACTGCAGGTAGATGGCACTAGTGATTTCGTTTCCAAGTCATGTCTTTTTTTTGGTTGAGAGGACGTCGTAGCCTGAATCACACATTTTCTTGATTACTCATATACTATGCCGAATGGCGATAAATTCAGAAAGAGAAGTTGAATTTTTTGTCAATATTATAGATCATTCTTATTTTGAAGGTTATTACAGTTCCTATATAAACTCTCATTTCCTGTACCAACTCATTTTGATGCTTCATTTCAGTCAAACTGACACAGAAACTGAATCTATTTTAGCCGTCAGAGAAAAACAATTGTAGTGCATTGCCAAGCAAACGGAAGCATTAATGTATATGGCGTAACGAAAAAGTTCAATCCTTTTTGTACAGGCATTGACAAACTATCCTATCTATAATAGTATATTATGCAACGATCGTGTAATGATTGTTATTAATATGAGAATAAACCGGGATACGAAACGAGCCGAAGGTGAGTTTCGTATGGTTTATGCGAGTGTATTAATATAACCATTACATGAGAGTTGTATACGCTATTTTATCTACACCCAATAAATAATGAAGAACTAAAAATATTATATTATTAGGTATTTATATTGAACACATAATAATAGTAGGTAATCAATCGTATTTCATTGAAAAATTCTACAAAATTATAATTAATGGTATAACCACAGAAAATACAACAATGAGAAATGAAAAAAAAAAAAAATGAAAAAAAAATCCTGCCGAGGTCAGGATTTGAACCTGGACGTTTCTGATCACTGCCCTTGCCTTTGACCCCTCGGCCATGATAGCTCATTCGATTTGGTCGAAAATAAAAACATATGTGTGGCATATGTCAAATGAAAAATATAATCCTTTCGATTGTATTTTTTTCTTGTCTAAGACATCTGTGGAGGAGTTCCTGGTAATTCTTCTATATCACTGCTAAAAGACATTTTCATTCGATTATCGAAAATTGACTAAATTCTCCAAAAATTCAATACCTACTGATTTTGACTTGACAAAGGTCAAAATTCGAAGCTTGCACATCATGCTTGATTGAAAAATAATGGGTTTCTATTGGTTGAAAATCTGTATCGTAATGGATTTCATTATAAAACTGGTTGTGGGCATATAGGTGTATTATTAGAGTACGGGTGTAGATAAACAATGATAATGGTTAATGGTTATTTCATAAGGCTGTAATGAGGTCAGTGGGTCTAGCATGCTTCCCTTACTCAATCTTGTTAGATCCAATAATTTCATTTTGCTCCTAGCTGCGCCATCTATCGATGAGAGGCAGCGTCATTCTGAACAACTGAAAATAAAATAACTGTAAACAAATGTAATTGATTCACAAGCTTCACGGTTTCACGTACACACTATAGATGACGGGAGCAGTATCGAAACTATCAATAGTTGTGAATCAAGCCTTTCCATGACGATAACGTCGATAACCAGCAACAGTTTTAGAATCGTGTTTACTGAAGGAAAGCAAGAAAATACATTTGATAAATTACGGACGGCGGTGGTATCCGTTTTCCAAAATTTTCAGTAGGTACGTAGATAGGCAGTTGTCTAGAAAATTGGGTATAGGTACTTGTCCTATCTATAGTCTAAAGTTCTAAAGAATGTAATATAATTCACTTGATTCGTATTACGTTATTCAGCAACTAAAAATTGCTTTTTCCCTTTGAATGATTCGATTGAGGTGTGGATTCCAGGAAAAAGTTTAAACAGGAAAATTATACTTGTATGAACCAAAAAAAAAATGCATTGCATTCCTGTAGCGGTTATATTGACTCCAACTATAACATAAATGAATGAATTAGAGAAAACTGTACAAATGAAAATTTGGTATTCTGAATTTTCCATACTTCGAGAAGCATGCACTTTGAACACAACATATGGCTGGAAATTTGGTTCGAAGAGAGATTTTTAGTGCTTCCTTTTACTCGATCTCAGAAAGAAAATCACTGCCAGTTATTATTGCAGAAAAACGACAACTCATGCTTTTCATCCATCATTTGAAACAAATTCAGCTCATAACTCACAGAAAACTATCTTGTCGAAATTAATTCCATTTTCATGATTCACAGTATTCAAAATTTCGTAACGCATTGCATGTCAGATAGACAATAATGACACCATCATAAAAGTCTGCGATTCAGTATGTTCACTCTCAGTTCGAATAAAAATCCGCCATCAGCGCCATCGGTGGTTGTTGATTCTAAGCTTTCAAATTTTAGGCGGAAGGCGGCGCTGGCGGTTAGATTCCCAAATTTATTTCAGTATTCTGTGTGTGTGACATTTTGTGAATAAACATTGAGAGAGAGGTGGAGGGAATATATTTTTTTATTAATTCTTCATTTAACGTCGTAGTTCAACTGAATAAAATATTCTCGTTCATTTTAATGATATATAACGCACTTCTGATGCATGATCTTCATTCCTAAAATTCTGGTGGGCGTTTGGACCGTATTACAGTGTATAATTGTACAGCGATTATATTATTTGGGCTTATTTTCACTTCGAATATCGCTTATCTGGTCTCTTAATATGTTCATGTCACTGTTTACTATTATGAATACTTGGTGTATGGTTCATTCTCGGTTTTCCTTTGTGTATCGAGTATGAAATGAGAATCTCAAGAGTGGCTTCCAAAAAATGCCAAAACTTTATAGCACCCTCTTGTGATTTCTTCAATTCAACGTATGCGACTGTCATTTCTCTTTCAGATATGTACAAAGTACAAAATATTCTCTTTTTCTGCGAAAGTTCAGTAGAAAACATGAATTATTTTCAGTATTGGGTATATTATCATGTTCATATCAGCATCAAAACATTTGTTGTCAACACTCAAAATCAAATGTTTGCATATTTCTGTTTGAATCGATCAATAATAGTAAATATTTCACAAATTGGACAAGATTGAGAACCATTCGTTTTCCAAAACGCACTTTCGATCATTTATTGAATTTTCTGGTGAATTGAACAGCAGTCTTCAAACATTTCTCATCCATATTCTCCACGAAATTTGACAGGTAATGCAGAAAATTGCTATTCAGAATGTCAGGATAATGGCGTAGAAAATCAGTACTGGTATATTAGCTAGGACTCTATTGAGACCAATGGTTGAGCTCCCCCAAGGAGCTTTTTCCCGCCCATGATCCACTTATAAAGTTTCATCCAGATCTTCAGTCTTTTTTTAAAGTTATAACGAAAAACTTCAACCTTTTACCTCCGTTTTATTAACCTACTCATGAGAGAAATCCCCCGTTTGAGTTTGTCTTCGTTTTCCGAATCACCCTGTACATTCACATAAGATGTTTGTTTCCAAATTTGCAATTCAAAGTTGTTGCCCTCAGCCACAAGTAGGTTGATGCTCAACTTTTCTATTTACATATCATGTCATCCCTGAGACGAAGGGAGCAGAAACTTTTTTCCTCTAGGCAATTCTTAAATAAGAAAAAATGTAAATCTCAGTTAAATCAAGGTTATCACCCGGGTAACCATCAGCTGAAAGCACTTGCCGGTTCTGAAATAAGCATTTGCATTAAAAATGTGGGAGCTGAGCCTCGTTATAGTCCAGTCGAAAACAATTTAAATTTGGAGTGGTTGAACCGGTTTTGAATGCTGATTTTTTTTAAGACGTACGACAATATTATAGCAAAGGCTGTACCTTCCTAGCATCGTGATTTTTCCCGATATTTGCATGATTAGATGTTTAAAAAAAAACGAAAATGGGCTTATTTTCATGGTGGAATTATATTGAAATGAAATGTGGGACATGAAAATTGGCATGGAAATACCTGCTGCAGAACTAGAAAAACATCAAAATCAGCTGTATTTTTTCAAACGCGATACAAATAAAAAATCAAAACCTATTTTACTGAAAATCATGTTTTGAAATACCAATGGCAAGAATCCGATATTGCTATATCTTTTTGTTGCTGCATAATCGCCATTGTTAACTAAAACCTGTATCAACGTCAATAACAATATTGAGGGCTGAAGAATTACTTCCACACTTATTGTGATTCTTTCACTCATTTGATAAAGTTGAAATTACATATACAATAATCTTAATAACAAACTTTTGTACACTCCTGATCTTTCCGACACAGTTTTTTTTCTTATTGATTTGAAGAATTGGTTGAAAGTATTATCAGTTCTGTAGGCTATGTCGAATTCTTCATCTTTCTGGAAACGACCAAACGACTATCGATTAACGCAGCAACTTTTCCAGGTAGATTAATAATCTGCCCTTGTACAGATTACCATGGTAATTTCTAAATTTTTTTCAGATTGTGGTAGGTTAACCACCTGAAAAAACTGCGATTTCATGTTTATTATTCATTTCACTGATAGTCACGACTAAAGGTGGATTTATGCAACTTCAATTATCAAAGAACAAATAACAAGTAGCAAGTAACAATTATCAATGATGAGTTGAACTGCTTAATTTACTGTAGACGAGTCATGCAAATAAATTATCAACTATCAATTAACAAGTAACAAGTAAGAGTTGGCCGACTTTCAACTTTCTTACGTTAATTGTGAAATATGTGTCTCTAATGGGCAGGTTATGACGAAATTTATGATCATAACCAAATTTTTCTTCAAATAATTTGTTTTTCGAAATTGTTTTTCTGTTTGTGAAATGTGAGCGATTTGAAATCGAAACTGTAGATACGATATGGGTAGACTTTCTCAGGAAAACAATGATATTTCATTTTCAATCTTCAGCTCCCCAAAACAAAGGGGAGGTGTGTAAAAATGAATAAAAAATGTGTAGTAATCTTCGTACCACAATAACGGATATTCTTCAATAAGACTTTCAATACAGAATATATGTCTTGATACCAAACAAACTCTAATATTGAATCATCAATAATAAATTGTTTTTTTCGTTTCCAGTCAACCTCTCTCTCATCGATAGGTCACCACAAATGCTTCTCAAAAGTTTATGTGAGGTTAAAGTTGATCCCCTTACACAAGCTTTGATCATTGTTGAATTTAGGTGCATGAATGCCTTTTTTTCACTACTTTCTACTTTATAATTGTTAATCGATACTTGTTCATTGTTACTTTATAATTGAAGCACCATGAATCCACCTTGAGATTATGGATTTGTACGACTAATTGATGATTGAATACGAAATCGATCTATTCAATTGACTTTTTTTTATATGCAGATTCACACGAAAGGGAAGCCCTGTAATGTTCAAAGAACACCGCGTAAATCAAGGGACAGGAAATACGAATTAACATTTACTTTGAATTTCTGAAGTTTGTAAGCCTCAGGAAAAACCTCTTTTGGCAAGGAGTTTCAAAGCTCAGCTGTTCTATTGAAAAAATATCCCTGAGCAAGAGAGGTTCGACAGGTTTCCAAATTCACAACAACGGGGTGAAAATTCTGTACTCGTCGAGTCATCCGTGACTACGCACCTAAACCAATTTAGAAAAGTGATTATTATCAACTAATTTTCAATGATCTTGCTCTGTAGGTTATTTAGAAAAAAATCCAGAAGCAAAGGGCTCACAGTGTTTTCCATCATCACTGCTTGAATTGTATATCATTGTATTGAAAATAATTTAGGGGAGCATAACATGTCAGTGAATCTATATCTTGTTTTACTCTTGGGATTACCTGGTTTCTGTCTAGGAACATTCACTATCTCAATCAAAATCACACAATAATTTATTATTGTTATAGGTTACTAGTACAATTCTCGTGATTTTGTTCCCGTAACAATTCAATTTTGAATCTATAGGGGAAACATCACAACTTCGGGTTAGTCCTAGATATCTTCCTAGATATTTAAAGAAAATCGACATCGTATCCATGGGTTTTTCATAGTTCAGCAGAATTTGGGATAATCGGACTGGTCTAATACCAGTAGCGAATCCAACAAGTTCATTCACCCCTTAGCCGACGTACTTCTGGAAACTCGAGGATAGATGTAAATTGCATTTTACAACATCGCATATGTGGATGTGCAATATGAGAGTTTCATGGCAGAGTGATCCCGGCCATATATATCCTTCCATTCCGGAAAGTATGATATTGTATGAAACTCACGTTTGCACCTGTTCGATGTTTTATTTCTATCTCCTCACGCCATCGATGATTCTGGAGCGCAGGAAGTTTTCTCGCTTCAGTAGGTCAATGACAAATTTGAATGATGACATTTGAATTTGTCTCAAATATTGTTCTCTTGAAACTTTATTACCGTCAAATTATTCAAAAAATATTTTTTTCATAGTTGCTAGCCGACCCGTACCCACTGCGTTGGGCGTTAATTATTTTTGTGATTCGATTATATTGGGTGGTTCTTAGTACTGAGTTTTATCAAGTGATTAGCAGCTCTGCCTTCTACGCGCATTCGAAAGAGTGAAAAAAGTGGGAAATGTTAAAAACCCATTTTTTACGCCGTTAGACAACGAATGTCAATAAAATACGAAACACGTCTTCCATCAATTCTGTTGAAAAATATTTCTGCAAAATTTGAAATAGATTGAAGTAGGTTGTCCCATAGAAACTTTGAACATACTTTCTCACCGAATGCCTACATCATACAAAGAACACCGCCTTCAAGTTTCAGATCTCTACGATCAGCGGTTCAGGCTGTGCGTTTGTCCATTTCCAAAATAATTTTCTACCCCTTTTCAAGCCCGGTTCGGCAATTCATATACAAAATACGTCTTTCATCCATTCTGTTGAAGAATGTTTATGAAAAATTCAGAAGTGGGATTTTTTCACGCTCCTACTCTCCGTTCAACTGAATTCTGATTCAGCAATCAATCTTCAGGAAAAAAAAAGTGATACTGTATCATATTTCTTCTGAGTAATATAGTCAATGGACTAGTCGGCCTGTCAGTTATCAGCAAAAGACAATTGTAATTCTAGCAATGAAAACATGTTACGAGTACTTTCAAACCGTTTCCCTATTTGTCAATATTTTTAATTTCACTTTTGGTCTTTTGAAATGTTATTCGAGTTTATTTTCATCTATTCTCATACGTTTTATTAACTTTCATTTTCAATACTGTTCATTATATTTATTTTCAATTTATTCATTTCCAAAAAAGTATTTTATATTTATATACACTGTTTTAATTCTCCCAATTTATCTTCCACATAATATTTGCCGAACTTTCATAGCAATGTATCGTAGCGAAACTGGGATTTTCTCACGCTCCCACTCTCCCTTCAACTGAATTCTGATTCAGCAATCAATCTTCAGGAGACAAAAATTGATACTGTATCTTATTTGTTCACGTTTTTTTTAAATTCCATTTACAGTACTTTTCGTTATATTTATTTTAAATTTATTCATTTCAGAAAAAGGATTTTCAATTTTGTTTTTTATTGATTTTCTTCATTTTCATCAAACATACTATTTCAATTTTCATATCCGTTTATTTTTCATTATTTTTGGTTTTCATGTTCATTTCTTTTTTCCTTCACTATTTTCAATAATTCATTTCATTTTGATTTTCGAAATTTTTGTATATTTTTTTATATTTGATTTTTGTTATCAAACTCAAGTTCCTTTTTTTTCTTCTATTTTATTACATTTGTTGTAAAAAACGTAAATTATCTTCCATATAATATTTGCCTATTCATCAATATTTAAAATTTCACTTTTGGACTTTAGAAATGTTATTCAATTTTATTTTCATCTGTTTTCATACGTTTTTTTAAATTTCATTTTCGATACTTTTCATTATATTTGTTTTGAATTTATTCATTTTTCAATAATGGATTTTTAATTTTGTTTCTTTTATTTTCATCATATCCATTTCCAATTTTTTTGGATTGAGGTGGCCTTTACTTGATGGAAATCCATAGTTATTATGCTATAAGGTAGACACGATTAAATTTCCAAAAAATTTATTGTCTTCGCGACATGTTTCGATACACTGTATCTTTATCAAGCGAATGTTTCTAAACAATAAATTATTCTTTGTTAGAAGCTCCTTAAATACATCAGGGTCTACTCTAATTATCTCTGATTCCTAGAATAATACAACTTGACTGATGATGATTCCTAAAATTATTACCTGATGCTAATAACTGATACTGATTCCTAGAATTACACTGATAATGTTATTATATCGGACCATAGTTACTTATTAATTGAATAAGTTCAACAGAGGGGAACTATTGAGATCCAATTGATCATTTAGCAAACAATTTGAATTTTTCAATTTATTGATTTCCAAAAATTCTAAATAATTAAGTCTAATGCCTTTATTTTCAACATGCAGAATTTCGAAATTTTTATCGAAGTCATGGCCTTCCTCCAAAATGTGATTGGCATATGAAAAGAAAACATTTCATTCATCATATGCCAATCACATTTTGGAGGAAGGCCATGACTTCGATAAAAATTTCGAAATTCTGCATGTTGAAAATGAAGGCATTAGACTTAATTATTTAGAATTTTTGGAAATCAATAAATTGAAAAATTCAAATTGTTTGCTAAATGATCAATCGGATCTCAATAGTTCCCCTTTGTTGAACTTATTCAATTAATAAGTAACTATGGTCCGATATCATAACATTATCAGTGTAATTCTAGGAATCAGTATCAGTTATTAGCATCAGGTAATAATTTTAGGAATCATCATCAGTCAAGTTGTATTATTCTAGGAATCAGAGATAATTAGAGTAGACCCTGATGTATTTAAGAAACATTCGCTTGATAAAGATACAGTGCATCGAAACATGTCGCGAAGACAGTAAATTTAGTGGAAATTTAATCGTGTCTACCTTATAGCGTAGTATCCATTTCCGTTTATTTTCCATTATAATTAATTTTTATATTCATTTCTTCTATTCTTCAATATTTTCAATAATTTATTTCATTTTGATTTTCGAAATTTTCGTATATTTTCTCTTTATATTTGAAGTGTAATATCGAACAAAATAAAAAACTCTCATAGCAATGAATCATAGCGAAACTGGGATTTTTTCACTCTCCCACTCTTCTTCCACGGAACTAACCCGATATCTCGATCAAACCATAAGGTTTTTCGGCGGAACAAAAACCTCCATCACACGCGGATTGAATTGAATTCTAATTCGGCAATTAATCCCTTTCAATAGGCGATTAGGATAGCAGGAAGGTGGCTTTTGAGATTACCCATCGAGCGTATCCCTTCGGAGTTGCCACGAACGAACTAACCGATGATAATTCCCTCTGGGAGAAGCATTACTTGTTGTCTAGGGGTTATGGCAGATATCGGTTTTCTGGATGGAGGCTATTAGGGAACGTCGAAAGTTCAGTTTGATGGGCTACGATGTAACTACAAGCAGTGGCGGCAGGTTTCAGGGGATTGTTTATCGTTTGACTAAATAATAATCAAAACAACATCGAAATTAGTATATTATGCAACGATCATGTAAGGATGGTTATTATTACACGAGCATCAACCGGGATACGAAACGAGCCGAAGGTGATGCGAGTGTATTAATAGCCATTACATGAGAGTTGCATACGCTATTTTATCTACACCCGATAAATAGTGAGGGACTACAAATATTATATTTATATTTGTATTGCACATAATAATACTAATTAAACAAATTTCTTTGAAAAATTCTACTAAATTGTAATTAATGGTATTATTTCGAGAAATAAAACGATGAGAAATAAAGAGAAGATCAAAAATAAAAAAAAAATACTCGAGGCCGGAATCGAACCCATGTCACTTCCGATTAGACAATGTAATCCCAGCGCCTTGGTCCGCGCACCTACGAAGAGCTCTGAATATTTGATTGAAAAAATAAGATTGAATCATGCATTTGTCGAATGAAAAATTCAATCATTCTTACTGTATTTCTGTCGGTGAATGTGTCGAAGGTGATTCCCTCATATCGCTGATATCAGACATTTTCTTATGATTATCGAAGTTTGGCTATATTCTTCAAAAATTCAATACCTATACCGATTTTGACTTGACAAACGTCAAATGCAGAGCATGCACACATCGTGCTTGATTGAAAAAAAATGGGTTTCTATTGGTTGAAAATCTGTATCGTAATGAAAATCTGTATCGTAATGGATTTCATTATAAAACGGGTGGCGGGCATATAAGTGTATTATTAGAATAAGGGTGTAGATAATAGTTATTTATGTATCGAGGGAATTAAGAGGGCCTTAATTACCGATGGCAAAGTTTGCGTCCCGAGGGCCTCTGGTCCAAGGGACAGCAATTGCCTGAGGTTATTAAGGCTCATTAATTCCCGTGGTACATAGATGATTTTATTTCTGACCGATTTCAATAAAATTTTGTTCATTTTTGAAACAGGTACCGTTGATTATAGTAGTTTTCTTGTTGCTAGGTTGTTGCTATGTTACTTGTTTATAAACAGAACTTTGTTATCAAGCTGTGTTTGCGGTAAAAACGTGTTTTCTACCCCAAATATAATGGAGGATATTTTGAAAAAAGCTGAACAAGCAAGGGAATCATTAATTCCATCGAAAAGTGAAGCCGTATACCAAAAAGAATACAAGATATATCTGGACTGGCTGACACGGAAAAATGTTACTACTCACTTTATATATATATATATATATATATATATATATATATATATATATATATATATGTAGAAATTGATGTTTTCACGGATCTTCGATATGCAAGATGAATTTTTCTGGGTTTTTATCCGTTAGGTATTTTCTGATTTGTTCGACGTTTCGAATTCCATTTTGAATTCATTCTCAAGAACTGTGAGACGAATATCTGTCCATACCGTCCTGGTCAATCACTCCCCTTACGAAGTAACCAAGCAAGAGTAAGCAAAGACTTCAATTGTCTGTTCTCCATGGAAACTGGTGTTTATAATGATTCTCCTCACAACATCAATTTCTACATAATACCTGGATGGGCAGGATACAACTTCAATATCGGACCTAGTCGGATAATAACTGAGGAGAATCATTATAAACACCAGTTTCCATGGAGAACAGACAATTGAAGTCTTTGCTTACTCTTGCTTGGTTACTTCGTAAGGGGAGTGATTGACCAGGACGGTAAGGACAGATATTCGTCTCACAGTTCTTGAGAATGAATTCAAAATGGAATTCGAAACGTCGGACAAATCAGAAGATACCTAACGGATGAAAACCCAGAAAAATTCATCTTGCACATATATATATATATATATATATATATATATATATATATATATATATATATATATATAAAATTTCATTTTTACTTGTGAAAGGTAGAGGGAATCATAAAATCTATATCTATGTCCCAAGGGAGTTATGACCCTCTTTATTGATAGCGTAACTATGACGATATAAGCTTATAATATCCCGGTCAGAAATAAATGTTTTATCTACCCCTGTACTATTATAAATACACTTATATGCTCATAACCCGTTTCATAATGAAATCCATTACGATACAGATTTTCAACCAATAGAAATCCATAATTTTTCAATCAAGCATGATGTGCAAGCTTTGCATTTTGACGTTTGTCAGGTCAAAATCGGTGAAGGGTATTGAATTTTTGAAAAATATAGCCAAATTTCGATAATCATAACGAAATGTCTGATATTTGCGATATGGGAAAATCACCTTCGACACCTTCACCGGCAGAAAAACAGTTATAATGGTAAAATTTTTCATTTGACAAATGCATGAATCATTTCCCTATTTTTTCAATCAAATTCTCTGAGCTCTCCGTAGGCGAGGTGCTGAGATTAGAAATGGCTAGTTCAACTAGTTGGGAGAGACGTGAGTTCGATTCCGGCCTCAAGTATTTTTTAAAATTTTTGATCTCTTTATATCTCATCGTTTCATTTCTCGAAGTAATACTATTGATTACAATTCTGTAGAATTTTTCAAAGAAAGGCGTTTAATTAGTATTATTGTGTGCAATATAAATATAATATTTGTAATTCTTCACTATTTATCGGGTGTAGATAAAATAGCGCATGCAACTCTCATGTAATGGTTATTGAAACACTCGCATCAACCATACGAATCTCACCTTCGGCTCGTTTCG
Source organism: Zygogramma bicolorata (assembly GCA_032362365.1). Lineage (NCBI taxonomy): Eukaryota > Metazoa > Arthropoda > Insecta > Coleoptera > Chrysomelidae > Zygogramma > Zygogramma bicolorata. Next base: position 455,717 of record JAVJAQ010005204.1, read on the forward strand.
TATCCCGGTTGATGCTCGTGTATTAATAACCATCATTACATGATCGTTGCATAATATACCATTTCTACAAACGTCAGTAAAAGTATAATTTGTGACGCATGCTGTCAGTGTCTAAAATGCCATTTTATGACACTGATGTTGAAAGTAAATCACTTTTAGCACCAGTGCTAAAAGTGATTTATTTGTAGAGAAAATATAAAAACATAAATCAAAATGAAGTGTTTATTCAATTAGACATACAATTAGTGAAACTACAATTATGATAAGAAACTCCATGGCCGCTTCAAAAAAGCCACAAGCTTGTAATATCTGCTTGTGTCACGATTATTTATGTTCATAATCGACTTTAACATAGAGTAACTCGACCAAAGCGTTGACGATTTCCATATTTTGGACTTTTCTTCAAAGTATGCAAGAAGCACTTTTTTACTAGCCTCCTTGCTACTGAAATTTTTCTGATCACACCATTTCAAGAAACGATCGTATGAAAACTCGCACTGTAGCTTTGACTTACTACGCAATAATTCAAAAGCAGCTTTATTGGCAACTTCTTCAATTTACGGCGTGGATCACTTTCCATCGAGGAACGAAGAAACGAGAAAGAATAATTCATGATTTATCGACGTTAGTTGTCAACAAAGACAAATCAACAAATTCTGTTTTTGATTACCTTGGCAACTTGTTTCATGAATAGATTAGATGAAATTGAATTCAAAACTGATAATCTCGAGGCTATTATTTTATCAATTAATTAATGTAAAATAATAGGTATGCGTTAATTTGGACTTTCAATGGTGTTTGTAGAAAAAATGGTGTATGATACCTGCTAAAAGTGATTTTATTTTGTTTGAAGGGTTGGGACTTCCCTTCCCACAAAATAAAATATCACTTTTAGCACTTATAGCATAAATCACTATTATCAAATTCACTATAAAATACAACCACTGCACTCTTTTTTGATCTTCCGGTTGAATCCCGTCTGGAATCGTTCTTCTGTAGACGTTTCGGCTCCCACTTTGGAGCCATTCTCAACACTTGGTGCCGAGGTCCAAGGCTCTTCAACCCCCATCTCTGATCTTGACAAACTGAAGACTGTGGTTTTGTGGATAGAGGGATGGTATTTGCGGCTATATGAGAGTCCGACGTTGTTAAAACTTCGGTCGGACCCCATGCGGGTCTGGTTTCAAAAGGATCAATAAGGGGATTTGTTCAATGGTCTAGAAGTGGTTTCTAGGAATTGGGAAGCCTTCGTGAGTCCTCTCGTTTGTTGAGGCATTGAGGACGTTCTTCAATTTCTATTGCTTCGCGAATTATTCTGGAGTGGAGTGTTTTTGCTGTGGCTATTGTCTTCGTGTTGTTGAAGTCAATTTTTTGTCCGGTTTCGTGGTGAGGCTCGAGATCATGTTCTAATTACGTACTGCTAGTTTGTGCTCGTAGGTCCTGTTTGATACTCATCGGTTCGTCTGTCCTATATAAGTTCTCGGGCAGTCGTGGCAAGGAATTTCATATATTTTTTGTGATTCGATGGGTATTATTTCTTAAAATGAGCGCAGAAAAGAGAATATTTGATTGTTTGCTGTAAAAACTGTCTTGATGTCTTGATTCTGACAAAACATTTTTCAGGCAACCAGATATAAATAATGAATTGTATTACCATTGATCATGGATTGTAACAGATCTCATTAAAAAAGCCACTGCGAATAGTACCCAATCTGAATTTGAATATTTTTCTACCAATCTTATTAATGGCGTTGTTTCATAGCCAAGTGTAATTTTCAACCTTGCCGGAGTGAAGGTTGAAGGAACCGATAAGGTGGAATCAAGACAATGATTGGTCCAGAGACCTCCTGCTCAAGCTCCCAAAAATGAGGAGGGTACAAATGCAATGAAGATCTGCTACATCAAACCGGAAGTTTGGGACCTTGAAAGCTTATAAATATATGGGTCTGGCAGAACAAACTCAATGCAAGTGGTGCCAGGATCAGGAAGAAACCGCACTACATGCATACACAATATACCTGCAGAAATGGAAGTGAACTAGTCTATCAGTAAGCTTTATAACATATTCAATTGATCCCAGTGTTATTTTACTTTGTTTGTTTTAGATACCTATTGTGTTCTATGGCTATCTGAGCTGTTACTGCAGCAAAAATTTCTGGGTCTATATGTCGATGAATGTCTTGACTGGAAGAGACATTGTGAGGCAGTCGTTTCAAATATGAATTCTGTGATCTATATGCTTCGTAATCTGAGATCTTTTCTTACTCATGACCAGTAAACCATGCTGTACTTTGCTCAGGCAGAATCTCGCTTGAGGTATGGCATTGTCTTTTGGCCAATGTCATCAAAATTCAATGATGTTTTTATCTCCCTGAAAAAAATAATTCGTTGTATTGCTGGTGTATCGAGAACAACCAGTTGTAAGACTTATTTCAAAGAATGCAAAATCTTAACTCTGCCATGCCTGTTTATTTTTGAAGTCTGTATATTTGTATACTGCAATTTAAAACATTTCAAAACTAATGCTCAAGTGCACTCAGTCAATACAAGGCAACATAATGTACCTTTTTCGAAAAAAAATGTTCTTCTCAATTCTCCATCTATAATTGGCCAAAGGATCTTCAATAAATTACCATTGATCATCAAATCTATTCCTGAATTGAAATCATTCAAATTAGCATTGAAAAAATTTCTATTGAATAAGGTTTTTTATTCTGTAGATGAATATTTTTGGAACTGATCTCAGACTTTTGTGATATATGTATGTTCTTCTTTTGTGATATGAATGTACTTTTAAATTTAGGTTAGGTATTTCATTTTTAGAACATTGACTAATCCTATACAAATTATTTTGTCATAAAGGAAATAAAATCTTACTTACTAAACGTGTTTCAGTTACATATCTATCATGGAGTATATTCTACACAGGGTGTTCCTTAATGATCTGCTTATACTGAAGAGTAAATCTACTGGAATAAAATGATAGGTTGTTCATAAAGTAAGACCAAAAAATATGTTCCATTACGGGAATAAAGGATATTGGAGTTCCAAGAAAATAATGGAAATGGAATTATTTCATATTTCCGTGATTATTTAGGTTATTTTGACAATATTTGCTGAGCAGTGGCAGTTGATTCAGCTCCAACAGTGGCTAAGGAGCAGGAATTGACTTCCGATATGTTTGAAGAAAAATAAATATGATATTATTGATTTTTCAGTTCCTCCTCCAATTTAGCAAAAAATTCCACAGTTTTTTCTTACGTTACATCAACAAATTATTGCATTTGAATTGAATTCGATATTATTTCAGTTTCTGGATTAGTAGGCAGTGGCCTTCAATGAACCTGCATATTTTTGTATAAAAAGAGAATTCTCAAATTCAACAGTGGCATGACGTTTTCATTTTTCTCTCAAAACTTCAGCATCTCGTATTTTTGTAATGAAACATTTATCGCATACCATTAAGGATCACCCTATATATTGAAGTGTAAATATCTTCTGGAGTTTCGGACAAGGATAGCTAATCGCGCGTTGGATGCGATATTTGTTTTAGTTTTGTGTTGATATTAAATGGCTCTATGAGCTATATTCTGTACTTCGTTCCTACTTCTTCGATTGATAGTGATACATTTTCTTAACCTTACCGAGGCCAATTTTTCCTTACACGTGAAATTTAAACTTATTTCAGATAGCTTCCGTTCTACAACGCTTTTTTCGGCTTCTCTCTGGATTGGCGGTCTGTAATTGATGAAAAAACAACACGGTGTTTCCGGAGAACTATTTTTCTTACACAGGAATAACATTGCTTTATTGACGTACATATTTTACTCTTCGACAAACTTCCAGATTCGCCGATTTGTAATTTGAGGGACTGGGGTTAGATTGTTTTGGGGGAGATACAATCCAAACAGAATACTTAACAAAGTGTAACAAAATTATTTGAACAAGTTTACAGATAGTGTTTTTGTGGTCGAAATAACGAAAATTGAAACATGCCCACTTCATCCATATATTGAATAGAGCTAGTCCAAGATGCATAAAAACCCTGGTGCGTTGACGTATCTGAAAAATCGTAAACCCAAATTCTCGATATTTCGCTCTTTCGAGAAGTATCACTTTCCTCCATGAGGGACTTTCCAATTTTCTAATCTTTAGCGGTATGATAATAATAATAATATATAGTTTATTGAAAAAGTTACAGTTTGTATGAAATTCAATACGGTTTTAGAATATAGTTTCAACAAACCGCAAAAACTCACTAAGGCAGAATTAACATAGCTTAGTCGTACTAATTCTATTTGTAATCCAATGTTATAGATAAAACGTTATAAATTTATAAATACTGTGAATAGAATAAAATGCATAGATAAAACATCAGATAAATAAAATACATATTTTGACAGAGTGTCTATAGTTTAAGTGTGTTGAAATCAAAGGTGTTTTGACGAAGGTATATGAATAATTCATGTTATTAGTGTCACGAGTTTTTTATTGTCGCATGTCTATCATTTTGATGAGATCATTTCTCGGGTACCTATTTTGAAATAAATTCATTTAACTTTTTCTTGAATTGGCGTAAATTATCGAGTTCCCTTAGACCTTTGGGTAGAATCTGATACATTCTTGGTGCTAAGTAAGTAAAATTGCGTTGACCCACTGTTTTCGTTGAAAATGGAGTTTTGTAGCTAGCGCTATGTTTCTCGTACTATATTGATGGGATACAGATTGTAGACATGTTTTATTCTTGTATTGATATAGCACAATGGTAGTTTGAAACAATTGTTTTATGTCGAAGATCTTTGCTTCTGTGTAGAGATTATCTGACGGATAGGTATGAGGTTTTCCTAACATTATTTTCAATTTTTTTTTGTATTACACTTATTTTTTCGACGTGTGTGTTCTTCGCTCCTCCCACTTCGGAAATTCTGTAAACGAGTGACCCGTTTGCTGTATATTCATTCATGTTATAGCAATTCTTGAGTCATGTTATTGATTCGAATGTTTTGATTCTGATTTTTTTTATCATATTCCACCCACATCACTGCAGTTATTCAAATTATTGGGTTTTGGTGCTCCCTGTACACTTTTGAATATAATGACCTTTGTTTTGATAAGATTTTCACATGAATGTATAGCAATAAAATGAGTTATGATTTTAATATGGAGAATACCAAAGAATGCATTTTGAATTATTCAACTTTGTTGCCCTCTAGCGGCTCTCATCATCATTGATCCTCTCATAACTTGCCAAAATTGTGTAGGGTCTTGAAACTAACAAAATATCAAAATATTGTCAAAATGTGCTGAAAGCCATTTTCATGGGGTCTTGTGCCCTGTTATCTGACGTTTAAAAAAATTTTTTCATTCCCAGCCATGAAATCCTTGTTGAAACTCAACTTCTAGTCTTTTCCAAAAATTTCACTCTTTTCGAATCCTCAAAATGTCCCAATGGCTTTAGATATTTCTACAATTCAAGATATTTTTCTCACAGTTGGCCACACTGTTAAAACCGAATTTATTTGAATTTTACTGTGATGTTCTTCTATTCGAATTTCGTTGACGGCATTTTATTTTATAGCCTTCTTTTCACATATCATTCCGGTACGTATACAGATAATGCTCCGGATTCAATGAATTGCTGCCTTTACGGCTTGTCATATACATATATGAATATTTCAGAAAGACTCTCATATCTTGAATGCAGAGAAATCAACGACGATGTTGTGAAGAATGGAAAATATTGACGAAAAAACCGTTCCATGAATAAAACCAGTGCATTCTCACTGGAGTTTGATGCGGTGGTGGCTGGTGGATTCTTGCCATCGATCACATCTTAAGCATTTGAAATAATCGAGAAATTGAAGTGATATTCTATAGAGGGTATTAACGATGACTTGGCAAAAACATTAGAATGGGGTAACATCTATTTGGTGAAATTGAATGCTGGGAGAACCCAGGCATGTCTCTTCTCAGAAAAAGGCGATCTACATTAATCCAATATTCAGATTGTTTTCCTACAAAATCAAGTATCTAGATGCTTGAAATTACGATCAGTTAAAATCTCTCATGAGCAAACCATGTGAGATCGATCGCTAAAGGTGCTTCCTAGAAGTTTGGATTTATATTATATATTAAGAAATACATCACTTCTCGTTAGCTTCTAATGATCAATAAGGCACAGATACGCCCTGTTTTGGAGTATAAATCTCATGTATGGGGCTTGGCAGCAAAACATTCATTGGAACTTCTTGATTTTATTCAGAGGAAGGCAATCAGTCTTGTTTGTGATTCTTCGCACAGACTCGTTCACATCGTTGGAACAGCGTAAAAGGGCCGGAGACTTGTCTCTCTTCTATAGATACTTTTACAGTCGGGACTCTTCTGAATTGTCATCAATCGTTCCACCCTTGTCAGAATGAACACGGATGATCTGACGAGTTCAGAATTCCTACCACACTGTTGTGAGCTTTGAGACCCTTCGGACCTCTCTTGCTTAGGAATCATTTTTCAATACAATTCTGGTACTACGCCCTTTCGATGAAGGTTCTTCCCGGTGCATAACAACATAAAAAAATTTATAGTTGAGTTAATTCGTATCTCCTGTTCTTTGATATATGCGGTGTTCTTAGAACAGCTATCCTTTCCTATGAATCTGTCTTGAAGAAAATCAGACCGAGGACTACCTTATCTTATACGGTCAACATCATTATGCCATTATCGATACTGATAAACTTTGCCAAGGAGTGTATTGAAACAATTATATTGATGGTAATGATATTAAAGAAAAAAAATAAATAAAGCCAGACCAATTTCTATTGGAAGGCCTGCCGATATATTGGTGCAGCGGTTATATTATTGACACGTGTGTGGTATATAAGGAATTGAAGAGAGGAGAAAGTTCGAAAAAAATTCATCAATAGTGTGTTATTTGGCTTGAACTGTTCATAGTGATATACATTTGGAAAAACCTGATTCGTGGTAAGTGTATTATCAAAAAGAAATACAATTGAAAGAATGTAGGCTTCCACGGCCGGTGTTAATACATCTCTGGTTTTTCGGGCTTGAGGACCGTGTGCTGGTTGACTACGACTAATCAGTCGTGGTAAACTCACATAGAGGAGTTCAACTAGGACCACGCCGCTGAAGATGGCTGCCGCAGATGTAGCCGAAAGCTGCGGAAGTCAAAATTCCAGCACACGGCCCTCAAGCCCGAGAAACCAGAGATGTAGAAATACAATTTTTCACTTCTCCCAGAACATCTCCGAAAATAACGAGAATTTGCCATATATATGAAAAAGATTCACTTTTGAAATACTAACATAAAATATTACTATTCTATTTTATTGCTTAGTTACCAACTACATGTCAGTGTAATATTGTACTACTTATTATCACTGGCTATTCCGCTTTATCGCATTCTTCTTCTTTAATAGTCTAGTTCATGAATGTTGGATTGCATTTCTCTCATCCGAGGCCTCAAAAAATTAAGAAAGTACATGGTTTTGAGTGATTTTCACCATTCTCAAGTCGACTTTTTACTGAATTAAAGTTTAGGAGTTTTGAAAATTTTATGTGAAAAAACGTAAGATTCTCTCGTATATCCTATTCTTGATTCCGACTATCTCCCAATGGGAATCTTCCATATTCTTCTAGACGAAAACAAAACATTATATTTGATTCCCAGAGATATTATACAAATAACATTTTTGAAAATGTTTTTTTTAATTTCATTCAAGCGGTACTTTGACATTATTCGTGGAACTAACAGAATGAGAATAATTTGATAAAATTTTCAATATATGAAAGTTTTCATCAATTTTAGTATCTGCTCTCAAACTCCAATTGTTATCAAATTTATTCAAAGATTTCCATGGAGAATGGATATCATGAATTTTTACATTTCTTCTACAACCATTCACAGGATTGAATTTCGAAAAAATAGCCACCTGTATCATGTCCTTGAAAAGATAAAATAAAAAATGAATGATAATGACTACTATAAACACATTCAGGAAAAATACGTTATTTGGGGAAGAATTTCAAAAAGAATCGTCGACAACGAAGTCTTTATTTTATGTTTAAATATTACATTAATATAATACATGATGAAAACAATGACACTTATATGCAACTCTCCTGTATTCGATTCGACGTAGTAACAACTTCTGGCCCCCTGTATTTGTGTGTGAGAGTTTGTGAGCTCGACAAGGTGGGTAACCCCGTCCGGCTGGGCCTCTGCAGACTCCTGTAGATCTGAAAAAAAAAACATATAAATACTTACTGATTTCGAAAAAAAAAACTAAAGAATATTTTAATACTAAAAAATATCGATAATCTTGTAAAATGTCTTTTATGTGTATCTTAATGATACTGCCAAAATTTCAAATCGAACCATTTTTTAATATTAAATGTTCAATTTATTTTTTTCTTAATATTCGGAGATGTTTTTGACTATTCATCTATTTCATCAAAATAATTGCCCAAGAGTAAAATATTACTTTCATGCATATTTTCTGGTTATCTGAGTATAAAATGAGCCCTTTAGAAGTCAATCAAGAAGTTCAAAGATATATTTTTGTCGATTTTGTATAATTCTGTATATGCAGTATAACATGGAGTTTATCATCTTGTTCATCGGATTATACACTTGATTTTTTGTGTTTTTCGATGTAAGAAGACAAAGTTGTGAGAAGATATGTGATGTGAGCATGAATATAAAAATAATGTATCAGAATCTGTTGATATTTGATAAAAAATGCAATCTTCTGAACATAACCAAGAATTATCTTTACAATTCAATTTATCATCAATGATAAGATGCAATCCAAAAAATGTTTCCAAGTGAGAAACGATGAAGCGAATTTGAAAATTCAGATATATTTAGGATTTATACCCTTGAGTGGGCATAAAGTGAACATCTCAAGTTCAAATAAATAATAGTTGAAGAGATAAAAAACCGCTTTGGTGAAAAAATGTACTCGAAAGTGAAAAAATGTACTCGAAAGTGAAAAATGTATATTTATTCTTTAATTAGAATTAGGAATTAGCCAAAATGTTCTATTCAAGGTCGATAGAAAAAAAATCGTTAATTCTGAAAGTCCTGATGAGGATATCAGAACGAAATGCAAACTGGCTCCTTCGCCAAAATTTTCGTTCTATTAAAGACCAATAAAAAACAAATAGTTGATTCTGAAATTCATAGTGAGGATGTCAGGACAAATGGCAAACTGGATCCCTCGCCAGAATTTTCGTTCCATTTAAGGCCGATAAAAAAACAAATCGTTAATTCTGAAAGTCCCAATGAGGATATCAGGACGAAATGTAAACTGGATTTCCCGCCAAAATTTTCGTTCTATTCAAGGACGATAGAAAAACAAATAGTTAATTCTGAAAGTTCTAATGAGGATATCAGAACGAAATGCAAACTGGCTCCTTCGCCAAAATTTTTGTTCTATCAAAGACAAATAAAAAACAAATAGTTGATTCTGAAATTCATAGTGAGGATATCAGGACAAAAGGCAAACTGGACCCTTCGCCAGAATTTTCGTTCCATTTAATGCCGATAAAAAACAAATCGTTAATTCTGAAATTCCTAATGAGGATATCAGAACGAAATGCAAACTGACTCCGTCAAAATTTTCGTTCTATTCAAGACCAATAAAAAACAAATAGTTAATTCTGAAATTCCTAATGAGGATATCAGGACAAAAAGCAAACTGGCTCTTCCGCCAAAATTTTCGTTCTATTAAAGGTCGATAGAAAAACAAATAGTTAATTCTGAAAGTCCTGATGAGGATATCAGGACGAAATGTAAACTGGATTTTCCGCCAAAATTTTCGTTCTATTCAAGGTCGATAGAAAAACATCGTTAATTCTGAAGGATCTAGTAAGTACATCGGGACGATTTTTTTATATCATTGCATTATCATCGGTCCTTGATGAGTATGCGAAATTTCAAATCAATCCAATGTTTCAAAGTTGGCCAAAACCGCATTCAAAATTTCCTTTACAAACATAGATACATACCAAGCTGATGAAAGCGTATTAAAAAAGTACTTACGGTCTGATTGGAGGGGACAGGTGTCATTTCTTTGGCAACGTGTCTGAAGTCATACTCCTCTCCTTCGTCTTCGAGGTCGTCTACTTCTCTGACCCCAGGCGGCTCGTACACTTTCATGAAACCGTGCATTGGACGCCTCTCTGAGAAAAACGCAGATTTTCAAGTTACTCGATCAACTATTGAATAACTGAAACTAGTAGCTACAGAAACCATATGTAAAACAAGCTGAGCTTTTTTGAACCAAACAAAATTCCAGAAGATAAACTTGATATGTTCAGTGCCACACTGAGAGTCGATGGAATTTTAATGTTCAAGTACTTGAAAAAGAAGGGTATTCTTTGGACATTGGAGACGGGATTCCAGCTAGGAAAAAATATTTCATTTCAGTGACACTGACTACATATATCTCGACAATCTCGAAAGCGTGTAGTCGAGTTTATTCACCCTTCAGTTTATGTCGCAGCATATGAGTGGATCTAAGAATCCCATGCTAGAATCCTATTGGAAAACCATAACTCCACAGCAATATATCAAATGTCGTTACGTTAAATTTCTTGTGTTCTGCGAATACTGTATCATTGTTCTGTTCTCCATATTGAGAAAGATAACTCATTGAAGACAGACAAATGGGACATTGAACAACTTAACTGAAGTTTGCTACTGTTACTTGACATTTGCCAATTTCAAACCCGTTTAAATCGTAATTTCACTTCTCTTCAAAGCAATCAGTTAAGTCCAATCCTATATTCTATCGAATTGACTTGAGTGGTTCAATCCGATCCGAAAACTGTATATAAAATCGATTAGGTGAAACGGATTCAGTCAAGTCAAACCCATTTCAGGTGGATACAAAGTTGTGAAATAAATGTAGACACTAGTGAATTCCACACCAAATGGGATTTGATAATGGATAGGATGAAAATTTGACTTTGCAGTTGTTTCCTGCTCACAAAGTGAGCTTTTTTTTCTGAACATACCCCAAGTAGAATTTGTTCAGCTTTTGAGTCGAAGTTCCCTCACTAATAGCCAGATTTCTATTGCCACTTGGAATTTTTCTTTTTTTTATATTTGTATGGAACATGACTCCAAGTTTAGTTTTTCATCGAATACCGAACCTACATTCAACTCTTCTTCAGACAATTTTATTGGTCTGTTTTTGATAAAATTGATGCATTTATAGAAATTTGCCCTTATTGGTGGTTAGTTCTTTGATTTCTCTAATGCAACCGGGACTGAGTTACAAAAATGAATTAAAACATTGAGTCGATGGAATGAGTGAGAAGAAATTCTGATAAATCTATTCCAATCTTCATTGATATCAGAACGTTCTGCACTGAAAATATAGAAAAAATATCACAAAATATGAAGACGAATGATAAATGCATTTTTTCGAATTTTTAATACCTCATTCAACTGATGATTTGGTGTTATACTACATCAATGGATCCTCTTTGAGTGTGAATCCATTTTGAACCGTATACTTAATTCGTCATAAATGACGACATTGGAACCTTTGGACATGCGTTTCGACAACAAGGTTGGAATTTTCAGAGAAAACCGATACTAATCTCAAATATAATATTTATGGTTCTTCATCATTTATAGGGTGTAGAAAAATAGCGCATGCAACTCTTATGTAATGCTTATTATTACATGATAAAACCAGAACATCTAGAGCAGGAACTGGAACATCTTCAAGTGACCTTGTGGTCAAATGGATACAGTGTATCTGAGATCAACAGGGCCATGAAACTGAAGAGTCCCACGGTTCATAACAGGGAGGGGAGGACTCTCAGGTAGTTGCGAATGCATATCTTCCGTATATCCCGAGAGTCACTGACAGAATTGGGAAACTCTTGGACTCTTTCCAGACTACCTGCATCAATATAGATACGCTTTGAGAAATCGAAACGTTTAGTCATCGGAGATGAGTAAGCCTCTGAAGAAGCTGGCCACTCGCGCTAGCGAAACGTCAGGAAGAAATTCCAAAGAACGACGGCCTTCAAGCCCGAAGAGAAGTAGTTATACTAATACATGATAGTTGCATAATATACTACTGTATGATAGAGAAAAATTTTATAATGTGTGGACTCCAGTTGACACTCAAACCCTTGAACGGCTGAAAAAATGAAAAGAATAACCCACTCACCGTACTGATTCCTGATGATATCAGGATCCGCCCCCTCGACGGCCCCCCTCTGCCCCACCGCCTCAACCACAAAGTGCTCTCCGGAGACGGGGCTGAGCGGCGTTCGGACCCCCGTCACCGAGCCGTCGCAGACGAGGTCGTCGGCGGCGATGACCGCCTCCATGGGCTGGTGCTTGGAGCCGTTGTCCGCCGGCCGCTGGCACGGCCGGCCGCGATGCGGGTGTGCGTAGTGGCAGCGACAAAGGGCGGCCAGCACGAGGCAGACGCCGGTGGCCAGGCAGGCCGCCGTGCCCAGCAGGCCGATCAGCAGGGGGCTGACCGGCATCACGCCCGTCGAACCTGCGGAAGGAAACGGTATCATTACTGGAATATATATACGGAGTCTGGAGTGGAAGTACATTGGGCAAACTCGGTGGGATGTCGCGACACGATTCAAGGAACATCCGATGGGAAAAGTCGGGAAAATCTGAATTGGAATAACGTCAGAAGTTTGTGCACGTCCGTTAACTGTTCATCAAAATTGCTTCGAGTCAAACAAGATACAGGGCGGGTCAGAAATGTATGAAGAATAAGGAACCTTCATTTCAGGAAATAATATTAAATTTATTTGAATGAGTCGAACAGAATGGTTTCCTGTTCAAATTTTCATGATTTTTACGAAAATTTCGAATTCCCTCGCGAAGTATTTTTCGAAAACAAATTGTGGCAACATAGAAAATGCTCCCAACCAACTACCAAAGATACCAGATAATTATATACACTATAGCTATAAACGTCGACAGAAAGGGAACTTCTGTTATTATTCGGTATCATTGTTGTTCGCGAGAGCCCCGAATCAAAAACACCAATAGAATCGTTTCGGAGAGAGTAGTAGAAAACAATTTGTTTTGTTCGAATGCGATGAGCCGAATGAAATTTTCATCGGCACGCCAGCTCGAACAAACGAACGCCGTCTCAAAGGAAATTTCCCTTTCGAGAAGGCGCGCACAAGCAATATAACGTAATTTTTACAGTTCACTAATTAATCCCGATAAATGAACCCAAGGCAACTCCCAGAACGCGAGCAAATTTGTGAAGTGTACCGTCGTTCCCGTTGGAAGTACGGCAGACTTTGTAATCACAATATTAGATTTGGAAACTACTGTAATTGGTAATGTTTGTGAAGTTAATTCGGTGTACTCGTGGGGAATATTTCGAGATAAATTCTCCGATAGAGTGGAGCAGACGATTAACTATATACATGTTAATATGTGGGATGAGCATTTGAATCGCAAATTTGTTCGGCGGGATGACGTCACGAGATGATGGGATCAACAGTCTTCTGCGATCACTCAGCTGGATTGGATCTTGCATAGATTAAATGGTTGACTTATTCGAGTTAAATAATTTGAATTCATTGGAAACAATAGAATATATCGAGCAGGAGTTATCCAGATTTTAGTTTCTTTGAATTTCCATTTTGTATGTAGGCATATTCGACCAGGCTCACCCTGGTATATGTGCTTCTGGTAACAGTAGCTTCGTCGGAAGCGCAGGTGTCTTGCTCTCAGCAATACTACACCCCATGTTTGGGGATTCATTGCATTTTATTTCTATGCCTCACACGAAAACACCATCGCTCCCAGCTTTTTTGAATTGAACCTACGTGGCGGATCTTTTACGGGTAAAATGATTCTTTTATTAAATGTTTCTTCATGGCCTGGTTACCGCCATGAATGAAAGAGGTTCTTCAGACATGATTAAAGAAAACCTTCATATAACTTTCACAGCAGAAAAGGAAAAAGCGTACGAAAAAATACAAAACAAGTGCCCTGTTTTTTTTTTGGAAAACGACTAGTTTTGGCGAAATTCCTCAAATTCATTTCTAGTCATGTGTTTCGACATAACCAATGAAACCAACATTACACTGATAGTTACCCATGAGCTGTTTTCACGATTAGTTAATACTCCTGTCATGATGTTGAAAGGAAGACTTCGATATTTCATCAATTCAATCCATCTCTTTTCTGTTACTGTCTTGTCAGAAAAAAAAATCTCATCGAATATTCCTCGAGCATGAGTAAATAGCTCATAATTTCATCACAACTTCCCCAAGAACGTTATTTCAGGCAATAGCCCACCACCTTTGGGTCAGGCTGTTGCTTTCGAAAACTGTGATGGAATTATTTCGCTAATAATCATCAATGTCCTTGAATTATTACTGCTGAAAATTGTAACGGAAGAAATGAACAACATGCAAGATTGATCATTCCCTTCGTATATACGAATATGATCGTATTTCAAAATAGATGAGTTTTTATCCTCTTGTTGACAGAAAAAAAAACTTTCATTATGTTGTCGGAAATACTTCCTGATAATCATATCAAATAGCTGTTCCACTCTGTATGATATTCGACTTCATTGAAACCTATGAAAAAACTCATAGAGCCAAAGGAAATGGAATGATAGAGCTAAGTAACAAATGAAGAACAACTGGAAGAACTTCTGATTGATGGTTAGACTAATGAGATCATGAAGACATTTTTTAAGGTGATATAATCAGAACAAGATGGAACAACTGAAAGAAGAAAGCAACAGAAGTAGGTCAGAATATGTGAGTGACCTGGAATGGAATGTTAGTGAAAAATCAAATAGAAAAAATATAACTGAGCACATGTTGGGAAGTAAAAAAATCGAACGACATATAATTATATAAAAAATGGAGATAACTAGGCTTAATTCGTCTAAGAAGGCGGAGTGTCAGCGGAAGCTGTTATTCAACTTAACTCTAAATACGAACTGGGAGTAGAAAAAATGTTGGAAGCTAGTCTTAGGCTGAGTGTTCTTAAAAAATTTCTATTGGAAGAACAACAGCTATCTTCTTGTGATAACTAGTAAAACGAAAAAAAAATTCTCACCTATTGGTCGGTGGCTGAAGTATCAAAAGAGTAGACAATGAACCTGGCAGGTATTGATTTCCGTTCAGGACATTTTGGAAAGAATTGGAAGTGAAAAATATTTGCTGAAATCTGACTGGAATTTAAAGGAAGTTATACCAAAAATTTTTGGTGATTTATCCATGTAAGAGACGAGTGCATAATGCTCTAATACTCCAAAAGACTGAAATCAAAATAATTGGTCAAATTGAAAGTACTTCCATCACTTATTTTTCATAGATGAAATAAATAATATACAGGTCTGTATTGTGAAAGATAGTGGGCATTATATTTCGATAGACTAATTATTGATATTTTTTACTTTCCCTGCTTTCAATTATTCCATTCCACTAGAACCACAGGAAGAAAATAAAAAAATTTAATAGTAACTGAATAAATGGTAATTTTACGTGTTATAATTAACACGTAAAAGCTTCTGTGATTTCTTCATGTTTATTTTCATTATATTCTGTATTTTCTTTTCTTGATTCTGAAATAAACGTTATTATTAGAGAGCTGGCTGTAAGTGACAAGTTTCCTGTTTTAAATTTTTTGCAACCGGTTCCATTAGAGTTAATTGTATAAGAAGTTCTCGGGTTCACAACGAAAACAGTCCAGGAACGGTTCAATATAGTTGGACTGGTGAGGCGTGAAGGGTTTGTCTCGAATATATCCACAATGAATGGGTGGGTGACTATTTTGAACCGTTACTGATAGACCGTGATTGCCATAGTCGAAAGCTTCACTTTGGTATTTTTGAATATTTTCCAAAATGTATTGTTCCATTCATAGTTTCTTCGGTCAGGAAAAAACAGTTATTTAGAATAGTATATCATCAGAAATTTATTTTTGTAAGTGAAAAGTTCGGTTATAAAAAACCGTATATTCATCGGAAAGACGGGAACTGCCATTTCCCCTGGTTGGGCTGCTGGGTATAAATGAAAACACTGTAGAAAATAAGTGTTCTTAAATCACATACTTATCGAAAAATGGACGAAGTTCAATGCCACTACAAAATCAGCCCTAAACGAAAAAATGCGTCGTAACAGTTTTTGTGGGTACTAAAGAAGTATCATAAGAAGGTGATACATCTTTCAAATTTCTTATCTAAATGGCTTGTCAACTTACATGCCGGTTCAATCTTCAATATTTATCGCCAAGTTACAAATTTCATGGTTAAGCAAAAAAAATGTCATGTAAAATTTCAGGATGCTGAAGGTTTTTCTGATATGAATATTTGAGGGAGAGTTATAATATTTCGTGGATTATGTGACGAGGGTAGAGAATGATAATGACACAGGACTAAAGTACTTCTTTTTTCTGAGTCAGTTTTATAATTGACCAGATGAATCCAATGGAAACTACAAAAATATACAGAGGATCTCAAGCTAGACCTTAACAATTGAGAGATCTCAACCAGTGAAACGAACATGGGATCGAATGAACTGAGGAGTTGAAAACTGAGGTCGAAATGGTTTGACATAAAAATAAAATGTCGGTTCCACACGGGTCTAGGTTTGTGTAGTCATCTCCTTTATTTATATGTGTCATATGTTCATGGTGTTTACTCAGTTCTGTTTTGTCCACGAATTTCACGATAGGAGAATCCTAAGTATGATGAGTTTTAGTAAGTGGTGTTTTGTTCTACCATATATATATATATATATATATATATATATATATATATATATATATATATATATATATATATATATATAATGAGTTGTTTTTTCGGGTTTCATTCCGCGTTCTGTGGTTTTGATCCCCTGAAGGATAATTGTCACAACGTTTCGGCAAAGTCTCATTTGCCATCTTCTAGGTGATGATTGAGTTTCGTCCTCCGAACTCGACTAATTATTTCGAGTTCTACTTCTCAATATATAGGGGTGTTCATTGATGTTATCTTTGACCTGGGCCCCTCCCACTTTCTTCGTTGGTCCGACTGCATTTTTCATTATGTCTGTATGGTAATTACTTGATAAGGTCCGACCTTGTTCCTCTGGTGTGATCGGCTTGTTTTTGTTTTGTGATAGGATGGATTTCCACGTTCTTGGTAATCTTTGGGCATCATCTCTCTCTTTTTCAAACTACTCGCGGTCGTTTCTCAATTTCGATAGCCTCTCTGATTGAAACCCGAAAATATATATATATATATATATATATGGGGGTTATGTGGAAGAGCAACTCTGTTGAACATCGCCTCCCCTTCTCATCCATTAATATTCATTATTATTATTATTATTATTATATTATATATATATATATATATATAGTTAGCCATATATAATATATATATATAAATATATATATATATATATATAGTTAGCCAACTATATGGATATATCATCACCTAGAAGATGGCAAATGAGACTTTGCCGAAACGTTGTGACAATTATCCTTCAGGGGATCAAAACCACAGAACACGGAATGAAACCCGAAAAAACAACTCATCATACTTCGTCCGTGAGAATCTTCATGCTAATATATATATATATATATATATATATATATATATATATATATATATATATATACATACAAAAATATGTGCTCGGATAGGCTTCCGCGGTCAGATATGTGATTACTGGAATTTCCGGTTATGGCGCGTCTGAAATCGTTCTTCTGTCGACGTTTCGGCTCCAATTCGGAGCCATCCCCAAGAGTTCTTCGCGACTTGGTGCCGAGGTCTAAGTCCCCTTAACCCCCGGCTCTCATCTTGACAAAGTGAAGACTGTGGTTTTGTGGATAGAGGTATGGTATTAGTGGCTATTTGAGAATCAGACGTTGTTGAAACTGTCGGACCACATGTAGGTCTGGTTTGAAAAGGACTAGTTGGGGGGTTTGTTCGACGGGACAGTAATGGTTTCCAGGAATTGGTAAGCTTTTGTGAGTCGTCTCGTTCGTTGAGGCATTGAGGGAGTTTTTCAATTTCTATTGCTTCGCGAATTATTCTGAAGTGGAGTGTTTTTGCTGTGGCAATGGTCTTCGTGTTAATGAAGTCAATTTTGTGTCCGGTATCGTGGTGAAGGTTAGAAGAGAGTCGCGATCATGTCCGAATTACGTACTGCTACTTTGTGCTCGTAGGACCTGTTTGATACTCTTCGGTTCGTGTGTCCTATGTATGTTCTCGGGCAGTCGTGGCAAGGAATCTCATATATTCCTTGTGATTTGTACTGTTACTTTGATAACATGAACATTATTATGCAGTGCTGAAGGGAGAATGAAAAATATTCGATTCAAGAGAAGAGTGATTTTAGTATACCTCCTCTCCCCCAATACCAAACATTCGCTTTGTGTAACATCCGATATATCATACCATCTCTCATTTTCCAAATGCCATAAGCCGGTCGCTTCAAAAATCTTTTCATCATTCCGCTCCGAATGATACTCGGAAAAAATACTGAAACAACAAACTCAAAAGTAAACGTCCAACCCACACAAAAATTAATCATCTCGCTTTTTATCAGTCGCATTTTCATTCCGTAGAAAAACGAGTAGCATCAGGAGGGAAAACGTTTTTTATCGGTCGGTCGACTTATAGGAATGCCAGGCAATAGGCGGGTGGCGGAGAGTTTTTACATGTGGTTCATTTTCGGAATATCACCACGTATTTCGATATTTAAAATATATCATATTATGAATTGAAGGAAGTCGTGTTAGTTATATTATTCATAGCTCAAGAACGGCTGAACCGTATTTTGCTGAATTTTGGTGAGGAGGTAGCTTAGGTAGGATAATTTCTATCTAGTTTCATCGTCAGTATTTGGTAACTGGTTTAAGTTTTGAGGCTAATATTACCAATATTTCAGTTATAATTACAATACTACTCAAAATTTTCAGTACAAACACAGCGGCACTTCGGCCAAGATTTCAACTGACTTGCATCCGAAATGGGAGTGGGTGTTCTGTGATCAAGTACTTCAGTTTTTGATAAGGTTATGGAAAAATCCAGCTGAAATTTTCGGTAATGATAGAACAACTGAGGCAGTTCTCTGGAACTGTTCCTTAGGAGTGTTTGAAGGTATGCTCACACACTCAGGGATGTATATCAAAAGAAGATGTCCCTCTTGTGTTTCATGGGTTGAAAGGAAACTTGTATGAGGCATGCTCTATGATTTCATCTTCCTCTTTAGTGCTCCTGCAGAGATTTGAGCCTGTCAACCCAGAGGGGTTGTAGTAGCTTGCAATGTCATGTCAAAACACCAATAGTCAAACGTTTTTTTTTCAGATATTAACAGACAATTTCTGACCGTTTCTGCATTGGAATTGCTCTGCAGCCCTCTCGAGAAATGAAACAGTTGAAACAATGAGTATAAAATTCATTCAGTTCTATTTATTCATCAAGAGACACAAACGGAATAACAGTAGAGTCCACGAACATATAATGGTTTCATTCCACGTCCTTGCTAAGTTGACATTTCACTGCCATCAATGTCATTTTGTACTCATCTGGATTTGAAATTGCTGGAAAGTGAGTATAGATTATTCATATCTAATTAGATGCATTGCCTTTTTACTGATAATCTCACCCCTCAAATCATAGAGACAGTCATTTCCACAATGTCAGAAATTATTGAAAAGTTAAAAAAAGAAATGACTCATTTCATCTATAACTAAGCACTTAATTTTGGATAGTTACCAGAACGGCTTTCATTCAAATATGAGCACAAAGGTGCTCCATTCAAATTTCTAGACGGAATACATGGAACTGAATAACAAAGAAAGTACTGCAGCAGTGGTTTGCGACCTATCAGAAACTTCTGATTTTGTGGATCATGCAATACTGCTGCAGAAGCTAGTAACAATATGGCTTCAGGAAAACAGTCGATGAACGGATTGAACACTATTTGGAAGACAAAAAGCAATCTGTTTGAATATCGGTAATAATGTCAGGAAAAAAAACATCAAACAGTGGTGTACCAAAGGGCTCTGCCTTGGGACCAACATTATCTGAAGAACATAAACAAAATCTTCACGTTATTTGCAGATGATACAATCATCAAAAGGCATGATCAGGATATAAATAGTACCAACACATCTACAGTGGAAACTGATGAGAGGTGTGATGAAAATCAGTCAGTTTTGAACACTAAAGTTATTTGGTATCACTACTTTTATTCGGGTTTGAAGGCCGTCGTTTTTTGAAATTTCTTCCTGACGTTTCGCTGGCTCGAGTGGCTAGCTTCTTCAGAGGTTCATTCATCTTGGAATTCACTCCGATGACTGGAGATTGTTTCTTCGCAAGTTGTATTTATGCCGATTCAGGTAGTTTGCGGTGCTAATTATTCCATTCGGATTCGGGGAATTGTCATTAATATTGATTATCTTGTTTACTTCCTGTGGGTTCGGAGAATAATCATCATTAATATCTGAAGAACTACCTGCAGTTATTATCGAATTTCTTAAAATGGGATTCCATATTCGGTTGAGGTTGACAGCTTCTTCTTTTCTGTTGAAATTATCCGTGTGTTTGTGGATTTCTATTGCCTCCCGTACCAGTCGGCTATGGTATCCCTGGTTGGGTGCAATCAGTTTTGCATTTTTAAACAGAATCCTGTGGTTTCCCTCACTAAGTGCGTGTTCCGCCACAGCCGACTTGTCAATTTGCCCTAGTCTGCAGTTTCTCTCATGTTCCTTAAGCCTAGTTCCCATGGATCTTTTGGTGGTACCGATGTATACCTTCCCACAGGTGCACGGTATGCGATAAACCCCTGCTGCAGACAGTGGATCTCTTTTGTCTTTAGCCGATCTGAGGCTCTGTTGAATCTTCTTTGTGGGTTTAATGTTGTATTTACTCAGGAGTTTTCCAATTCTGTCTGTGACCCTCGGGATGTATGGCAAATATGCATGTGCACCTATCTGAACGTCCTCCTTGTTTCGAACAGTGGAATTCTTCAGTTTCATGGCCCTGTTGATCTCGGGTACACTGTATCCATTCGACCTCAAGGTCACTTGAAGATGTTCCAGTTCTTCCTCCAGATGTTCTGGTTCGCATATTCTTCGAGCACGTTCCGTTAGAGTAGAAATGACTCCTCTCTTTTGGCTGGGATGGTGATTCGATAGCGCGTGCAGGTACCTATCCGTGTGTGTGGGTTTTCGGTACACTTTGTGGGTTAGTCTAGCCCCACATCGTTCGATCAGAACATCCAGGAATGCTATTCGTTGGTCTTGTTCAGTCTCCATGGTGAACTTAATATTGGGGTGTTGAGCGTTCAAGTGGTCGAGAAAGAGTTTTAGAGCGTCCCTACCATGTTTCCAGATGACGAATGTGTCATCCACGTAGCGTAGCCACAAGGTCGGCTTCAATTCGAAGGCGTCGATTGCTTTCTCCTCAAACCGTTCCATGAAGAAGTTGGCTACTACTGGGCTAAGTGGACTTCCCATTGCCACGCCATCCAATTGCTCATAGAAGTTTCCCCTCCATTGAAAGTAACTCCCCGTGAGACATGCTCGGAAAAGTCCAACGATATCATTAGGGAACAAGTAGGCTAACTCCTTCAGGGAGTCTTCCAGTGGGACGTTGGTAAACAAGGACACAACATCGAAGCTGACCATAATATCTGTCGGTTCCAAAGTTAAGCCTCTAATTTTACCCACGAAGTCTGTCGAATCCTTGACGTAGGAGTTTGTTCTTCCTACATGAGGCTGTAGGAGCGAGGCCAGATGTTTTGCCAAGTGATATGTAGGTGAGCCTGGGGCACTGACTATTGGTCTCAGTGGCATGCCGTGTTTGTGCACCTTCGGAAGACCATAGAGTCTGGGTGGAACGGCTTCAGTTCTGAGAATGGTTTTCTTTATGGTTTCGGTCAGTGGGGACGACTTAATGAGTTTGTTTACATTCCTCAATTTTGATTGTGTTGGGTCCCTTGCGAGTTTGCGGTAGTTAGAAGGTTCCAGAAGTTCTTCAATTTTGTTATTATATTCCTCCGTTTTGAGAAGAACCGTGGCATTTCCCTTGTCCGCTGGTAGAATCGTGATCCCCTCATCAGAATTCAAGCTTCTTAAGGCTGCAATCTCTCTTTTTGGGATATTGCATTTTGGAAGCCGTGCCTTGCTCAGGATATTTGCTGTCACAATCCTGATTTCTTCAGCTTTTTTATCCGTCAAATCGACACTGTGCGATTGTAAAATAATATAATCATCAAAACAGCGTATATTGCACTAATAGGTCATACGCTAGATTGGGCATCGCATCCTGGGAAACTTGCTCTCAGGAGTCAGTTTCGAAGTAGGATCCTCCAAATAAGAGAAAAAATGGTTTCGAAAAATCAATTAGAGTTAATTGACAGTCCGATTCTAGGTCCGACAAATAATTCGCCTTCGAAAATGTTTGACGCAGATGCAGACGAAAGGTCAGGCCCAAAAACCTGCGGAGCACGACTGAGAAGGCCGGAAACTTCTAACAATACATTTTTCACAATGATGCCACCACGTATTTGTGGCGGCGACAAATTCACCATAGAAATAACTGAGTCGCTGCAACTTATCAGCATAGATATTTGCAAGTTTCCGGAGTTGCAGCGACAAATTGCATCGTCGAAACAGGCTATTATTTACACAACCCAACAAAATAATATTATATTTTTGGTGTCGGTGAATCATAAACTGATTCTGAATGTTTTTGATGTGCTGATTTAAAAATGTCTGGCATTTTCTCGTAGCAGCTCTAGTTCTTCAGATACAAGCCAATCAATTTTAGTTCTGATGATAACAAGTAAAAATAATGAAATACTATTAACTTTCAGTATTAATTTTCTTCTATTGAAGATGCTGGCCTTGTTATTGAAACGCGCGTCGAGTGTCAAAATATCAGTTTGCTGTTAGGGTAATTGATCTCTAGGAAAAGTTTCATCAAATTTTTTTTGGAAATCATAAAGCAGAGAATTACATAGAATTAGTGAAAAATATGCTTTCCAACTTTAAAACTCTTGGTTGTTAGATGAGCATAAAAATTCACTACCTCCACAGCCACTCAGATCGGTTTCCAGAAAACCTAGGTGATTTGAGTGAAGAACAGGAAGGAAGATTTAATCAGGACATTGAACCTATAGAAAGTCGTTATCAAGGAAGATGGGATTGCCAGATGAAGGCCGATTACTCTTGGAATTTTCAGCGAGATTGTTCTGGTGACCGGTATGCTAGAAAGTCGTATAATAGAAAATTCTCAAGTGATAAGTGATGAATGTTATTTATGTATATCCCTGCTTTTTCATGTCAATATGAAATAAAGATAATTACCTTGCTCATATTTTGTTTTTTTTAATAGTATTACCGTAGTACGAGTAGATAATGAAATAGTAATATTGTTGCGAAATGTCCTAGCGCCGGCCCTGTCGCTCATGAACGGAGGATAATATGAAGGGTCGAGGAGCGAACGTCATTTTTCCAGGAACTCTCGTAATGCGTGGAATGTTCAATCATCGGGATTTGTCTGGAGGATTCTCCATGGGTGTGAGCGGGTATATATACGGGAGACACTCCATAGCGGAACAGAGTTTATTCGTAGAGAGAGTTTATTAGCAGAGTCATTCAAATAGATATTCGGACTATACTATATTTATACTACTACCCGGCCACGCGTTGCTGTGGCTAAAGTTTTTGTTATATTGCATTATAGTAAACAATCTAAGAGGAACAATAAGAGAACATCGTCACGGAGTCCCTTCTTTTTCCCGGTTTAAAAATTGTCTCCTTTTTTTTCTTCCCCCTACGATTTGTTTGATTCCTGGTGATGGAGGGATAACCTTTCTTCTTATAAAAAAAATTACTCTCGGGGTTCCCCTTTTTTTTTTCTTCCCCTTCTCCCCCCCCCCCCCCTTTTTTTTCTCTCCTCTTTTTTTTTTTTTTTTTTTTTCCCCTCCCCCCCCTTTCTCCCTCCCCGTCCTTTTTTTTTCTCTCTTCCCCCCCCTTTTTCCCCTTGAGTATAGTCAAAATTTACCTTGAAACAACTTGAAAATTGCAGGTACCAAATTGGCTGTTAGCTTGTGTTATCTATTAGGTGAAAGCAACTGAAGAAATGAATGCCGCCTGACTATATACACTTTTTTTAACTCACAGAAATGCAACATAAGGCCCTTCGTGCGCCGCAGCCGTTCGACGAAAAATATTTGGGCTTCACGCCACTCCAAGTGAAATATGTCTGTGCACAGGTTTTTTTAATTCGACCGCGGTCCGTACAAAAGAAGCGCATTGTTCCCTGTGAAAGGGCCGGACGCAGAACGGATGTTCTTTATTGTGGATCCGCTAATGATTTTGCGCGGAGTTTGTGGGCCACTTGAGTCTCCTCGGGTTCAATGCTCCAAAAATTTACGAACCACGGACAATAGTTTAATTTGCGGACAGAGTGAAATAACGCTGGAGAATTTTTCTGGATTGTGGGAGGATTTTCTTTTATTTTCTGCAGCGAGTGGGGAATTTAGGGGGATCATTGATCCTACTTTTGAGCCCTGGTATCAGAATATTGAATGGACATAGCCGATATATACCTCTCGAAACTTCATGTCAAAATACTCAACTCAGTTGATCTGGTCATATGATGAACTTACGATGGGCTGAAATAACTGATGCATGAACATGAAGATGTAAATACATAACACGACACACAAGGAGAAAAAAGCACGAAATCAACTATAGCGGAGGCGAAACAATACAACATCAAGTGATATGAAGCCAAGGTCAGAAACAGGAAAAATTGCCGGAAACACGATCATGTAAAATCGATTTTATAGGCTTCTTCTTTCCTGAACATGAAAAATTAGGAGATTTGAATTTTCATATTATGTGTTTTTAGGAGGAATTGGTATATTTTCTCCGATATGTAACTATAATAGTAAAAAAAATCTACAGACTATTATTGCCAGTAACATATCGGATTTCTCAAGAGTCCCAAAATTGGCGACGTTTCTGAAGCTAGTCTAATGACAAGAGTTGGGGATCAAAGAGACTTGATGATGGAATCCGAAACGTCGACAAAATAAAGATTCCAGATGTAGTTCGACCGAACACAAACTCTCACTCCAAAATTCGCAAAATCGCTTGGCGACACTGTCGCTTTTCTATAGCTTGGGATCTGTTCTCTGCATTCGTAAACGTTGCTGTCAAAACCCACTTCTCTGCTTTGCCGTTAGTGTCTATTTATTTGTTGAGTAGTTTTCTGGGTTTGTCACCTACCACAATCTGAAAAAATTAACATTAATTTTGAAATCTATACAAGTGTTGAAGGGCAGATTTTCAATCTACCCCAAAAAGTTGCTGCGTCTATCGAAAAACAGTTTTTTCTAGATAGATCAAGTCCAATTAGTCAGCAACTTCTCATATAACTCAAATTTTGACTATCAAAAAAATAATAAGAACATAAACGTGAAAATACTTATCGTTAACCTTTCGGAAACTAAATCCGCTTCCGTTCTCAAAACTCATACGCAAATTCCTATTCAAATGC
Organism: Zygogramma bicolorata; assembly: GCA_032362365.1. Taxonomy (NCBI): domain Eukaryota; kingdom Metazoa; phylum Arthropoda; class Insecta; order Coleoptera; family Chrysomelidae; genus Zygogramma; species Zygogramma bicolorata. Next base: position 481,282 of record JAVJAQ010005204.1, read on the forward strand.
ATATATTTCTTGTTGACAATCTTCGTAATTGACATTTGTCAAATATTTCAAATCTGACATAACATTTTGTCCTTCAGGAGGGACAGCCATCCGCGATCCATATCAAGCGAACTCATAGATATGCATTCTTCACTAGACAGCATGATGAAAGCAGTTTCCTTTTATTTTCGTTTCCTGTCATTGCTCTTGATGTACATCATGTGTTCACTGTTTCGTACTTCCAATGGTCGAGACGTTTCACTGATATATATCTGACCGCACGAACAAGGAATTTGATACATACAATTTTTTGTGTTTTCCGTTGTGTTATTTGGTTTGGTATGTGTCAGTATTGATCTTAAAGTATTTGTTGTTTTGAATGTTGTTCTAACATTATACTTGTTGCCGATCCGTTTAATATTTTCAGACAAACGAGGGACATAAGGTATAATGTTTGATATAGCTGGTGTATTTTGAGTGAATTTTTCTGGATATCCATTTTCTTTCAATAGTAATTTGATGAAGTTTATACCTCCATTGATTTTTTTGTGAGTTACATGAAATTTCTGTTCTGTCATAAAGGCATTTTACTATACCTTTCTTGGCACTTGTGTGGTGATTGAAGGTGTAGTGAAGATATCTGTTGATTTGTGCTTTCTTTCGATATGAACACTTGTGTGTACATGGCATGTCGATTTCTTTATAATTACATCTAGGAATGGAAGTTAATTGTTATTTTCTGTTTCTAATGTGAACTTTATTGTTGGTTCTTGTTTGTTAATATGATCCAAAAATGTGTCAAGTTCATTTTGACCATGACTCCATATAGCAAAAACATCATCATCCTATCTCCACGACACCTTTGGTCCATTTGGATAACTTTCTATGGAAGAATCCTCAGAATACTTCATAAAATATTACTTAGAATTGGAGAAAGTGGTGAACCCATAGCCATACCAAATTCTTGTTGATAAAAATCATTTGAATTGAAAATACGTGTTTTCTGTACATAGTTTTAAGATATCGATGATCGCGTCTACATTTCAATTTTGTTCTATCAGTCTTCCATCACTCTCTAATTTTGATTAGACAATTCCTAAAGTTTTAAAGAACGTTAGTGAAGAGACTTTCTTCATCTAAACTTACCAACATGTTTTCAGTTTGTAAGTCAATTTGATCTAACTTTTCAATTAGATGTGAAGTATTTTTCATAAAACTATCACCATTACCTGATAGAGGTTCCAATATTTGGAGTACGTATCTTGCTAGTTTTGGCATGGAGATTCAATGGAACTTATGATGGTTCTAAGAGGATGATTTGGTTTGTGTATTTTTGGTGAACCATAAAAATGGGGTGGTTTATTATAATGATTAATGATTTGTGTGCCTTCTGTTTTTTTTCGGGGTAGATTGAAAATCTGCCCTTCTACACTTGTAAAGGTTCCAATATAAATTATTATTGACAAAATAGTTGAGGCTTTCGCGGCCGAGGTTTTCAGTATCACTACTTTTACTCGGGTTTGTAGGCCGTCGTTTTTTGGAATTTCTTCCTGACGTTTCACTGGCTCGAGTGGCTAGCTTCTTCAGAGGCTCATTCATCTTGAAATTCACTCCGATGACTGGAGATTTTTTCTTCGCAAGTTGTATTTATGCCAATTCAGGTAGTTTGTGGTGCTAATTATTCCATTCGGATTAGGGGAATTGTCATTAATATTGATCACCTTGTTTACCTTATCTGGGTTCGGAGAATAATCATCATTATTATCTGAAGAACTACCTGCAGTTATTATCGATTCTCTTAAAATGGGATTCCATATTCGGTTGAGGTTGACAGCTTCTTCCCCAGCATGCCACTGAGACCAATAGTCAGTGCCCCAGGCTCACCTACCTATCACTTGGCAAAACATCTGGCCTCGCTCCTCCAGCCTCATGTAGGAAGAACAAACTCCTACGTCAAGGATTCGACAGACTCCGTGGGTAAAATTGGAGGCTTAACTTTGGAACCGACAGATATTATGGTCAGCTTCGATGTTGTGTCCTTGTTTACCAACGTCCCACTGGAAGACTTCCTGAAGGAGCTATCCTACTTGTTCCCTAATGATATCGTTGGACTTTTCCGAGCATGTCTCACGGGGAGTCACTTTCAATGGAGGGGAAACTTCTATGAGCAATTGGATGGCATGGCAATGGGAAGTCCACCTAGCCCAGTAGTAGCCAACTTCTTTATGGAACGGTTTGAGGAGAAAGCAATCGACGCCTTCGAATTGAAGCCGACCTCGTGGCTACGCTACGTGGATGACACATTCGTCATCTGGAAACATGGTAGTGACGCTCTAAAACTCTTTCTCGACCACTTGAACGCTCAACACCCCAATATTAAGTTCACCATGGAGACTGAACAGGACCAACGAATAGCATTCCTGGATGTACTGATCGAACGATGTGGGGCTAGACTAACCCACACAGTATACCGAAAACCCACACACACGGATAGGTACCTGCACGCACTATCAAACCACCATCCCAGCCAAAAGAGAGGAGTCATTTCTACTCTAATGGAACGTGCTCGAAGAATATGCGAACCAGAACATGGGGGAAGAACTGGAACATCTTCAAGTGACCTTGAAATCGAATGGATACAGTGTACCCGAGATCAACAGGGCGATGAAACTGAAGAATTCCACTGTTCGAAACAGGGAGGAAGTTCAGATAGTTGCACATGCATATTTGCCATACATCCCGAGGGTCACAGACAGAATTGGAAAACTCCTGGGTAAATACAACATAAAAACTGTATTTAAACCCACAAAGAAGATTCAACAGAGCCTCAGATCGTCTAAAGACAAAAGAGATCCACTGTCTGCAGCAGGGGTTTATCGCATAGCGTGCACCTGTGGGAAGGTATACATCGGTACCACCAAAAGATCCATGGGAACAAGGCTGAAGGAACATCAGAGAAACTGCAGACTATGGCAAACTGACAAATCGGCTGTGGCGGAACACGCAGTTAGTGAAGGTAACCACAGGATTCTGTTTGAAAATGCAAAACTGATTGCACCCAACCAGGGATACCATAGCCGACTGGTACGGGAAGCGATAGAAATCCACAATCACACGGATAATTTCAACAGAAAAGAAGAAGCTGTCAACCTCAACCGAATATGGAATCCCATTTTAAGAGAATCGATAATAACTGCAGGTAGTTCTTCAGATAATAATGATGATTATTCTCCGAACCCAGATGAGGTCAACGAGGTGATCCATATTAATGACAATTCCCCTAATCCGAATGAAATAATTAGCAAACTACCTGAATCGGCATAAATACAACTTGCGAAGAAAAAATCTCCAGTCATCGGAGTGAATTTTAAGATGAATGAGCCTCTGAAGAAGCTAGCCACTCGAGCCAGCGAAACGTCAGGAAGAAATTCAAAAAAACGACGGCCTTCAAACCCGAATAAAAGTAGTGATACCATGAATTATTATTTTCTGAGATTAGGTTACATACCCAGAGAACTACAAAGAGTACTTGAAAATTGTTGTAATCAAAATTTCCCTATTTTTTTTTAACTTTCTTATTTGAGTTTTGAACAAAACATTCCAGCAGCTTTTATGAAGATCCATCGTCCTGCCCTAGATTTCGAGGTATAAATTCAACGGCGCTCCTCTACACGTCAAAGTGACGACGGATACACCCGGTCCACATTGCAGCTCCTCTTCGCATTTCCATAAGGCGGAAGTCCGAACGAGAACAAAAAATGCGACAGTCGTCGAGTTTGTCGAGAAACCGCCGAGCGCGGACAAAGCGAGCCACGAAGGGCTTTGCAGACGATCCCGGGCTAAGCGCAGCAAAATCTACAAACGAGATCGCGTGATCCGTGAGCGAGTATCAGCTGGAGATGTTTCAGGCACAGAGTGGTTTGTGAGTTGTGAGAGACGGTGTTATTTCCGAAGCGATAGAAAGCTTTGCTGCGCTGGAGATGAGTTCATTATTTTTTTCAGTAGTCGGATTTGAAGGGTGCCGTAGACGGTAAGGACTGGCGTGTACTGATGATGAGCCAATAAAGTAGAAACATTTATGCGAGAGTGCCGATCCTAGTTCTTCGAAATACATTGTAAGAAGTTGCTAGCTGGTAGATGCTACTACTCCCTCGCAGAATACTCCGAAGACAAGTTCTCGATAAAAAGTCCAAATGTGTAATTTCATTTGTGCTGTCCGTTTTGTTTGCTTCATAGTTCACGTTATCAATTTATATATACCTCCCTTCAATTATTATAAACATTTTTTTTGAATTAGTCAATATTGTTTTATATTTATTGACAAATTCTATATTTGTTAACACAGGTCTAATAAACAATAAATGATTTGATTTGATTTCCGGCATTCGTGTTATCGCGAGAAATCACCACGATGGTCATTTCTTTTGTTAATGTTGAATATGACGATGATCTCTTTATGGTTTTTGCCATTAACTTCATAACATTTCTCAAAAATGATCGTGCAATTTTCGTGATGTACCAACTACCTGATTGCTGAGAAAGACCCAGATGAGTTTTTTTATATACATATTCACACGAAATGAAATCCCTGCTAAGGACTAGCGTGCACTGATGATGAACCCGAAAACTCGAAACCTTTCTTCGAGAATGCCGATCTCAGTTCAATTCCGGTATTTCTGTTATGAATAATTCTGAAGTGGTAACTGTTGAATATGACGATGATCTCTTCATAGTTTTTGTCAATAATTCGATAGAATTATTGATTTTGCAAATTATGTGACATACCACCATCCTGATTGCTGAAACAGACACAGATGTTGAGGACTGGCGTGCACTGATGAGCCAATAAACTCTAACTTTTTCTGTGAGAGTGCCGATCCTAGTTCAATTCCGACTTTTGTATCATCAAAAGCATAATGGGCATTTCTTCTGTTCATTATTCTGAAGTAGGAAATGTTGAATATGATAATGATATTTCTATAGATTTTCCAATAACTTGATAAATTTCTCGAAAATGATCGTGCTATTTCTGTGACAAACCAACATCCTGATTGCTGAAAAAGACCCAGATAATTTTTTACATACATATTCACACGAAAGGGCAACCCTGTTATGTTCAAAGAGCATCGCGTGAATCAAGGGACAGGAGATAGGAAACAAGATTAACATTGAAAATTTGAAATTCGGAAGCCCCAAGAAGAACCCCCTTTGGTAACAGTGAACGCAAAGCGAAAATTCAGGACACTTCGTCCATTTCGAAATCCTGCAGACCATAGCTAACAAACCCGATATTCACTATCGATTCGTTTGCGATATCTTGGATGAGGAAATTTGCTTAAAAAAACTATGCGCACTCAAAAGCAAAACTTCTGGGGCGCTCCATCATCTTCACCCCTTTCTGCCGTCTGCTCCGTCGTCAGTTTTTCATCGCTACCTCATTTATTACGGCATTTTTTGGTCGACTGGCCTGCTTCCTCTCTCTCACGCCACCGCTCCCATTTCCATACTCTATACCGGGTCATGTATAATTCATTTCTGTCGACGGGAAAGTCTTGGTTCCTCGTCATCTTTCCATGGAAACCTTTATGTCTGGCCGTATCGCGGACCAACAAAAGACTTCATGAGATATTAAAGGCGGCCTTTTGACTGCGCCGTCATCGAAAGAGAAACAGAACGTTTTTATGTACAGGTTTCGTGCTGATTTATGTATTTTTCAGATGACTAAATTGGTTATGTAAATTGTTAACAGTCGACGGGCGGGTTTTTTAGGCCATAAGGGAATTGTTTCAGGCGGAACGGTGAAAGTTTTCCTCTGGAGCGTATTCGGCGAGTTCGATCTCTGTTCTTTGGAATTTTTTATCGTTTGAAAGTAGTTTGTTTCATATTTATGTTGGGGTCACTTTTGAATTCCCTGGAATTCTCCTCCTTCAAGACTTTCGTTTGCTTGCGGAAAAACAGATTAGCCATCGAAACGCCGTCACAAAGAAATATATACATTTATTTATATTTTCCTCATTAGACATCTCGATTATTAATAAATACGGTAGCTCACAGAGAGTTATATTGTGGTTAGATATCGAGGCAAATATATCAATTTCCTCCAGAACAGATGATATAAAATTTCAAATATTTTTATTTTTGGTAGCGGTATCTCTCGAATCCAACTTCTGAAAAAAATTATGAACTCTTCCCCAGCACCAGATCTATTAAAGGTTGTTATATACTCTGTCATCCATATAAAATGGTCCTTTTTGTTCTCTTTCGAATTTATTATTCGGTATTTTCAAATTTTGATTCTCAATGTTCTATGAATGTTAATTTTATTTATAAGGCATTCTTTGTATCTATGATCATATTTTGATTATCTTAGTGTCAAAACGAATGTTTTTCTCAGGCGCTGGAATATAGGAAATCACAAAAACAATTTTATCCACGACTATTGTATTATGTGTCCATTATACGTCTGTTTGCTTGACTATAATGATACCCATTATTCACTAGTGAATAATGAGTCATTATCCACAGCTGTCAAATAATAATTTCTGGATTTAGCTATAATATTATATTGTTTAGCTTCAATCAATCGGTTTTTAAAATTTTATCGTGTGAACCACCATATATTTTCAATTCAGTTCTTTACCTACATATAAAAAAAGCAAGGAGCATCTACTCTGATCTATCAGCGACTATGAATGTGCATGTAATATCGAAATAGCTTTTGAATCCGAATAAATGCGCATATTTTTCCAGAGTGAGCAGTTTCATTTTCCTCCATGAGGGACTTTCCTAGTTTCTAATCTTCAGCGGTATACTTCGGAAACTCTGTAGACGAGTGACCAGTCTGTTGTATTTTCAATCATGGCATTGCAATTCTCGAGTCATGTTATTGATTTGAGATTTTCGACTCCGAACCTTTTTTATCATTCCACGCCCTTCACTAGTTATTTGAATTATTGAGTTTTGGTGCCCCCTGTACACTTTTAAATATGGCGACCTATGATTTGATAAGATTTTCACAGAAAATGTATAGCAATCAAATAAATTATGATTATTTTATGGAATACATCAATGCATTTTGAATTATTCAACTTTGTCGCCCTCTAGCGGCTCTCCTAATCATACTCGACAAAATTGGGTAGGGTCTTGAACCAAATAAAATATCAAAATATTATCTATAGAAGGGTATGCTTTTCTGGGCCGTCTGCTTCTGGTCATAAGATTCAAAATTTATCAAGGCAATACATTACTAAAATAGACATTTGGGCAACGCCGCTTGTGTGCGTATTTTAAGGTCTGTGGTTGCAATGTAATACATAGGTAGATACCATATGGAGAAACTTCAATGTGTTTTAGATATATGGGATTCTGTTTGTTGCAGAATCGATGGAATCTTTAGTGTTATAGAAGCGTTTTGAACTAGGCGAGGTCACAGATTAATCAATCTGTGGCGAGGTTTTGAACATATTAGAAGTTCTTGTTATGTTGATAGCACTGATATTGGCAATCAAACGATATTTGTATAGGTAAAGTTGAAGATCGGTGTTAGTATAATCAGCTGAGAGAAATGATTACCGTTACGATTTTCCACTGTCACCAGTAGCTCCACTCTTTCTGCTTTTTGAGTTTTTGATATCGATGATGGTGTGGGTGATCAATCAGTGGGTAGCAAGAAAGAGCACAAAAAGTTCGAAAGTTTTTGAAAAAATCCAGTATTTTCATAGCACAGTGATGAAAAACAACAAAAGTAGCATTGACTTATCAATTAGAACAGAAATACTGACGTCCATTCATTTAATAGCTAGTAGATGTATGATAGGAAAATCTAATGCTTGTGTAACATTATATATTGATAGGAACACCAACTATGTATCTATCTGTGTATCTAACTATCAATCTTGTAAAATATCTATCTATATAAAGTATCTATCTATCTATCTATGAGCACTCCTCTTACAAAATCAGTTACAAGAATTACACTCTGTGTCTACTTAAGTTGTCAACGTACTTATTTTTACGAAAAAAAAAAGTATTTTTTATAAAAAGTTCTGTATGGTTCAAAACCCTAAATGCAACCAGCAAATGTTACATTTTTCAATTGTATTGATTATTTACTCATATATTTTATCAGTTTTTATCCTCACATGCCTCATTGGCCTTATTGAATGAATAAATAGTTAATAATATATCATAACATATTAATAAAAAAAATTAGTACAGAATGTTCCACGACGATCAAGGCAAGCAATATCTCGGAACTGAGTAGTAGTACAGAACTGTAATTTAAGGTCACTTGATATCAGATTAAGAATTATCAATGGGACAACCTGAACTCAAATCCATTTCTTTGTCCTACATAAAAAAAAGTATCCCAACAAACTAGCACACGATTAAAGCTACATTTCGGAACAAGACAATAATTTGTCGTAATGGTGGTAGGACCTATATAGGTATACAAATTGAAGTAAAAAATGGAATAACAGAAATACAATATACATTGGAATATCGAGCAGAAGTCGAGGATATGTTCTATATCTACTGGTGTACTATAGTTTTCTCCAGGCTCTACCCAGTCAACATCTCTGTGAGCTCGAATATTAAGTAGACACTGCCAGTATGTTTCATTATCAGCCGCTTTCGAAACACTTTTTTGTACCCATTGCAACCAGAACACTTAATTGGGGCCTTGTAAAATCAACAACTAGATAGATATTAAAAGCGTTAAAATCAAAAATATGCCGAATAATTCAATTAAATCAACGAATCGAGAAGAAAACTATGCATTTATTTGTTATCAACAATACTAATAAGAAAATGTCAGTTCTGACAATTGATTATTGAATTAATCATCGGAAAGCAATAATGCCACTTCGCATTTTTTGAAAATGATTGATAAGAAATTATTTTTTCATACATAAGATAAATCATTGTAGATTGAAGAAAAAAAAAAGGAAAGAACTACTACATGTCTCATTTATAAGCATTCAAAAGTTATCAAAAATGTTCTCAGAAAAGGCCCAAATTTTCCTATCAAATTCATATTTATGATTTCAAAAATCACTCGGACTCACCCTGCAGCTTCGCCACCCCCTTGAACGTGACGGGGTCGATGATAGTGGCGTCGCTCCGTCCCTTGGCGTTGACGGCGTATAGGACGATCCTGTAGGAGACGCCGGCGTCCAGCCCGCTGGCAGTGAACGACGGCGGCGTCCTGTACGTGGTGAGGTTGTGCCGAAGCCGAAGGCCGGGCAGCTCGAGGATCTCCATGAGGAAGCTCTGCGGCAGGCCGCCGTCGAAGCCCTCCAGGCAGTCCACCTGCACTGAATTGGACGTCTGGTTGATGAGCGTGCAGTTTTGCAGAGGCGACGGTCGACCTGTGGAAGGAAGCAGGGGTCAGTGCAGTCCGCTAATGACTTGAATATCAAAAATAATGAACGTAACGCAGCACAAATGAAAATTCTAGTATTCATAAACTTTATATATGAAGTTCAGAATGGAAATCGAAAGCAATAACTCCCTTCCATTTTTAGATGCCCTCATCACAAAAACCAATGACTCCTTCACCAACACAGTCTACAGGAAACCAACACACACAAACCGATACCTTAACGCAAACTCCGATCATCATCCAGCACAAACCAATTCCGTTGTAAATTTCCTCATCAACAGTTCTATCAACCTCACAGACCTCCATAACAAACCACAGGAACTAGCCCAACTCAAATCAGCCCTTTTTCAAAATGAATTCACAGACCATCAAACTGACAGATCCATCCACCGCCACCAAATTTCTCCTTCCATTTCCAGAGACCCAACAGACAACAACGTTTCCCACAAAGCTTTCCTCCCCTACATTAAAGGTGTTACTGACATAATCAGCCGAATTCTCAAAGAACAGGACATAAAATAGTTATTTATGTAATAAGGATCATAAAGACGATCATTATGGTAAAAGTCGTGAATGTTATATAACACGGCGTGTGCCATAATGATTGTTTATGATTCGTATTACATACAAAATTTTATCTGATGGCATTTATAGCAATACATTTGAATAAACTTTTTTGATCAAACCATTACATGTTTTCCTTATAGAATTTCATTATGGTACTTAGTACCATAATGAATTCATTATGGTACTTAGTCACATAATGGATTCATTATGGTACTTAGTCCCATAATGAGCTTCCTTCCTTATGTCATCAAAATTGAGTGACATAACGTTGTCATTATGACATGCCATCAGATAAACGATATTTACAGCCAAAAATAAAATTTCCACATTCCTCCGCTCCCCCAAGGACAAAATTGTCAACGAATCACAAGGTATATATGAAATACCATGTTCTGATTGCCATAGAACATATGTAGGCCAGACCAACAGACGTGTGACAAGTAGAGTATACGAACATCAACTTGCTGTCCGAAAATCAGACCCATCTTCAGCTCTGTCCAAACACCATCAAGAGACAGGACACAGTATAGACTTCAAGAACACTAAGACCATCGCCACAGCAAAAACACTACAAGCTCATACAATTCGCGAGGTACATCCCTCGATACCCCAGTTCGATCTAATATATATCTATATATCTATATATATACCTCTTCTACACATATACTAGAAAATTTAATGAAAATAGTAAATTTAATATTAATTTGTAATTGTGATCTGAAGATTTTTGTGAAGATATTATGAAAAATCTACGTATTTTGGCGAATCAAAGACGCCCCATTGATTTTGCATCAACCGACACGAACGAACGAAATAATTCAGTTCATCATGAGATATTCAACAGAAACATCGGGTAAAGAGTAAATTATTAATTTGAATTTCCTTAATCATCTTGTTGCGAACTAATTAAAAAGTTTCATTCGTTCCGAGCCATGTTTTAATTTGCTCAAAGTCAATATCCGATTTCCATGTTGGAAAAATGTAGATCAAACGGAATTTAAAAAATATCCATTAAGCTCGAGCTTCATGTAATCATTGGATGTATTCCTGAATAATCCATTTGGAAAGTATTGTTTCACAAAACATTTCAGCAAATAATCTGGAATGTTATATTTTCATTCATGATTTTGTCAAAGTGGATTCTGAACAACAGATTATCACTTCCAACATCTCAATAGTGTTGATCTTATTATTCCTATTTGAAGAATTCACAATCACTCGAAATACTATCATGAAATGAAAAAGAAATAATTACTTGTAAGACAAAAGGGCATTGGACATCGGGAACCCGGGGGGCCCAGATAGTTGAAAGCTCCAGTGCACATTAAGACTTCCGGTGATAGTAATTACCCAACCTAACCTAATTACTCCTCTCTCAACCCTCATTGGTTCCAGTTCAATGATCTCTGCTATTATAGTTATCACCGATCCCTCAGTTCAAAATGGGGAGTAGGCAGATTGAGACCTAAGAGAGACCTGGAGAGTAGGTCAAAATAGTATTGATAGAGATGTTCAATCAGGTTATATAAATGACTTCAGCTAGAAAATCGAACAAAACAATCAACGGGATCAATTCCTGGCAAATTATCTTCCATATTTCTGAGGAGTTATTTGTTGGCAGTTTAATGAGACACATCACTTCCTATGAAAACTTCCTATTCGTGAAAACTTCCTAAATCTCGAAAAACACCATTTTTTTTCTCGCTGTCACGTCATTGTTCATCAGCACCCTGTTAGTTCCCAAACATACAAAGACAAACTTTCAAGTCCGAATCAACTAACTTCATCCTGCGGAATTATTAATCGAAATTCAACATCTTGAACAAACTGGAGCAATTTTCCTCTCTGAGCGAACTATGCGAACAAACTTCCCCCTATCCTCTAGGAATACACTGAACTGCTTCGTGGAGTACAGTGCGGCCGTTTCGAAATCTGAATCGAGAGCAGACTGCAGGAAAGTCCTGCAAAGCAAATCGTAGTTCGAGCTCAATACATTCAGGCCTGAGGCATGGGTGAACATTACTTTCTGAGTGTTGGAAACAATACGAATGAAATAATCATCATTCTCAACCGGTTTTGTGTACCTAAGATGCCTTACAACCCTGGTGTTGGGACTTATATCTGTGGTAGTTTGAGGAACACATGCCTACTATGATAATAGGCAACAGGACAATTTCCATCAAATCAGTTCAGATGGCGTTTGCAACGAATATATTAACAAATTTCCTAGGAAATGTATGAAGAGCCGACCAGATGGCTGGCTATACGTTTTTAAAATACCGGCCAAATTCCTCATAATCGTGTTCCTTTCATTTGATTTTGTTTTTCGTTGATATGACATTAGATTTTGCTTATTTCGTTGACTGCTTGAATCGAAGAGTATAGTTTATCGTATATCGGTCGCCTATACATTTCCAATTTCCCAACTAAGCGTAAAAAAGAATTAAAAAAGGGAGTCCCTCTAAGAGAAACGGAAATATATATCTGTGAAAAAAATAGTTCGCAGCAAGTACAAGAATGTATGATGAGTGAGATGGCTATACAGGGTCTTTCACGACGAGCGTTCGTTAGGAATATATGGAGAACGATTCAAAATAAAAACGAAATTTTGTGGTAGCGGGTTTTACAGAATGGCCTTCTCAACTAAAATATTTTTAACTTCCGGTCTCTTTCCGTTATACCGGAAGTTGAGGTTAACTTCCTTATTTCTAATGGAACACCCTGTATTTTATTACATTTTTCAATTTTTCACCACATTTTAGGCCCACTTTCTATAACAATACCTATACCCAAATTTGTTAGTTTTCGAGACATTGATTTTTTTCTGAAAAATTTGACAGTTACAGCACCACTCCGAAAATGTCATAACTCATAGACAGTAACAGTTGAAAATGTGAAATTTCACAGAATCACACCTTAAGCATCAAGTCATGAACAAGTTTTTCGAATTTTCGAAAATAATTTACAGGGTGGTCGAAATTTCCACCTTGAACATAACATCGAGAAAACTGATGAAACACGATTTTTTCAAATGGAAACCATACACCATTCTATTATTTTTGGATACTACGAATAAAAAGATATCGAATTCATGAAGAATGTCCTATACCTGAAATACACCCCTGGCAAGATATATCCGATTTTGGGAAATTGAAATAGAAATCAAGAAAGCTTTGAAAACAAATGAACTAATATTAACTCTGTCGTTGGTAAAAGGTAACTCAACATGAAAATGGATGGATTGAAATAAAATACTATCAGAGAGATGAATTATATCTTTGTTTATTGATATTGAATACAGTAATTTCATTTTGTTTATATTTTTTAAGGTTAGATTTTACTTTAATTTTAGAATTAAACTTAATTCCTTTAAATTCAAATAATATTGTGGTTCATTTCAACAGATGTTCGAAGACATTGCCGTTTTGTTCTAAACAAGAATATGTTATTTTTTGCATACCACTATTTGTAGCTTTCTGTATGGAGTCAGGACTCAAATTATTGAAAGCTCTCAGAACCCTTCGTTTCATGTTTTCTTTATCACTCACAGGATCCGCATAAACATTTTCTTTTATATAACCCCAGATGAAGAAGTCCAGTGGCGTCACAAAGCCACTGATCTTCGAACATCCCATTCAACAACCCAGCAACGGTAGCATTACTATGTGCAGGGGCTCCATCCATCTGTTACCATAACTTGAAACGGTATTGTTCAGAAACATGCCTAATGGATTCACCAACCACATTCCTAATTATATGCGAATATCTATCGCTATTCAAATTCTCATCATAAAGATATGAACATAAAATTCGGTCTTCCTTTAAAGCGCAAAAAACATTGAAACTCCATGAATCTTGGAAGTTGCGCTGACGAACGAGCTTTGGATTTTCTGATGCCCAAAAATGACTATTATGGCGGTTGTACATACCATTCTTGGCAAATTTGGCTTCATCTGTCCATATCATGTTCTTCGTGAACTCAGGGTCCTCCTGTATCTTGATAAGAAACCATTCGCAGAATTCCACTCGTGCAGGTAAGTCGTGAGGTTTCAGATTTTGAACCTGGTGAGATTTGAAGGGACGCCACTTATGTTTGATTAAAATCCGGTTTATTGACGAACATGAAATTCTAAGCGACTTTCCTGCGTCTTTCAACGAATTTTCTGGATAGGCTGTGAAGTAGGCCGAAACTACAATCTCGATGTCCTCATTGTTTACGAGTGGCTTTTTTTTGTTCATGACAGACGAAAAAGATCCGAAATCACGGCAGTTTCTGAGAAGTCTTCTCAGAATATTTTTATTGGGTCTGTGTAGATTTGGAAATCTTTCTGCAAAAACACGACAAGTTCTGTCCATTATCTTATTGCATTCAACATAAGTGATTACTAAATTCTAAATCTTCATTAGAATCCCCAAACGAGACATTTTGCACACAAATAGGAAACTACGAAATACACGTCAATTATATGGCATCAAATTTCGACCAATTTGTTGTAACTTTATTTGTTTCCAAAGCTTTCTTGGTTTGGTATTGCTTCGAATGATTTACATTTCAAATATTTTCCAAAATCGAATATATCTTGCCAGGGGTGTATTTTGGGTATAGGACATTTTTCATGAATTTGATATCTTTTTATCCGTAGTATCCAAAAATAATAGAATAGTGTATGGTTTCCATTTGAAAAAATCGTGTTTCATCAGTTTTCTCGATGTTATGTTTCAGGTGGAAATTTCGACCACCCTGTAGATTACTTTCGAAAATTCGAAGAACCTGTTCATGACTTGATGCTAAAGGTGTGAATCTGTGAAATTTCATATTTTCAACTGTTACTGTCTATGAGTTATGATATTTTCGGAGTGGTGCTGTAACTGTCAAATTTTTCAGTATGAAATCAATATCTCGAAAACTAACAAATTTGGGTAAGGCATTGTTATAGAGTGGGCCTAAAATGTGATGAAAAATTGAAAAATGTAATAAAATGCAGGGTGTTCCATTTGAAATAAGGAAGTTGACCTCAACTTCCGGTATAACGGAAAGAGACCGGAAGTTAAAAATATTTTAGTTGAGAAGGCCATTTTGTAAAACCCACCACCACAAAATTTCAACTTTTTATTTTGAATCGTTCTCCATATATTCATAACGAACGCTTGTCGTGAAAGACTCTGTATACTGGTACTTTCAGTGTTGCGATATTGCTTCAGACAAACCTGTAGACAGGGTGTAGCTGTTAAAAATTACGCCTTAAGGGTGCGCTTGTGGTTGAAATTCCTAAAAAATTTCGAAATCATGGAACACGTTGTTGCCAAATACAGATCACTTCTGGTTAGAACAGAGAATAGAACGGGAGATCAATCTGACGTTTGATGAAAACAAACTTCATCTTCAAGACTCACTTCTAAGAATAATCTCACGTTCTAGTCATTTGAAAATTTCATCGTGATCATAAAAAAAAAACACAAGAGAAGTTTGCTGGCAACAACATTCTGGAGTGTGCACGTGTTCAGAATATTCTATAAATGCAGTGATATGTGTTTTAGATATTTTCAGTTCAACCCAGAAGATTATAAAAAGTAATAATGATTTCACCCACAAGTGGACCAGATCGGTCGTCTGATTTGCTGACAATCTTTTATATGGAGTGAAAATACCAGTATATAGCCACCTTAGTGATGAGTAACGCGTACTTTTTTGGTTTTATGATACAGAAAAGGTAAAATTGGCCTATCTTCTCAAATTTGAGAGGCGATAACTTTTGAACTATGCAAAAGCATCACCTTTCACTTCCTCATCTGTATTCTACACATCGGAATTTGTGAGAATATTTTTCAAACGTGAAGATTGATGACAAAAAACTTCACATCGGAAGGAAAATAACCAACTCTTCCACAAGAAACGAATTTCAAAAATGTTCCCTTGATGGTTCAAAATCATTGCCTGAATGATAACAAATTCCAAACATGTTTCCTTTATGCTTCAAGAACATATGGCTTATTTGGACTTCTGTTAAGTACAAAAAACGGGAATATCGGACGTGTTACTATCGCACAAGTTTCATCAACAACTATCACTGAATAACAAACGAAATGAGTTATAAATAGCAAATCAACTGAAAACTACGATGATCAATTAGAGAGTCATGATTCGGACTATGCCACAACTACCCCGTATTTCACCAAACTAAATGTCGTACTCATCTCGATTGCCAGTCTAAAATCGTCATTATATCAAAACCCATTGCACGAAGTAACCGATGTTTTCATAAATAACATAGGCGGCCGTGGGAGTAACACCAAGATTCCGCATGCAAACACGAAGTCACAAGTCACCGATTCGATTTTCGTTGTTTTTGATCGATGCTACGAAATATCCACTTGTCATGAAACCGTATCTGTGCATTTGGCTGCGATGTTGATAAGTGTTCCGTGAGGCGTGTTATGAAGTCACTCTATTTTCGATATGTGATGTATTGATGTCTATTTGACGACATGCAATTCTGGGACTTTTGTTTGTGACTCTGACGGATTACGTGGATATCGCAGACTCCACTGTCGATGGCTTTATGTTTTATTCAGTAGTACTATGATGCCTCAACCCTTTCGCTACTGAAGGGTGTTATATGTCCACAGAAGTTTCAGTTCGTAAAAATACGGCACTATTTTTTTTCAATTTTTTTTTTGCGAAATAGTAATCAGCGTTACTTTCTTAGCAGAATTTTACAAACAAAGAAATAGTAGGTGGTCATCAAAATGAATAATGATGTTAACTGACGGTATAGGTAAGTAAAGTCGAGTTTTACGAGCGCTCATTGATTGTCCGTAGTCTCAGAACGGTTGTGTAAAATCTGGTTTATGATGCGTTCAAAGGCTAACAGTATTCTACAAACTTCAAGTAGGACATATTTGGCCCAATAGTAATTTTCAACTTATATTGGAAGGGTATTGAAACACTGGTGTTGGTTCCTAAAATTACATACTTATATTTTATAGAGTTTGGGGTAAAAGTGGTGACACATGCCTACTATGATGATAGGCTTCATGTTGTCTTCCATTAAATTGGTTCAAATGGCGCTTGTAACAAAAAAAGTGGAAGAATTCGTCCAAATTTCTTTGCAAATATATAGTCAGCCGACAGGTCGTCTGGTTACACTATTATAGTATTTTTCACAGTAAGCGGTATTGGCTTATTAACTGCAATGAACTACCCGATTTAATCCCATTGTGTAAAAATTCATCTGGTTGAAGATGCAAATGTGCTACAGGGTCGAACTTAAGAAATTTGAATTTTGCATAATGTAGGAGATATACAAGTAATTTATTTAAATGTTACAATTCTATTCTATATTTAGTTCAGTGTCGCTATCGCTAGCCTCATCTAAATTAATTATAATTGGCGCAATTGATTTTACAGAAAGGTACGAGTTTTCAACATTTATAACATGACTAACAGAACTTTCCCAACTCTCGGTAGGAATGTCATTCATACAGTTCCTAATTAATTCAACCACACTACCACTTAAAGTCGGAGAAGTATTTTTTCCGCGCACACTCGATTTAAGTTGGTGCCACATAAGCTCTATGGGATTGAACACGCAGTAGTAGGGAGGTAGTCGTACCACTGTATGTCCCAATTCTTCTGCAATTGTATCACAAACATACGTTTTTTTTAAAGAAAATGACTGCAGCACTTGTAAAAGTTCTTTTTTTGTATAATTTTCCTCAAAATATATGTCATTTGCAGCCATGAAGTTTTGAATCTCCAATTTCGTATTCTTTCAGCCAGGAATTTTTTGCAATTGTCGACTATGATAGCTTGCGTTGTCCATCACTTTAACGCTGTTTGGCGGAATGTTGGGTAACAGACAATTTTTAAACCAATCTTCAAAAAGCTCTGCTGTCGTATCTTCGTGATAATCGACACAAGAGTCCTTAATATTTACAATCCCTCTATGAGAAACAAAATTACCTGAATCCGGTCCTTTTTCATTTATGATATGCATCTCGGATTTTACAACTTGAGGGTCTAATTGGTTTTATTATAATCCTTCAGTCAATACCATTTATTGTGAAAACTACTATACTTTTGGACGCTGATAGAGCGCAAGACTATATATCATTTGTTCAGAATGCTGGCTGGTCGAATGCCCCATCCTCAATTTTTTTTCATTCGATTTCGTTTTTTATACGTATAACATTATACTTTGCTCATTTTGTTGACTGCTCAAATCAAAAAGTATGCTTTGGTTGGTTGACTATGCACTTCGAATTTCCTAACCAGAGCGCCAGGAAAGTTCAGAATGAGATCGTTTTCATGTGAAATGAAAATATTCGTGGAAAAAATAGATCGACGCATCTGAATGTGACGAGTGACGTGTGCTTTACTGGTTATATAGTGGAAAAAAATATGCCCGTCTTCTCGAATATGAAAGGCGATAACTTCTGAACCAGGGAAAGCACCGCTCTCTGCCTTCTCATTTGTGTCATACACATCGGAATACAAGTTTCTACTGAATTATTTTGAAAACATGACGATACATGATAACAAAACTTCTCGAATTGTTAATAGTCAACTCTTCGAAAAAGAGCGAATTACAAAATCGATTTCAAATATATTCATACCATGCTTCAAAACCATTGAGATGATAATATGTATACAATCATCTGACGTTAGTAATGTCTGACAGGTGACGTCTCTAGCGATGTAATTGATAAAACAGCATGATACGGTGAAAGAGACGCCATCTGATTCTAAACAAAATCTCATCAGTTGCAACACCAGAGTTTTTAGACATCCTAAGTACAACACATGTAGTGATAATATCATGATGAGTCGTCATATTTGTCCTGAATTGAAAGCTCACCAAAACTGTAGATTTCATACTCGTTTTATTTTTTAGAAACATTATTTGTTTTCAAATTGGTATATTTTCCCTGAATCCTAACTGTAGTATTACGAAAAAGCAAATTGTTTGACAATTGCATCAGTTACTTATCATATTCCTTGTGGATTGAGAGATTGAAGTAAAAAAAATACCAAAAACTTTCGTATACTTTTCCTTAGAAACGTTGCGAAAGCTAGTCCGCTTTTTTTGAGCTTTTTGAATTTTTTCTATTAAGATTCGATTTTTGTAGGTTGTATAAGAATTGCTATCACTAATTTATCAAAAGTGTCATCTATTTTGACAATCTCTGTGTAGAAAAGATTTGAAGCTTTTTTGTTGCTCCATCTACACTATTATGTCGATATTTCCGTTAACTTGACAATGTACGACAATTTTTTTTTCTCTGAAGGCATCATTAATTGGGATATATAGTTAGACAACCATATGGAAATATCATTCGGAGGGATGGATACTACGGGTAGATGGTCCTAGTTATTTCTTTCCCAATTCATGTCTTTTCTTTCATTTTTCTTACGGATGTCGTAGCTTGAATACCACATTTTCTCGATCACTGGTACAAAATGCCAAAAGATAGCAATCAAATCAGAAACAGAAGTGGAATTTTTCATGACTATCGTAGATCATTTGGAGATTATTTCAATGCTCAAACATTCATTTCCTGTATACTTGGTCGTTGGATTGACCATCGAGGTCCTACAGAATGGCCAGCTCACTTGGCAGATTTGACACCTTCAGATTTATTTTATAAGGCTATTTCAAGCAAAAGCTGTACGAAACTGAAGCTGCTCCAATATTTGATATACGCCAGAGAGTAATAGATATTTGTAAATATATCGTCGTTGCTGTGTTCGAAAATGTTCTACGTGAAATATCGGATAGGCTTTTTCTATGTCGCGACCTTTGAGGCAACACTTTCGAGCATCTTCTGAACTGAACTCAGCTTATTTCCTCTAAGTCTCAAGTTGAACGTCGATGTACTCAGTCAAATATTATATGTTCCGTCATTTTGTAGTAGGTAAGATATTGACTGCATATTGTTTTCGACAGGAGCTTCAAAATGATGTATCAAAAAAGCCCCTTTCCATTTGATTTATTTTTCAGATGGCACTCAGTCGCCATCTTGAGATTTTTGCTTGTCAATTTCTCTACAAAATATAATATTAATGCATCAATTTCATTATACCAAGTTTCAATATTTTGAGTTAACCCGTTCAAAAATAAAGGGGGGAACATTAAAGAGAAGCACTAAATATCTATACCGAACAAGCTTGAATGCTGACATGTATGTATATTCCCCCAACAAACTCAACCAATGAAAATGATGAAAATGAATTTTTCCCATAGGTAACACTTTGACATAAGGCTAGTGAAATTCAAAAGTACCATCTCTCTCCACGAACCCTTCACCCCGCCAGAGCTATGTGACAGACTGAAACATCAACTCATTACCTAATTGGGCACGTGGCTCCAGAGTAACAATTGCCAACATTCAATTCGGAATAATTGACAAAAGAAAACTCCTGGAGAGAATTTGAATCTTCCGTGCTAGGAAATTAGATCGATTGTACAACCTGAGAAAATTCGTTTTCGCGCTATTCTACTTGATGAGTTCGGTATTTCCTGTTCCCAATCAGCTAAGAGCGTTGAACAACCGATGTGAGAAATAGTCCGGGGGCCAGGAATGTAGGGACTGAATGAAACTGGATTGGATCTATAGAACGCTAACCGTCTCAGAGAGAGATTTAGCAGGACGACGAAACGATCCATGTCAAATGACACTTCAGGTACGCCCTGATACTGACATGATGCCACTACACCGGTGTTTGCGATAGGTTCTCATTTCTCACTGAGAGTCTATATCTCAGATCAACAAAAAACATAGATGGGTCCGATGCCGGATAAACAAGCAATGCTGAGAACAAATCCTAACTGTTTTTGTGCACATGCACCTTTCACGCTTATTGTTTGCAAACATCGATACCCTATTGTTAAATATACTATGCAGATTTATCACTTTGAAAATTCTAGAGCAAAGAGGCAGGAAGAATTTCAGCATGATATATATGACGTTTACGAGTCATAAACTTGTAGGTTATCTGGGAATGATATGGTATAAACAAAATTGAATATTGGCAACACCGCTATTGTTACCGGGCATTGGTCCTTGACTTATTGGCTGATTGAGTTTTGAGGAAAATTTTGTTTCTTCAACAGTTATCGAGGATATTGTTTTAAACAACCTTATGTGACTTCTGAATGACTTTTTTTTAGTTGCACAGTGATTTGGAGGGGCACTAGAAAAAAATATAGTTGTGTTTGTGGAAAAACGGCACTCTACGAGAGGTGTTTTGTCTTAATTCGACAGTCTCTGCTAGATTTATTTTCGGTACCCAATGCTGCATGTTAACTAGGAATTGAGCTTATCTATGTCTTGTCGATCTGGAACTACACGATATGGTTGAGAATCTAGAAAATCCCACAAAGTTTCACTACAAGGAAACATTTTCATTCACTTCAGTCATCAACTGATCTTTGATGAAGATTGTTGCCAATAGTGCCATTTTTTCTCGGCATTGAGAACAGAGTTTTTCTCAGATGGTGGATGGTGTTATATGAGGTGATCATGAAGCAATGCATTTTCATAATTCAATAGAATATATTTGGTATATTTCATTTGTTTCGGTTTGACTATGAATGGGATTCAAAAAAATCAAAGAATGATTATTCCTCCAAATCCTTTTCATCTTCAAATCTTGGGAAATATCATTACTTTGAAATATTTCCATTTCAATCTAGAAGATCGGTAGAGTGATAATCACATACACAGACAAAAAATGAGTTTATTGACAAAAAAGCACGAACAATTGTTGGGGAAAATTTGTGGTGATCGCGATTCCAAGCACAAAAGGTTCTGGCGAAGGTTATCCAGTTCATTGGTCAATGAAACCCACATTTGAATCAGACGTTCAATGGCTTGTTTTTTTTGTGTTTTTCAGATATGAACATTGGATTTTCATTGTTTACTCACTGAGGTGAAGAAAATCCTTGGATTATCATTGTTTAAAGAGATATAGGATAGTAAGACAATGGTAGGGAATCATCACTTGGAGGAATGGGAATTATAGGAAGATCGGATGGTTCCTTCCCAAGTCATGTCTTTTCTTAGTTTTTTCAAAGACTTCTGTTGTATCTTGAATCGCACATTCTCTTGTATTATTTTTATTATTGTCGTTAATCTTTTGATGATCATTTTGTGGTTCGAATTTTTATTTCTTGTAAACATTTCTGTTGTCGAATCTATTCTGAAGCTAAATAAGCTGTCAAACTATCAGTCGAAATATTGTTCATAGGGAGAATAGTTAGCTAACCTCAGGGAATTATCATCTGAAGAGAACCAAACATTTAAAACAAACAAACATTACTCTAATGTCAAACTTTCATTTCCTGTAGAATTTTCATCACCAGTTTTATTCTGAATCTCGATCATCTTTCTTTCAACATTCCAGTCGAACTGACAAACAGAAATTTGCACCTTTTTTCTCTTCACAGGAGGAAGCTTTGTGGCAGGCGTTGAAAAAAACGCTTCAAATGCTTATTACACAGGCATTATCCAAAGATAATATTTGTCTATGAACAATGGTATTTTTATTATCAGTTGAAATAATAAGTCACGGAAGGGGGATACAAATGACAACTGAATGAAATGCAGAGCCCACGGATCATCAATTATGATGAAGAGGGCAAAAGCGTATGCAAGAATGTTGAATTTTAATTGCTTCTCTCCACCCCTTCATTCCAAAGTTATTTCCGGCGTCAAATATTAATTTTTCGTAATTTAAATAGCTTTGGCCTGTTGGAACTTGTTGAAAATTGTAATTGCTCTTCAACGAGTTTTGTCCTGATGGTTGATAAAAAACATAGAAGATTTATCACATTACCAGATCATTCTATATACGTATTTTAATACTTCACAAGTAGCGGTGTAATAACTTCGTGGATGATAATAGTATATGAATAAAAAAATGTCTAGTATATTCGCATTCTTGTGTAGCAAAAGATATCAGACGGCTCAGGAACCCGAAAATACCTGACAATTAATTAGTAACCGGCCGTGGGAGCTTACAATCTTTAATGAAATTTGCTTTCATCATGATGTCTCAACTTCGCAACTGCTTTCCCTCTTGAAGAACAAAATATGTCCAATTTAAGATTTTCGACAGAATTTCAAAAACAATCATGGAAAAAAAAAACACTTGTGAATTAGTTTCGAGTAAAGTAACGTATTTCTGCAAATATCAGTTTTTCAAAATTTTCAAAGGCTTTTTGTGAATGTCAGAAATTGAAGTTTTGACATTTACAAAATGCGAACACAAAAACTAAACTAGAATTAGAGCGGGCGCTGCGAAACATTCCGTTTGAAAAAACCGATGACCTCATTCTGATTGATGAATTGAGTTGAGGAAGACTTGATGAATAATATTTTGGAGGTTGCCGGACGGAATTATGGTCCAGTTTTTTTTTCGGCCCTATAATAGGAGTTTTCGATTCCATCGCTGTAGTTGTTGAAAAAAAATGTTGTATAGAATGCAAAAACCATTAACCGCTATTTCTCGAATGGAATGTTTTTGCAAGATCCTTTCAAACCTGGAACTGAAATTTGCCAGAATAGCCCGTTGTCAGTTTTATTATGAATCTCCTTCCCAGCGTCACATACCTTCTCTCGAGTTTTAAAGAGGGCCGCGCTTTTCCCAACAGTTTTTGTGACTTCAGTTATAGCTGAACTTCATCCATTATTATAACAGATACATTTTCCATGATTATAAAATACCAGTGCTTCGAATTCTGTGATCACCTTTTTTTAAGGTGAATAAATATCGCTATCATTATTAAAATAAAAAAAAGGTGAACGAAAAATTATGTTGAACTGGTGAATGAACCAAACGAAACTATTCAAATGCAGCAAGTCGACGCAAAGACAAAATTTCAGACAAATTTGAGAAGTTGTATGATCCGAATGCTGATGAAGAACACTTCTCGTGGTATAAAATTTGCATGGTCAGCTATATCGGCGAAGAAAAAAAATCCTTTTCACTGCATAAGAGTGCTGGAAAAAAGAGCTTCATCATCAACACAGGGCGTAGCTGGCCCATCAACTGACCCGCAAATCAAACAGAAGCAACAGAGATTCGTCGAGTGACGCATGCTGTTCCATTTGTGGTAATACGACAAAAACCAAAATAAAAAAAGTTATCTTTTAACTGGAATTTCAGCAGCTTTGCTGTTTTTCAATACTTCGCGTCGAAAATACTATGAAATTTTCACAAAAATTTGTTATACGAAACACCGGAAGATTTGTTTGTAGAAACTTTCAATATCATTCATCGTGTTACAGAAATTACGTTTCATCACCAAAATCTTCTAGTAACGAAAGAGGTCGACCAACAACAAACATCACAAAAACAGTAACTGGCTGCTTTTGCGAATATAAAAGACGGTGTTTCGACGAACCCTTTTGAATTGACTCGACCCAACGCATGACTTTACTCGCTGAAGTAGAGGATGTAGTTCTAATCGTGATCTCAAAGCGATGCTGATCGATAAATTTGGTGACAAGGTTTTATTCTCATATTACTGAGAGGAATCAATCTTCTTTGGTTTTCATGGCAGGAAGTTCATTAAGGAAATAGCTGAACGTGTACGTCGGCTAGACTGTAGCAGGATCGTCATGTGTGCTAAAGAATAACGAAAAGAACTATCCACTACTGAACTTACACCGAAGGACAAGTTGTGTGATGAAATTCTTATAGAAGATGCCGCGAAGAAATGCACATTTACGCAGAAATGGAAGACTTTCATACAAGCCTCATTAAGCAGTCAAAATCTAAAATTGTCAGGCAATACACTTCATGAAGCATTAGCGGTGTTTAGTGATATATATCAGTGTAACGAACAGAAAGACACCGCAGCATACAGCTCTAGCCGAATTCATTCACCACCTACCTAACTAAATCGAAACATATTCTACACTGTTGAACAATCTTAGACACTGTGACAATGACTTTCAAGGGGACATCAAGTGGCGAAGATTCTATGCACGTCACAATCATGATAGTTAATCAACAAAAGAATGATGAAAAGAATACCTCACGGGCATGGCCTAGCTCTTCAGGTCGACTAGTCATTATATATCTCACAAAACTGCAGCAAAGTATTATATCATAGCTCGCAGGCAATATATCAATGAACACGAGATATATTGCGGATATGCTGTCCTTCGGAGGAGACGTAAATCCGGCGGTCCTGAGTCCATGGTTGTTGGACTCGTAAAGGATCCCTACCTCTGGTTGGAATACCAGAGTGTTCGGCAACATTTCCGGTTGGGCGAAATATGGTCACCGGCGTCGATAAGTGGCCTTGGTAGGGAAAACAGGCCGACGTTGAATAAATCATTTAAAAAAAGAACACCCTACACACTGCTAAACCGAAACTAACTGAAACGACTGAAAATATTTATATCAAGTCGTTTAACCAAAATCCCAGCTGGCTGCAAAAGTTTTTTTTTCTTGTTTGAAAAATAAACTGTAGCTCGTTTAATACCTCTGCAAGTATTCTCCAACTTTTCAAAATTCAATGCTGAAACAGAACTTTTTATAATCGGTGGATATGAAGACTCCAAAAAATCTTCAAGCTCCAAGGTAATAGGTCTTCTGAATTGCTAGACTTGAAGTCCAATCACCTAGAAGCAGATTGCAGGATTTTCAGCCATATTTTCGTTGCTGTTCGTGAAGGAATTGAACAAGTTTTCATAAATTGTGCAGATTCCGATGTTTTCGTACTCAACATCCACTTTTAGCATAAGCTATCGAATAGTAGTTTTTGAGGGATTTGGTTTGGAATATCGGACAAAAAAAACTCTCGTAAGCTGGGATTCAACTCTAATGTATCTGAAATTATTAGAACTTTTGATGTTTTGTATTTAAATTGCTTAAGGGCTGCAATAAATGGGCCTCCGAACTTACTCCAATTCGGTTATGATACATAGGCGAGATGTAAAGTTGTACCCGGTGCAAATGGCAAAACCACCTATGCCTAATTCTTTGATCAGGCTTTGCAATTATAATGCTGAATGCCTGATAATGTTTTGCACTTGTAGAAAAAGCGATATCAATTGTATTTCCCTTTGCAAATGCATCGGTAATAATTGTCAAAGCTTACCTGAATGAATTTTTCACTACTTATTAATAGGTAAACCACTTTTTTTATTAAATTTGTATTGAATTGGATCATGCCGTTTTTTTCCATACCTCACCTAAACCAGGTGTTAATTGTTCTAAAATTGTTCGTTTTCGTTAACCAGCTGACGAACGTCAACCCTCAAAAGTCGGCACTTGTGCGAGCCATAGATCAACGAGGCCTTACCTTTTAACGTGCGATTACCCAGCACGGCGAGGATTCGAACCCCGGCCTACCGCTTGATAGGCAGATATGCTAACCACTACACCACCGAGACCACAAGTCGAAAAAAAAAAAAACTGGACCATAACTCCGTCCGGCAACCTCCAAAAGATTATTCATCAAGTCTTCCTCAACTCAAATCATCAATCAGAATGAGGTCATCGGTTTTTTCAAACGGAATGTTTCGCAGCGCTTGCACTAAATATAATTTTCATGAAAGTTTTAAAAACGCAAGCATATTTGGTTACCAAAACGTCAGCAATAGATATTATGATAAATATTAGTTCTTGAATTTTTTTGATAGTCAAATTTGAAATATTCAAAAAGTTGCTGACTAATTGAACGTGTTCCATTCGGAAAGAACTATTTTTTTATTTATCGGGAGTAATTACACAAGTGCTTCAAAATTACCGATAATTTTCCATGAAACATGTCTAAAAACTGCATGAGCTTATTTTGTCGAAAGACTCTTTTAGCAAAATATGAAAATAACCGAATGCAGTTTTTTTTACTGAGAACATGCTTGAATGGAAAATCATAAGGTATATTTTGATGCACGAGTGTAATTCGGTAGAATATTTCCGGAGTTGAAACAACGACGTTTGAAATTCAGTATTAATGCCTGTCAAGATGACAAATGTACATTTTAACAATCGTTACTATAGATACACGGACCGAGCGGGTATTTTTCGATACCTACCGGGTATTCACCAGCCCGAAAATGTTCCGCCGGGAAGTTATCAAAGGTAATACCACAAGTCCTTCAAATTCAATCGATGAATTTTCATTTTCCACAAAAACTTTTTTATTTGGCAAAAGTATAAAAACAAACCGATTGATAAAATCACGAGTCCGTAGGACGAGGGATTTTATCTTATTCAGTTTGTTTGAATGCTTTTGCCTCAAAATAAAAAAGTTTGAGTGTTTCGAAAATGATAATTTATCTTATTAAATTCGAAAAACGAGTTGTATTTGGAGAGATTATTCTTTGAACAAATAGAAGGAAGAACAATTTAATTGATCAGTATTTCATTTACATAAGAAGGAACGGAGAATAGGTGAAAATTTTACAAATTTGAAATGTCAAACAACGATGTATGTTCTCTATGATCCAGAAGAGATATGATGCTTACGCATTGAATATGATAATGCTTGCCGACGATACCAAGAGATGGCGTCACACCTCTCATTGTACAAGGTTCTCATGAAATGAAATTCGCGCCAGAAGGAACATAAAATCATTCGTTATGTCGTTGTGTCAAAATCTTCATACAACAGATTCTTCTCATACAACAAAAAATAAATTGTATTCAATAAAAACTAATTGTACGCCATCTTCATTTGAGTTAAGGAAACCTAAAATATTTGAATCGGTCGTTCGCTATATCTGTCATAAAGTTGGGGTTATGAGCTATTTACGTGTTTGAGTGTTCATTGAAATGTGTTATGTTATTATTATGCTGAAAAAGTGAAAAGTGAATGACTATTAATGAAAAGGTTACCATTCATTCATGATAATTTATATGAATATGAGCCAGTTCCCTAGAATCGACGCGGTGAACCTTATAGTTTTGACAGTTCAGAGGTAAACAACGTTTTATCGAAACAATCGAAAGGGCCAGGCAGTTTTATCGGTATAATACCCAATGATTGGCTAGAATAACCATAGAATAACCCGCTACTATTGGTTGAAATGCCAAAAACGTCACATTTTGACAAGTGCAAAAAATAATCGCTGTAATTGATCGACAATGTCCCGCTTCATATGGGATTTTTAACATACGATGGAAATATTCGCAGTAACTTCTCGAAGTAGATAGAAAATCTGAAATTCTACTCTTGTGAAGATTCAATATAAATTTCTATTTCTTCAGATTGAGGTAGGTTAAGAATCCAAAATAGCTATAAGAAAGGATCCATTCACACCAAAATAAGGAATAATGCAGGATGCTCCAATATAAAAGTAACAAAATGCACTCTACAGTAGGAATAGTAACGACAAAAACGTGGAAAAAACAACGTGAAATGAAACGAACAAAACTAATTGGAATAGAATTGTCTATTGGGTTTATCGGAACTCAGCTTTCTTAAGGTGGCCTATCTCCAAAAATATTGGGTACTAATGGTGCTCTTCTAAGTTTGCCGAACAAACATTCGATACCTGGATGGCAAGAATATTTATGGACTTCTGGCAAAATCTTCCAGGATTTGCTCATTCCAAGGCGTTTATTAACCCTTCGAAGTCGGAAACCAAACAGTTTTTGGACTACAGTAGGGACGAACTACGATGTCTAACTGGCCTTCTCACAGGTCACTGTCATATGAATCATCATATGCAGAGAGTCGGACTGTCAGAAGACAGCTTGTGTCGTCTCTGTCTGGAAAAAGATGAAACAGCAGAGCACATAATTTGTGTCTGCCCCGCTGCGGATCGAATCAGGTTTTCAGAGTTTGGCAAGGCTTCACTCTCACCATCTGAGCTGAAAAATCACTCACTATACAAACTGGTCGGCTTCGTTAAGAAGCTGGGTTTATTTGGTCGAGTTTGAATTGGTGTGAGCCACAATAAACCCTTGTGGGTTGCAGTGGAGGGCCGAACAGACCCACTCATTTCTGACCCAACCTAACCTAACCTAAGTTTCCATCAGACTTCAGCTTGATTGGATTTGCAGCTTTGACGAATCACATTTGAATCATCACCTACCGTCAGAAAATCTAAGCTTTCGCTTCGATTTCTCAGATCGAGAGGGATTAACTAAACAAAATCAACCTGTGGTAGAAGTCCATTGTATCTCAAAGTGGAGTGTAGTAGATTTACGATGCAGAAAAACTCGAAGTCGTCTCCACAATTTAATATTTGAAAGATGTCAGTACGGTGATTCAGTACATGTTTCGAACCTACATAGGTTCATCATCAGCTGAATTTACATTGAATTATGGAGATGAAAAAAAATAGCAAATTCACATGGTGAAGTTCAAAAGGACATAAAAAATGTTGTAGTGACAATTATGATTAATTTGATATTAGGGGAGTTTGGGACATCCCTAACACCATATGTCCCAAATTCCCCAAATATCAAATTAATCGTAATTGTCACTACAAAATTTTTCATGTCCTTTTGAACTTCACCATGTGACACATCTTTGGTTTTTCGGGCTTGAGGGCCGTGTAGTGGAATTTTTACTTCCGGAGCCTCTTTGCGGCAGCCATCTTCAGCGGCGTGGTCTTAGTTGGACTCCTCTATGCGAGTTTACTACGACTGTTTGCAAATCTGGAATTGACTCGTTATTATTTTTCGGTCTGCCAGTGTTCTGTTGGTCGTCCGATTCCCTGGTTCTATCTGGCTTCGTCTTAGCTGTTCTTAGAACACTGAGCATAGTAGAAATTTTCGGTTGGGACAAACTGACAAATCAGCTGTAGCTGACCACGCCTTTCTGAACGACCACAACATACAATTCGACAAAACTTCAATTCTGTCAATGACGTCCACTCGCTTATACCGGGAAGCGATTGAGATACATAAGCACAAGGATACTTTCAACAGAAAGGAAGAAGGACTAAATTTGAACAAAATTTGGTATCCAGTTCTAAGAACAGCCAAGACGAAGCCAGATAGAACCAAGGAATCGGACGACCAACAGAACACTGGCGGACCGAGAAATAATAACGAGTCAATTACAGATTTGCAAATAGTCGTAGTAAACTCACATAGAGGAGTCCAACTAAGACCACGCCGCTGAAGATGGCTGCCGCAGATGTAGCCGAAAGCTCCGGAAGTAAAAATTCCACTACACGGCCCTCAAGCCCGAAAAACCAGAGATGTATTAACACCGGCCGTGAAAGCCTACATTCTTACATTCACCATGTGAATTTGCTATTTTCTTTCATCCCCATAATTCAATGTAAATTCAGCTGATGATGAACCTATGTAGGTTCGAAACATGTACTGAATCACCGTACTGACATCTTTCAAATATTAAATTGTGGAGACGACTTTGAGTTTTTCTGCATCGTAAACAAAATCATATCAGCCAACGCACCAGGACTCTTGAGCAACTTGCTCTACATGTCTGAGCCTTTTGTCTTCAAATTCCAAACTGAGGAGAAAAGGTTAGTGCATATTTTTTGCTGGAACACTCTGTATGAAACAACCCCCTGGAACCGATCCGAGAGGTAAATCATCCCGAAGCGGACGCTAATCCACGCAAACAACCGTCCGCTCCTTGCTCCTGCGAAAACTGAAAGTGCTTCCTGCAGCCGCCGAAGAGGTCAAAGTGACTGCTGACCCGACTTACGTTACGCGATAAATCACTTTCGACGATTAAGGACCTCCGGTGCGTTTTAGGCGCGCTCAAATCGAACTACACGTGGAAACAAGATTTACTAGAGGCGCTATCCCGGACTTAAGGGCCCTTCTCCCTCGGGGGGCGCTCTCAAAGAACGGGAGAGTCGTGTTAGCGGGGCCACGGACTAGAAGGAATCAATGGAATCAGCCTTTGGCGGATTTTTTCGAGGGATTCGGCGACTGCAGGAGTCTGGAAGTTTTGATGTTGATGAAAATCTTTCAGTCGGCTCCGGAGCTATTATGTATGGAGTTTGAAACTTTGATGAACGGAAGCTTTTTAGGAATGTCTGTCTGATATTTCATTCTCAGAATCAATTGGGCGGAGAATACAAAACTTCTATTGGAGGAATAACTGAAAAAGGATAATGAACACTCTGCTGATCTGTAAATATCATCCATAGACTATACCACAATAATATGACGGTTAGGGTGGATTTATAAAAACTTTTACATTTAGCATTTAACATTCATCATCTTAAGACTTATAGCAAAATGGTGGATTCAGTTATAAAAAAAACATGATTCAAGAAATTAGTTGTCATTTGTCAATACTAACATCTAAACAAGAATGAAAGGGCTCATTTCGAATCTCAGATTTCTTCGTTTCTTCAAAAGACAATAGATTCCAAACGCAGATTCTAGTACAGGTAATAGGGAGCCAGCTACTCGTGTCCATAATGCATAATTAGGCAGGAGTTATTTTATTGCATGAATAGTTGCAGTCTGACGTACTTGACCTAAAAACACAAAATACTTACAAAAATGGCGAACGGAAGTGCCGCCATTTTGTGAAAAACCGTTTGGGCCTGTATCTCCGTAACCGTGCACTTTAGGCCCACAACTATCGGGACTTTTTTTATAGATAATTAAATTTTCTATCTTTTTTATCCGATAATTTTTTCTGTAGCACTTACCGTTCACGACTTATATTATTATTACTTTTTGTTTACTCACTTTTTTACCGATATCTCTTTAAATAAATGTTCAAACAATGAATTGTTCATAATGAATTTTCTACAACTTTTATTCAAAACTTTTTTCTCTAAAGTTAATATTTTCGAAGTTACAACGCGTTAATTTCAATCGTCTTGTATGTGGGAGATCAACTAGAGTGCATTTCATGCAAATGCAGAACTGGCTGTGGCAGAGCCTGTGGGTGCCAAAAAGCAGGATTGGACTGTACGGTAATCTGTGAGAACTGCACAGAGAAAACGTGCACTAATCAGCTGAAAGTAATCGTCAACAACACAGAATTGTGCGACATCGATGAAGATATTGGTGATGGTTCTAACGACAAATTAATAGAGGCGTTTACAATCTTTATATGCCACTGACGAAGATAACGAAGAGGAAGAGGAGAATGTAACCAACATCGAAAATTCACCACCCTCGAAACGCCAAAGAGTCAGAGAAGACATATGATTCATTTTGGTGTACATTTGTAAAAATAAATTTCACATATATTCTTCAATGAATATACCATTTTTTTATTTGCGTGTGTAATTATTGTAGTAGTTTTCAAATTAATTGTAGTAATATTAAATTGTATAAAAGAAAATACAAAGAAAAATTTTTAATGGGTATTCGCTATTTCTTGCAGGTAAGAACTTGAATTATTATTCATTCATTAAATCAAAAGAATTCTAAAATCAATTTTTTTGTATTATGTATCGGATTCGCTACATCATTACGCTATGCATACTTCGTTCTTAATAACCTTGTACTCTGTAGAACGACATTGAACGCGTTGTAACTTCAAAAATATTAACTTTAGAGAAAATAGTTTTGAATAAAAGTTGTGGAAAATCAATCGATTTAAAAGTTTTATTTCAAACAATTCATTGTTTAAACAATTATTTAAAGAGATATCGGTAAAATAGTGAATAAACAAAAAGTAATAATAATATAAGTCGTGAACGGTAAGTGCTACGAAGAAAATTATTGGATAAAATAGATAGGAAATTTAATTATCTATAAAGAAGGTCCTGATAATTGTTCGCCTAAAGTGCACGGTTACGGAGATACAGGCCCAAACGGTTTTTCACAAAATGGCGGCACTTCCGTTCGCCATTTTTGTAAGTATTTTGTGTTTTTAGGTTGAGTACGTCAGACTGCAACTATCCATGCGATAAAATAACTCCTGCCTAATTTTGCAAAGCAAAATTCTCTATTACCTGTATTATCCATGAGTATAATTGAATAGGTAATGCTTTTCATGGTTTCAATATATGTTATTTCATAACATAACCTCTCAATTCTCATCAACATTGGAAAAAAAATAGGTACATGCGTAAGTTTCTTGCGCACATCCTATTCCATTTATCAAACAATTCTCAAGTTGGAAGTTGACCATCTTCTTGAATCTTAAATGTAAAATGTTGAGTCACGAATGTTTTTATGAGAGTTTCCATGTTATTCCTATGTTCTATCTATCTCGAGTAATAAGTCTTAAATGATGAGTCATGAATCATAGGCCTTTAGATTTTTATAAATTCAGCCCTGCGTATTTTCCTTCCACTATTTACTATTTTATCTGAAAGATTTCCAATGCCTGGATGTTTATGACTTGAATTTGTCTTTGTTGAGAGGAGTTTTCCCTCTCGATCTACAATTGTTTTTACTTGGTGACTGTGGTTGTCTGGAAGTTTTGATTCTGATGGAAATCTTTCAGTCGGCCCCGGAGCTGTTATGTATGAAGTTTGATGAACGGACGCTCTTTAGGAATGTCTTTCTGATATTTCATTCCCAGAATCAATTGGGCGAAGAATACAAAACTTCTATCAGAGGAATAACAGTAAAAGGATAATGAACACTCTGCTGATCTGTAAATATCATTCATAGAGAGAACAAAATAGGTACATGTGTAAATTTCTTGCGCACATTGTATTTCATTTATCAAACAATTCTCAAGTTGTAAGTTGACCATCTTTTTATCTTAAATGTGAAATAGTAAGTCCTGAGTGTTTTTATAGCAGTATCCATGTTATTTCTAAGTTCCATCTGTCTTAAGTGATAAGTCTTGAATATTAAGTAATAAATCTTAGGTCTCAAAGTTTTTTACAGATCCATCCCTGCGTATTTTCCTTCCACTATTTACTATTTAATCTGAAAGAATTCCAATGTCTGGATGTTTATGACTTGAATATGTCTTTATTGAAAGGAGTTTTTCCTATCGATCTGTAATTGTTTTCACTTAGTGATTGCGGTAGTCTGAAAGTTTCGATGTTGATGGAAATTTTTCATTCGGCTCCGAAACTGTTATGTGTAAAGTTCGAAACTTTGATGAACGTAAGCTTTTTGGGAATGTCTGTCTGATGAAAGGGTTTTGACTGGTAATATTTCTCATTATTTACATTGGAACTGCGTGCGCTCCTTTTAGAGGAATTGATCTACTCATTGGGATATCATTATTTCTTTGGGGGAAATTCAGTAATGATGAACTATTTTTCGGCTTTTCGTTCCCACTACAAATTGAGAAAAAAATACAGTACTCACATTGAAAGGTCAATAAACACTCTGCTGATATGTGAATATTATTCATAGACTTAAACACATATTTATGGCGGTTACAAGTAAGGCGCGAATCCCACTATACGTAACGTCACCGTCACGTCTCCGCACCGTCACCATCACGGTAAATATTCTTACATTGCAAGCAATGAACATAATCACACTATCAGTCACGTCCACCTGAATAGGTGATATTTTCGGTTTGGTGACGGTGCGGAGACGTGACGGTGACGTTACGTATAGTGGGATTCGCGCTTAAGGCCTTGCGTATTTTTCTTACACCATTTACCATTCTATCTGAAAGATTCTAATGTCTGGATGTTCATCACTCGAAAAGCTATATATTAAAAAATGATTTGTTCATTGATCAATGATTGTTTTCACTTAGCGACTGCAGGAGTCTGGAAGTTTCAATGTTCATGGAAATTTTTCGGCTTTTCGTTCCCAGAATCAATTGGACAGAGAATACAGAACTCGAGAGTGTTCAATGTATCTAATGTAGAGATATTTGTAAGTGATCAGTCGGTTGTATATTGAGGTTCTTGAGGATTTTAATGAGGTCGAGTGAATTTCGTATGTATGACGAGGACTGTTCTGCAAGAGGTTGGAGAGGTTTTGTAAGTCAGAGACTCCCAACTGCATGGAGATCCCTCATTTCCAGATGTCCAGTCCCCACCAAGACGAGTTTTGGTAACCACTCGGAGCAGGGGTGCCCTCTTTTTCAAATTCTTCAAAATTGGAGTATCTATATAACCCAAGATTACGGTCAAAAATATCCCCTCATATCTGGAGATATATTCATAAAACATAGACGTAGACTGGTTATGTCGGAAAAGAATTCTCTGACAGTTAATCTGTTCAATAAACTACCCCTACAAGTAACGAACTTGAGCTACTATGAATTTAAGATACGAATGAAGGAGGTTAGAGTTTTTATTCCATGAATGAGTTATAATGAATGTCTTCTGTGATGTGTGTTTATCTTCTTTGAAAGTTCGGGAAATGTGAGCATTCGAATTATGTGACAGTATGATATCTTCAACGTAGAGTTCTTTTCACCAAAGAAATGACCTGGGTCCTGATTCTCAAATTCTAACATTCAATGTCGCATGCGACAAAATCAGTGCATTACTTTTATCAGTCTTGCATAGAAAAGAGATGGGGATATTTTGTAGGTAATAGACATTTTGAGAATCAGGCCCCTGAGCTTTTAACATACCTACCTAGTCTGTATAGATTCATGAAAACTTTTGTAATTCTCAGATCTATATATTTTTGTGTATCTGAAACATTTGGACTTGGTACAGGTGTACGACTTGTCTGTAACGTAGTCAATAAACAGTCTATCTTTTTTTTCTTATGTGCAGATTCACACGAAAGGGAAGCCCTGTAATTTCCAAAGAACACCGCGTGAATCAAGGGACAGGAGATACGAATTAACATTCATTTTGAATTCTTGAAGTTTGTGAGCCTCAGGAAAAACCTCTTCCAGCAAGGAGTTCCAAAGCTGAGCTGTTCTATTGAAAAAAGAACCCTGAGCAAGAGAGGTTAGAAAGGTCTCCAAATTCCCAACAAAGGGGTGGGAATTCTGTATTCGTCGAGTTATCCGTATACACCACTCTCGGCAAGAAGTTCCAAAGCTCAGCTGTTCTATTAAAAAAAGATCCCTGAGCAAGAAAGGTTTGACAGATCTCCGAGTTCACGAAAAAGGGGTGGGAATTCTGTATTCGCCGTGTCATTCGGGTAGATCTTGCCAAGGGTGGAACGATTGATAACAATTCAGAATAGCACCGAATATATCTATAGAAGAGAGACAAGTCTCCGACCCTTCTACGATGTTCCATTGAAGTGAGCGAGTCTGTGAACGAAGAATCACATACAAGACGGATTGTATTTCTCTGAATGGGGACGAAAAGCTTAAATGAATGTTTTGATGCCTTGTAGATCATCAAAAGCTGACTAGGAGTGAAGTATTCCTTTGCACGAAACAGAAATCCAAGTTTCTGGGAAGCACCTTCAGCGATCCATCTCACATGGTTTTCCCATGAGAGATAATTACTGATCATGATTCCTAGCATCGAGATACTTGACTTTGTAGGCCTAGTCATCTGAATAATAGATGATGGTGGATTGGCTTTCCTTGAGAAGATACATGCCTTGGTTTTCCTAGCATTAAATTCCACCTAGTTCATGTTACCCCTTTCTATTATTTTTACCAAGTCATCGTTAATTTCATTGACGTGAATATTTCTTTGAATTTTTGATTCTCGAGCTGGTATGGGGACTCTGGAAGAGAAAGTAGTCTGAAGAGTGCTGTCGTCCGCAAAACTATGTACTGAACAAGATGTTCCCCCGAGCAAATCATTGATATGAAGCAAAAACAAAGTGGATGTCAGAACTGAACCCTGTGCTACACCTGCATTTATTGAGAGAATATCAGATGATACTCTATCAACAACCACATACAGAGACCTATCAGACAAGAAACTCTCCAACAAAGCACACAACTGAGGAGGCAAACCTTAAGACGGCAGTTCAGAAAGGAGACCCCGATGCCAAACTCGATCAAACGCTTTTGAAATATCGAGTGCAACAGCTATCGTTTCTCCGAATTTTTCAATTGAATGCTGCCAAATATGAGAAACATAAGTCAATAAGTCACTGGTTGATCGTTGATGGCATTTATTAGGAGAATATCAGATGATACTCCATCAATAACCACTATGAGTTAAGAAACTCTTCAACAAAGCACACAACTGAGGAGGCAAACCGTAAGACGGCAGTTTAGATAGGAGACCCTGATGGCAATTTCGATTGAGCGCTTTTGAAACATCAAGTGCAACAGCTATCGTTTCTCGATACGAGAAACATAAGCCAATAAGTAACTGGTTGATCTTAGAATGCAAAATCCGTATAGTCAATCATTAATGATTCCCAATTTCTCTAGATATTTGATAGGCTTCATATTGATCGCTTTTTACATGACTTTGAAAATGATAGGAAAGCAATGCAGTTGGTCTATAATTACAAGGTGAAGTTTTCTTTCTTTTTGAAGGAACTGGCTGAACTCTTGCTGTTCTCCAGAACTTAGGAAAAATCCTCAAGTTATATGAAAGGTTGAATAATTCGCAAAGTACTGGTATCAATTCGGGGGCACATGCTTTCAAAACAATTGCTGGGAATCCATCAGATCCGCAAGCCTCATTCGTCTATTATATTATGAAGATATCTGCAAGAATCCATTGGAGCCGGGTAGGTCTTTGTTTAATATACCAGTCAATTCATATCTTACACCAATATTCTTTTCATCACGGAATGGCCTGCGGCGGGCCAATGTTACTGTTAATAGTTGGTTATGATAATGCGTCTTTTCACAAAGGCGACTGATGTTTTATGTATGAGCACGAATGCAAGGTTTTGCCAAGACTCCACTGACTGGAAACTTATTCCCATCTCCGGAATTTTATCATTCTCCTGCAAATTCATGGCCTGCTTATGAAAATGTATGTGAAAGCTTATTGCGATTTATGTTTTCATGGATAATATTCTTTCGGTTTTATTGGTGGGGCTATACACCCGATTTATCGCCTGCTCAGGAATTCGGGTGGAATTTACAAATATAGCAGGGATATGAAATGTAGTGAAATTAGCATATTTTTGGGTTATTGTCCTCATCCTACTATGTGAAGGTTATGAATCCTCACTTTAGTATTTCAGTGTCCGTGCCCGTGATTTCTTTATATGGAATATCCGCAATCAAGGTTATCGAAGAAACATTCACGTCAATAAAATTAACGACGACTTGGTAAAAATAATATAATGGGGCAACATGAATATGGTGGATTTTAATGCCACGAAAACCCAGGCATGTCTTTCTCAAGAAAAGCCGATCTATCATCATCTAGTATTCAGATATCAGAAGGTACTATCCCTACAAAGTCAATTATCTCGATGCTAGGAATTACGATCAGTGATAATCTGTCATGGGAAAACCATGTGAGATCGATCGCTAAAGATGCGTTACCAGAAACATGAATATCTATTTCGTGCGAAGAAATACTTCACTTCTCGTCAGCTTCTAATGATCTACAAGGCTCAAATATGACCTATTTTGGAATATAGTTCTCATGTATGGAGTTCGGCACCAAAACATTCATTGAAGCTTTTCGACTCCATTCAGAGAAAGGCAATCCGTCTTGTATGTAGAACATCGTAGAACAGAACAGCTGAGCTTTGGAACTCCTTACCGAAAGAGGTTTTTCCTGAGGCGTACAAACTTCAAAAATTCAAAGTAAATATTAATTCGTATCTCCTGTCCCTTGATTCAAGCGGTGTTCTTTGAATATTACCTACAGGACTTCCCTTCCGTGTGAGTCTCCATTTAAAAAAGAAGGTTGTTAAATTATTTAATGACTTATTGCTGAAACGATCGGTTGGGACCAGGATGATCGAAAAAAATTGGTTTCAATTCAATTCAACTCAATAGGATTCGAAAACTTCGAAATTCCTGTATAGGGTTGATTTTGGCATAAGGAAATACAATCACATCAGTCACTTTTTCAAGGAAATCAAATGGTTGAAAATGAAACATCGTAGACAAATACATTCTGCATTAATGTACTACAAAATCCTCAATGAAAAAACACAGCCATACCTGTATGAGAAGGTGAAGTATCGGACTGACGTGCACCACCTGAATGTGTGATATAAGGGACGGCTCACACCACCTCTCCATAACACTGCCCAATTTGAGCGATCATTCATTCAGCTACGACATTGTGAAAGTAATTGACTCCCTTCCATCAAATGTCAAAGTGTCCATTGGTATGAAATCTTCCAAAAGTAAACTGTTCGATCATCTATTATCACAGTGATCATTGTATTATTTTGGCAATTGTGCTTTATAAGTCAATAATTCATAAGTGTACATCTTCATCTTTGTCTATCTTCAGGGGTTAGGTGGAAATTCAGTTTCACAACTGAATGAAATGAACCTCGCCCGATTTATTATTTTGCTGTTGTTTCCAACTATATATTTGATAACTAATAAAGGCCTTTATTATTATTATTATAATTCCAATGAAATTGAATTCTTCTCCGGGAATTTCATCGTGTTTGAAGTATGCGTTTCATATCAATTGGATTCTTCAGTTACATAAAAGAAAATGAATAAACAAATTATCAGATAGAAACATCACACGAAAATGACACAAAACAATCATTACTCATTCCTCACATTCCTCTTCCATCTAATGCTGATTCATTATTGAAATTTCTGTATAATTTTTGTTTTTTAAGTACAATCCAAGATGAATAAAAACCCTGGTGTGTTGACTTATACTCAATAGATTGCAAGCAAATTCTCTCGACTTTTCGCTATCTTGATTTTGATCAATTTTAACTGAAGAGATGACTTCGAGAGTTGGCCAGCAGAGGCGCACCTCACGTGATTTTAATTTAATCTGTGATGCCATGATATCTGTCTGATCGACGGCCATTCGATTATTTATAGGTTATATTTATTTCATGGTCTCATGTTTTGCATGCAATTTCTTGCTTTCCCGCCAAATGCTAGAAATTATGTAGTCATCACATTTTGACTGATTATAAGGTATTTCTTTTGCCTTCAATTTGATGAAAAATAAATTAAAAATTCAGTGATTGTGATGTGATTTTGAATCTTCCGAAACAATAGTTGTGAGTGAAACAGGAAATTATTGATATCTTATCTTTCTACTTTCTGAGGAACCGAAGATAGGTAAGTACTTTTTACCTCATAGTTTTAAAAAAAAAAAAGAATTTTAATGTGATTATGAGCCGATGATATGAAGGATAAGTAATACCTACACGTTACACGAGCGTTTTATTTTGAGCTTTGTAAATCGGTTCATGATAAATCTAACTATCACTATAAAATCAAACGAATACAAAAACAGCAACGATAAACACTTAAATGAAATATAAACAAGAAAAACGTAAAAAGAATCAAGAACTAGGTACAAGATTTGGAATATTAAAGGAACTTTCAAATGCATTCAAATAGAACTGTCAAACATTTCAAAAAAATTTATAGATTTTTATTAGACGAACTTGACCTTACGTATTTTGTATACTGATAATTCTATTGGTGAACGAAAGATCCCGCAAGAGTTTATCCAATGGGACCGCCGGTATCGGAAATCACTCGTAAGCTGCTGCCTCAAGATAATGTACCCTTAGAAAATCGCATTTGTATCACCACCTCAACACCATCTACCTTCAAAAAATGTAAGTTTACTCTTCGATTTCTCAGGTGGGGAGGAATTGGCTGAACAAAAGCACATCGGTCAACGCACCAGGGTTTTTATTCATCTTCGTACAATCCATATTGTTGCTTCTTTTTTCTTCTCAGTCTCATTTATTTTCTCTAATTTTTCCTGGAGTATCTTCGGGTTTTTTGATTCAGTAAATTATATAGAGAATGAAACTCCGAATGGATACAACTCAGCAAGGACCATCATCAACCACCTTCAACCAAAAGTATATTATTTTCTGATAATAATATAAAATACAATAATCTATCAACGAATAATGAATATTTTCATTGAATTTTTTTTTGTTTGAAAATTTTGTAATATCACATCACATATATATTTTTAGAAACACTTTCATTCTATTCTAACGATTATTTTATACATACATTGATGTTTTACTATACCTATTTGATTATTATATTATAGTTATCAATAATTGTAATATTCGAACCATTGGTCAAGGTAATCGCAGAGATAAAACAGTCAATCAATCAAAACAATATAATATTACAGCTGAATCAAGGAAGCATCTGACAGCAGTGAATATTGACTCATTAATCTTTTGCATGATTAATGTGCACTATTGAGGTTGAGCAAACAGACTTATATAATATGGGTGACGTTGGATGTAGGTAATGAGCTGGGTAGGTGAAGAGTCATACTCGTATTAATTGTTCAAAATCACATCATAAACTTTTACATTCTCCAACAGTCGTAGAAAATAGTTATTCTTGTATCAAGCGCGTGAAATGATTATTAATTTTTCTTAATGGCATATGTGAGTGTTAATTTTTGGCAGAGACCACAGGTCGAAGCCGAAAATTTTCACGAATGTGCCAAGAAAAAACAAATTTCATACACGAAATACAAACAACATTTTTTGTACAACTGTGAATGTGAATTAACATTGTCTGAAAGATACCAACAATGAATACTTCCAATACATATTGAAGTAGTTTCTGTCTCGATAAGTTGTCGCACAATGTCACATCATCCAGTGGTCTTTGTGTCGTTACTATAGAAACGGTTTGTTGGCACGCCGCGTCTATGACTGTGTTTGCTCGTTGTTGCATCAATTTCAAATTATTTTCAAGAAGATGAATGTTGATTATGATCGTGGTAGTGATAGCCCCTCAGATATATCTGAGAAAGCTCGTCTATCTTTCAGGCGGAAGACCGGAGTTCAAATCCCCGCCAGGCCACCGAGATGGGTAATCGCACTTTGAAAGATGAGGCCTCGTTAATCCAATGCTCGCATAAGTTTCGACTTCTGATGGTTGACAATCGTCAGCTGGTTAACGGAACGAATAATTTTGGAACAACAACAACAATCTAACACGTTACTGGTCAAACAAAGTTAGTATATAAGAAAACATATGACCGATTTCGTGAATGGTGCGACAAGAGATGAGTAAGCCTCTGAAGAAGCTAGCCACTCGCGCTAGCGGAACGGTAGGAAGAAATTCCAAAGAACGATGGCCTTCAAACCCGAAGAAAAGTAGTATTACTGAATACAATTATGATAAGAAACTCCATTGGCAGTCTCTTTGATAGATGTAACAGAATTTATTTTGGTGAAGCTTGTACCGAGGCAGAGAACAATGTTATCCGCCGAAGTTTTGGACAAAATTTGATCTGCAATGTTCTGTTTCCTTTGTAGCGTGTCTTCTATATAACCCTTTGCTACTGTACTGGACTTCCATCCACCGTGTCTTTCAATTGTAGTAAGACCAGCACCATAGTTCGCCAACAAACTTGCTGAGGAACGTCGGAAACAATGTCCAGTATAAAGATGGGAATCAGACAAATTTAGAAATCCAGCAATTTTGGCAGGCATCTTACCAAATGTGTTGATTCCAACTGGCGTCCTGGCACATTTATTTTTAATGCATTTCATAAAAACTCTTGAATGATTAATATCCATTGGACGAAGGGCTATGTAATTTTCATAGTAGTTCACATACAATGAACCACTTATAACAAAGGTGCGTGGCACATTAGTTTTTTTGTCTGGTATATGCACAACTAGTGAAGTTCCGGAATCCTCGATATTATTTAATGTTGAATTGTACAGTCCTCTCGACGACAGGCTTCAAAAACATCAAAAATCGCTGCAATTTTCTGCGTTAGATTTATTTCATCCGGGGCTTCTGCGAGAAATTTGTCGATTTGTTCCCTTGTCAATACTTCTGACTTTTTCGGTCGATATCCTTCACCCTTTCGCTTCAAAAAATCCACAAGCTTGTGATATCTGCTTATGTCATGATTTTTTATGTTCATCATCGACATCAACATAGAGTAATTCGATCAAAGCGTTGACGATTTCTATATTTTGGACTTTTCTTCAAAGTATGCAAGGAGCACTTTTCCACTGGCCTCCTTGCCACTGACATTTTTCTGATCACACCATTTCAAGAAACGCTCGTATGAAAACTCGTACTGTCGCTTCGACTTACCAAGCAATAATTCA
The DNA here is from genome assembly GCA_032362365.1 of Zygogramma bicolorata. NCBI lineage: Eukaryota > Metazoa > Arthropoda > Insecta > Coleoptera > Chrysomelidae > Zygogramma > Zygogramma bicolorata. The sequence goes on from JAVJAQ010005204.1 coordinate 524,187, forward strand.
AAAACAGCTTTATTGGCAGCTTCTTCAATTTCCGGTGGTAGAAATTTTTTTCTGGATCACTTTCCATCGAGGAACGAAGAAACGAAAAAGAATAATTAGTGATGTATTGACGTTAGTTGTCAACAAAGACAAATCAACAAATTCTGTTTTTGATTACCTTGGCAACTTGTTTCATGAATAGATTAGATGGAATTGGATTCAAAACTGATACTCTCGAGGCTATTATTTTATCAATTAATTAATGTGAAATAGGTATGCGTTAATTTGGACTTTTAATGGTGTTTGTAGAAAAAATAGTGTAAGATATAAGTCCTAGAAGTGATATTTTATTTTGTTTGAAGGGATGGAACACTCCGCCTTCGACGTCGTGTCCCAAACTTCCCTTCTCACAAAAACCAACTATTGAAACGACATTGACGATTGAATAAACCTACTGCATTTGCTGCTCCTCTGCTAGAAAGGATTTCCAGGATTTCTAGGAATTAGTCCTTAATTGAAGCGGCATCAATAGGTGATAGGCGCGGAATAGTTCAGAAGCGAGAACGGATACGTTACTGCCGCCGTTTTACTGAACGTTCCATTAAAATCGTTTGCATAAAACATGGTGATTTTAATTGTAAGTGTTTCATCGGATTTGTATCTATTGACGGAATTGAATGCCTGTAGTTAGTGGTTCTGTGCTTCGAAGGGGGAGGCAGCAGGTGTGTCAGAGGGGTGGCAATTCGGGGATCTAGAATGGGGATCTTCGAAGACGTTATAGTGTTTGCAAGTTGCGTGATGGAAGTGTTTCGAAGAAACCTTCAACGTGGTAAGTTTGCGTGAGTGAATACGGAAGGGGAATGAGAATTCAGACTGATATACAGGGTTTACCGTTTGAAAAAATTGCATAAACCTCAGGTGGAGTTAGTAAACGATGGGATTGGAATCTTTGGTGTTAACGTTGAAACTTTTTTTAGAGATCGATTACCCTAACACCAAACTGATATTTTTGCACTCGACGAACGAAACAAGGTTAGCATCTTCAGGAAACAATCAATTTTCTTCTGCTGAAGATGCTAACCTTGTTAGCGAAACGCGTGTCGACTGCAAAAATATCAGTTGGGTATTAGGTTATTTGATCTCTAAGAAAAGTGTCAAGTGGAGTTGACTCATGATATATTGGTGTTCTCTGAGATCTTTGATAAAATCACTCAACAAGAGCTGTTTCACTCAGATCTGGCTTCACTCCCGATTTTCAAAAAACAGAAATAACTCGGAAACAGCGTATTGTGGCAGGGTATGAATTCATCGCTGAGTGGGGAACTATGGGACCATTGTATTGACAAAAAAAATAAATTGATTATTCAAAAAAAAAAAAATAGAATACTTTGTTTCGTATATATTCGCATAATCAATTCATTGAGCTAATACGCACTATTGGGACACCTTGTATACTATGTCAATGACTCGACGTTGTTCATTCGACAAGACACCATGGTAATCACGTCAAAAATTTCTAGAGTTACTAGTCGTTCATTGGACAAACATGAAGGATCTTCAAACTAGGTACTAGTAGTGAATATAAGTCGTGGTATTTTCCTATCAAATGCCATCAACTTAGTTCGAAGTACCTCAGCATGTAGGCCTTGTTACTAACTCCCTATGCCACACCTCAGAAGTATCATATTTTTTTGCGGACCCATCAATCGTTGAACGTGGCAGAGTCATCCTCAATACCACAAAAAAAGTTCCCAAACGGAATATCTTTGTCCCGTTAGGGGATCGAACAAACGACTTCATGTGCTGGACACACAACCACCTGCAACAGCTCAACCGGCTTCAAACCGAGTTACCAGTTGAAACGCATTGCACTAAGCAATAGAATAGCGTATCTTACTCATCCATAATATGATGCGAAATTGTACCATCAGAATCACTCATGACTTGATTTCCTGTACTATAAATTGTTTTCGAAAAATATCATTATTTAATAATGCCCATGATAATGAGCGGTCGAGCATGAATGACTCAATATTAATATTTACGAAAATTACTGTTGTGTATGTTATCGACTTTGGGGGTAGAGAGTGGCTGACACATAGAACATTCGAAAAATAACTTATTCTGTCAAATATCATAATGAATTGGAGGAAATCATATCAAGGTTTGTTGCCTTGTAATGTTCAGCAGCATATTTCTTTTATATTCGAGAAAGCTGTATTACTGTCATCTTGAAATATTTTGCTTTTACCCGTTTCAGCATGTATTTTTCGGAATGACTCACTCTAGAATATTATCCTTCATTGAAAGTATTTTTTGCGCTGCTTTATGTCTTATTTTCTATGATGATCTCTGTCATCTTGAAATATTTTGCTTTTACCCGTTTCAGCATGTATTTTTCGGAATGACTCACTCTAGAATATTATCCTTCATTGAAAGTATTTTTTGCGCTGCTTTATGTCTTATTTTCTATGATGATCTCTGCTACATCCATCAATTTATTTCTTCAAGACTATGGTAGTTGTTAGAAACACATTCTATATTTTGGTGGGAGAGATTACAACTCCTTCACCATTTCTTTGAAAATATGAGCACGGTGATCTTTGAGGAAACACATTTTGAATTATAATAAGCAGTTAAAGACGTGAAAGGATAACCTGGAAATTGAAAACATTTCTCTTCAGTGTTTTGTGTTTTGTTTCAGTCCTGGTAAATAATGTCTCACTCGTGCACCATTCTGTAAATAATAGATGAATAGTAGCGATCCCACCATTTAATTTGGAAGCTAGTTGAACGATTTGAAATAACTTATTGTTGTTCGGATTAACAATATCATATTGATGGGTTAACCTCCTTCACTACTCGATTGTCCAAATTCCAATCTGAATTGTTGAAGTTGCACTCGATGCGCGTTTCGACTACAATGCCTACTTCTTCAATATAGTCATTAAAAACAGGTTGGGGAATATTTTTAGCGCTATTGATCACGATCACGTGGACTACCTTGCAAGGAAGAAGCATTCCATATTTCGGTTGGGAAATTACTGCTCCTTCATCATTCCATTGAAAATATGAGCTCGGTGATCTTTGGGGAAATACACTTAGAATGATAATAAGCAGTTCAAGACTTGAAAGGATACCTTGGAAATTGAAAACATTTCCTTTTGGTGTTTCGTGTTTTCAGTCCTGATGAATAATTTGAGAATCACTAAACCAGAGTCTCGCTTGTGGACCATTCTATAGATTATAGATGAAAAGTAGCGCTCCAACCATTTAGTTTGGAGGCGTAAATTATTACTAGTTGATTATTCATTGATTCATTCTTGTTTGGATTAACATCATTACATCGAAGGGTCAACCTTCCTCACTCGAATTCGTTCAGAAATCAAAAGATGTTTGCAATAATGTGCTACTAAGCACATGAAGAGAAAAATATGAAATCGCTTACAAAAACTTTATGGAATGGAAACTGAAGCCAAGGTAAATTCTTGTTCCGAAAATACCTTGTTAGTTTTTTTCGAAGAGTTGTCAAGAAGTCATCAACATTATAGTCTCAGTACTCGATGCTGAGGAGTACCTTGATTATTGAAAACTCTGTTGAAATATCAAAATACGTGAAACTACGTGCATTTACGAAACGCAAATCTGAAAAAAAAGCTTCAAAGTCAGAATCATTATCTTCTGAAGAAATCCAAGAATTTTTCAAAGATGCACCTGATGAAAAGTATTTGCTGATTCAGGTATGGATTGAAATTTTTCAAATTGTTATCGAAAAATGAATGTTTGGTTTTGATTTCAGGCTGATTTAGCTATTGGCCTCACAGAGGCATGCCGTTGTTATAAACATCGAAAATTCAAAATTGAAGACATGGAAGAATTTATTTCAGCCCTTTCGATGGAATTACCCTATATAAAAACCAAGGTTCGTAGAAATTTCACAGTCACAGGGAAATTCTACCAAATTCACAAAGAATATGTGAAGCTTCAACCATGCACAAATGAATCACGTTGTTTTTAAGCTACAAGAATAGCAAATGTACGAAACAGCCTGCGGGAATGAACGAATTTGGCAGCATGACGAAAAAAATAGCGGAAGGTCATCTGCGACTATTTTAGTTAACGCAGGGTCAGATCTTTTAACTTTATGCCATGAGGGTTGGAAATGCAACAATGGTGCTGAATCATCTATGGACTACTTCATAGCTAACAAAATGAAAATTTCAAACAGTATAGTGAAATCCATTCAGCCTCTAGCGCCATTAGGACCTGAACACAACAATGCTGTGGAAGCGCAGTAAGTTTCCCCATCAACTTCAACTCCGACCGCAGCTAATATTCCAATTACCGAAAACATGTTGAAACAAAAGAACCTACCAGGAATTACTTCACGAAATTGTTCAGATATAACTGTTAATTACTGTTTCGAATAAAATTTAAAGATGAGTTAATGACATACAAGTGTATAAAAGAAACCAGTATTCATATTTCTCAGCATTCATTTAGTTATCTATTTGCAATGGAAATATCATAAGAAGTAGTGAAAATAAACAAATAACGAATCTACAGCAAATGCTCGAAACTGAGCTCCTTGGGTTAGTCTGACAATATCCAGGAACAGTCTGGTGAATTCTTCCGGTCATTCGTTTGACAACATATCTGGTGTAATTCGTTGAATTTCAGTTCGAATTCTCTCTTTGAGGTCTTCCAAACTGGGGGGTCGGTTAATGTACACTTTACTTTTTAAGTAACCCCAGAGGAAGAAGTCCATGGGAGTTAAATCTGGGGACCTAGCAGGCCATTCAATCTGTCCGCGTCGTCCAATCCAGCGATTGGGGAAAGTTTCATTGAGAAAATCTCTAACAACTCGAGCATAATGTGGACCTGCTCCATCCTGATGGAACCAAATAGTAGAAGCTATTCGATCAGGTTGATTGATATCTGGAAATGTCTCAGTTAAATATGGAACTACATAAGTTTGTAACATTTCCAAATAATTTCCACCCGTCACAGTACCGTCAAAAAAATATGGTCCTACAATGGTATTCCTAAGAATCCCAGCCCACACAGTGACTTTTTGGGGATATTGGGTATGAGCTTCCATCGTCCAATTGGGATTTTCTGGTGCCCAATAACGACAATTTTGCTTATTCACAGTACCGTTTGTAAAAAAAGTTGATTCGTCCGAAAATAAGACATTAAATTCAAACCCATCGTTTTGATTACATACTTCTTGCATAATTTCACAAAACTCCATGCGCCTATCGAAGTCGTCTTCATTAAGTTCATGTATCAGTTTAATTTTATATGGATGTAATTTGGCTGCTCTTAGAATTTTATGCACAGCACCACGACATATCTCATTGTTTTCAGATAAAGTTGTGATTGAACAATGAGGATTTTCTTCAATTCCAAGTAATACATTCAATTGAGTATCTTCGGCAACGGTAGGTCTGCCACTCTTAGGTTTATTCCTAACATTGCCGATTTCATTAAATTTATGTAATATTTTGCTTACCGTCGATTTGCTTAATGGTTCTCGATTAGGATATTTTTCATTAAAGATTTCGCATACTTCTGCCATACTTCTTTTACGATCGCCGTAACCTAAGATCATCAGAACTTCTATTCTCTGTTTTTCTGACAGCCCCATCGTTATTTCAAATAATAGCTTTTAGGGTAATATTTTTCAGAAAGTTATTATTGCAGACTTATAAATCGATATGCTACACAACAAATCAATTTAATAATGACATATGCAATGGTAACCAAGAACATATTGTCTGATTGCTAAGGGCTTTCAGATGTTTTCATAGCCTACTACTCAAGTATGGCAAATATACTCGTACTAACTACTGAGTAATTCTCAGGTTTCCATTGCAAAATAAATAATTAAATGAATGTTGAGAAATATGAACACTGGTTTCTTTTATACTCAGTATACTGTAACTTGAAGTGTAAGATATGACGTATGTGGTATGGTTGAACTCAGAAAAATATGGGCTTTCAATTTTTGATATAAAAATATACCCTTTCAATTTAAAAAAAATATCGATGACGTCATATCTTGTAAGGTGGTGGGGGAAAAAATTATTTTTTTTGTAAAAAAAGATGGAAGACTGAAATGCAAAATCGACCTGTCCGAGCTTTACCTCTGAAAATAATTATATCGTAAGATAATGGAGCGTTTCCACACTTTATGAACGCACTGT